>JAPSGF010000025.1:1606144-1940464 GCA_035772895.1 Perdix hodgsoniae
CCTTCCTTCCTTCCTTCCTTCCTTCCTTCCTTCCTTCCTTCCTTCCTCCCTCCCTCCCTCCCTCCCTCCCTCCCTCCCTTCCTCCCTTCCTCCCTTCCTCTCTTTCTTTCTTTATTTGCAATATTCATATGCATAGGTGAACTTCTAGAATTTTAATTATTTCTGTTTCAGATGAGCTGCAGAAATGCAAAAGGGTTTGGGGAGAGATTTAATTTTAGATAGCAGGTTAATTAACTGCATTTGTAAAAACTAGTGCAACTTTAATTAAATGTCTCTACATTAATTTAGTTATTTAATTGAAAATGTATTGGGATAGTCCTTACAATTTATGACTCTTCCTGCTTGAGGATTTTAAGTAACAGATCATAATAATAATGAAAGTAAAGAAAGTATTTAAGCTTTTGCTAGATTTCTACCAGTTTTTTTCAAGTACTAGTAAGGTAGCATTTACTCCCAAACATTTATTTAGTTCTGTGGATTTTATGAAAGGGTTAGATAACTGAAAACTCAACCTGTAGATGATGACTGAAGAAGTATTTTTCTCTTCTTGTATGTGTTGGGGCTTGTTTGTCTTCATCCCACTTGAACTTTTGTGCCTCTTACAATGTCATGTCAACACTAACATTAACTTGGCCTACTAAAAACCTACCACTTACAGGGCTCTACAGGGGGCAGTTCTGTTAAAGTTTGTTGCAGTGCTCAGAGAAATCTGATTGAGCACATTGCCCTTTTGTTAGAAGTATAAGCTGTGGAGGGAGGAGGAAGTCCAGAGAGGAAGGTAAGGGCCCAACACAGTTTAATCTTTTTGTAGACTTCCAGAGGCGCATTTCCATCACAGCATGCAACTCCTCTCTGGTTCCCTGCACTGCTGTGAAAGATGTAGAGAGACAAAGAGAGGCTGGAGCCTTGCAAATAATGTGAGCAGGGTGTGCAGCTATTTAAATGAAATCCTGTATTGTGTAGCTACCATCTCCCATGACCTGGCCCCATGAGAAAAGGTTAAGCATCGCTTTTCACCATTGTACTGTGACTGCCTGAAGTAGAAATATGTCATAAATGTTATGCTTAATATTTATATATAATTGTAGTTAAATCTGATATACATTCCATTTCTGAACCTATACGGATGACCGCAATCTTTCAGTGATAGCACTCAGAATTTCTAGTAGTATTTGTTTTTCTCTGATTGAAATTGTTTCCACTTCCCTACATTTCCCTTACGATTGAAAAGTGAATTACACTGATACTTTGCCAAAGAGATGGCTTATAGTAATTTTCTTTTCCTTCCCAACACCTATTGTGTGCGTCAGTTGCATAAATGATAATTTGAAGCCTTTTTAGCACAGCTGGATATTTTTCATTGATTCTTTTCATCTGAGCATCATTCGTTAGAGTTCCTTCATCTTTTTGTCTGCAGCACACTTTATCTACAGAATACTGGGTTTTGTAGAATAAAATAGAACAAAAAGTACAAGGACTTCAAGTCCTTTCAGTGTAATATTAGTCAGGTTATAAATCTGAAATATGTATATATTAAATATATTATATATATATTTGAAATGTATAAATTTGAAATGGAGCAAACAATCTTATTTGTTTGCCTTCCTTGAGGTGTATATTTATCTTAATTTATTCCGTACTGACAAAGGAACTTTAAGAAATAACACCTGATTGTTTCAATCCTTCAATATTATAGTATCCATTAATGCTACTATTCCAAAAGTTCTTTTAAGTGTGTATTTATAAAAATATAGGATCATGTTCAGGAAAGGCTTGGGTTTGTGAAAATCAAACATATATAATATGTTACAGTATAATGCACATTATGATCTTCATCCCACAACTTCATCTTTTCCATGTGATAACTGTATATGTATAGCACTTCTAGTCCTCTCCTTCAATTTTAGTATAAAGCAAGTTTGCCATTATGATCAACACTACTTTGTCAGAAATTCTGTAACTAAATGTTTTGTAAGAACTACAAAAAGTTCTGTGAGAGAACATATTTGCAGATTTTTTTAAGTATAAATTTTAAAGACATGAGTTTTGGTTTAGGTTTCTGGTTTTGATTTTTTTATTTGTTCATTTTTTAAGATTTTAGTTTTATGTCCCAGGAAATATAACCACATTTTCTTCTCAGCTACTAAAAATCCATAAGTGAAGTGTAAGTATTTCCCTTGTATAATATAAATATTCGATGTAATAAATGGAATGTAAGTGAAATTTGGTTTTCACTGGTAAGGTGGAAAAAATAAATTTTCTTGGAAGTGGTGTGGTGAAATTTTACCAGTAGTCCAACTTTCAATATGTCTTTTTTTCCAAACATAAAAGGAACAATTTAGCAGACTTCAACAAGAATAATTCTAAGATGGTCAGCATCTCAGATCAACTTTTTACATTGGCAGTATTTCTTGATTGACACCTGGTTAACCCATGGAAGTACTTGACTAAATGATAGATTTGAAGTAAATGGTGGATAGTCTTCTAATACTTCTTCATTTCTGCAACTGGAATGCTTTATTTGTGCTACAGCATGCTGGTTTTTTTTAAGTGAAGTTTGATTGCTACATATTCTTAAATTGTTTGGATTCACAGACAGTAAGTTATTTTCTGTGAGGGTGTAGTGTAATACGTAAACCAGGTTTATGAATTCAAGAGCCATTTTTCTGAACTGCAAGAAGTTATACTGAATGAACCAAAATAGCTCACTAAAGTCTGAGGAGCGGAACAGCATCATTATGATCTCAACTTACTTGGCGAACTTATTAGATGGGTGGTACTGTTGAGATGATGGTTGCTGTAGTTTCAGTGTCTCTCATAGCTGATGTAATGTCTGCAGACTCTTAAAGCTATAAAATTACAAATCCAGAAACTGGTATTGATTGGACTCCATCTGAAAATAATATGCACCTATATTGAATGCTGTCTTTTCTAAGAAAGAGTTCATATTCAAATATTTTGTATTACCTGATTGGTATAGAATGCATCTGTTTGGTAATAATAAAAGCATCTCTTTCAGTATTACTGCAAAGGGCTATATTTCTTTTATCCCATCAATAATATTTACCCTAAGCCATATCCTAGTAACTTATTAATTATTGTTGTAAAGTTCATCTTTTAACCCTTCTGAATTTTTATTTATTTATTTTTTCTTTGCGTAATGCCTATATAAATTTATTCCAGCCATACCACTTGTTTTTAAGCACTTTGCAATATGGCCAGGACATTTATTAAACTTCATTGTTACATTTTGTTTAACTTGTGAAAGGTTGGGATTCAAAAAAGGCCTCTAATCTGCAGGTCATTCTAAAGTTACAGAGCACTGCCTGTGACAAAGAACTTTGCCTTCCTGCTAAGTATGAAGCAGATACTTGGTTGTGGTTGTGTTGTATGCTTCATTTTACTTTAAAAAAAATATATTCAAGTCAGATTATTAGTAATTTACCTTGATTATTACAAAACTAAGGTTTCATTTTGATTTGAAAAAGATACTCTGATCAACAGGATTTTCTTTTCTGTTTTCTGGTGCTTATTGCTATGCCATTCAATCTTTTTAATTCTCAAGGATTAATAGTAAGCACTTAACTGAATATTTATTCCCTTGTTCTGTATTTCCAAGATCATAATCTGGCCAACACTCAGACACAGTATGATTTTATGAAGAGATGTGTCTTGGTATCCTGAGGAATTTCATAGTGAATGAAATAGAGCAGGACTTCTAGTGTTCCTAGTAATGCAGGAAAATCTGTTAACGCATCACACAATCCACACTTGTAGATATGAACTGTAGAATTCTTAAAGATTAACATACTTTGAATATGAACTTTTATACAGATACTATAGCAAATACGAATCTATTATAGATGAAATGTGAGGTGCCTGTATAAAATTTGGGAAATGGTTTCCCGATTTATGTGAAAATATCATTTCTTTCACTCAACAATTTAAAGTTCTCATAATAGTGACAGAGATTCAGCTGACAGAATGGTTTTGCAGATATAGGAGTTGAGATTAGTAACACACTTTCTCAAGGGAACAGTGTTTAAACTCCAAGTCCAAGATTTCATGTTAAAACTTTTAAAAGTAGGGAGAAAGAAAGAAAAAAAAAAGTATACATTAAAATTGCACCATTTGAGAGTCTGACATAAATTTGAAGACAATCCTCACATTTCCAGTGTTTCAATCTTGAAGGTAGTGCAGACATAAATGAGTGATTGTACCCATCTGGATATATCTCAAATCTGTAGCTTTAGATGTCATGTCTGTGGACTAAAAAGAGGACATAGTCAATGCTGCTGAATGTGCATTTGATTTAAGATGGAAGAACATATTTGTTATGCAGTTTTTTAGTTCTTTGAAGATTAATTTTCTTAAGCCTCCTTGACTCAGTGTAGGAAATTTGCAGCCACATTTGAAAAAGGAAGAAATAAAAGTGACCAATTTAAGAACAATCACAAACTGTATTTTTCCTTTACCAGGTTCCACCCTTCAGGTACTTGATCCTACCAGTTGTTTTCTCATATGAGCAACGTTAAGAACACAAAATCTGTATTTCTGGCTTCTCAGCTGTTTATTTCCCTTTTCTCCCTGACTGTTGTGATTGCTTTGGCTTGGATGAGACAAATGCTAAATTACAAGACTGTGTGATGATGTGGGTAACTGAAACACACTGATAGAGTTACTGTTCTTAGGGAAATGCCATGGAACGCTCTAGAAGGATAGATATTTCAAAATCAAATGCAACCTTTGTGTCCTTGTGACTATTTTTTCTAAGATATGTGTAGTCTAGGAAATTTTGCCCATGTGGTTTTCGTACACTTTTTACAGTCTCAGTATACACTGCTCAGTCCCATAACTAGTCTATTGGTTTCTCACACAGTTGTTTCCAATGTTCACTTTGAAATTTGTAGCTACCTTACAGCCTCATGTCAGCTACTGCTGGCAACCCAGAATGATACAAATTAGCTGGTCAAAAGCAATTACAGATCATCAGAGCGGAATCTGGCCTCTGCAGCCAGAAAGCAGTTGCTGACACATGACTGTAGGCCAGCATTACCATTCCAGCAGTGTGTAATCAAAGCACTTGTTTGTTCAGAGGAATGCTACTGCATGGTGGAGTTAGTGACTGAATAGGCTGTCTAAATAATGCCTTCTGTCTTAGGTTTGGTTGGCTAAGAGTGGGAAGATTATTTTTGTTGGTTTTTGTATTCCCATGACACTGTGGGAAGGCTATGGAGGCTGTGAAAGGACCTACCAGGGTACAAAAGAAAAGGCATAATAGGATCTGCAAGAGCAGAGAGAGAGAAAGTTCTAATGAGAGAAAGAGAAGAGAAAAAGAAAAACTTTCTTCAGTGTGTTTTTGTTTTGTTTTGTTTTTGTTTAGTTTTTTTTTTTAGGATATAAATGTAAGGAGATTTTTAAAAGTGCATAGCATCATTTACATGATAGTAAAAGAGAAACAGAAAAATTAAAGTAAGAACTGGAGCTGGACGTAAAAAATGTCACTCACATTTATTTTGGGTTTCTCATAACTGCATTAAAATTTCATCTGTATAGTACCAACACTGTGCTATTAATTCAAAAAACACAATGAAAAGCTAGCACTCTAGACAAGAAATGTTTCAGAGTTAAATGTCTCTACTTCCATGTTTTTGTTCCTGGAGGTTTTCATCAGGTTAAAAAAAAAATGAATATGGAGACACAAAAAACATCGAACAGCTAAGGCTTTTTGTCATCCATTTGTAAACATCTGCTTGTGAGTTAGTTATTTTTAACGTAAGTTACAGAAGACTCAGTGCTGCATGTAATTCCTTTGTATGTCTGTTTCAAGTGCAACTCACTGCAGTTTATCTATCAAATATGATTTTGCTTTTTACAAGATGATCTGCTTTCTTTTATTTTTAGAAATAATTAGTGAAAAAAAGCTAGCAGAAGCTTATTTCTGTTGTATGATTTCTTTAGAAATCCCAATCTTCCTGATGTGTTAACCCTGTTTGTTGCCTGGACAATGGGGTTGCTCACCTAATTTTATTGGCATCTGTTTGATTTTGCGGTTAGATGATCCTGCAAAGACCTTCCATAATGGGCAAGTGACCTCTTCTGTTGTCATGTAGTGGTGGAGCTTTTTTACTTCTGATAATCCCTGAGAATGAATTTCAATCTCAGAAGTGTTAATGCAGTTTTATATAAAACTATGGCATCTGATCTTGTAGAATTAAAGCAAATAGCAACCAAGTTTAAGGGCTTACTGAGAGTAAAATCAAGTCCATCTTTATTTTTAAATTATATGCATGGGTTTAAGGTGTCCTTACATAGAATTTTAAAGGAATTTTATAGAAACAATGAGAATCCTTTCTAGAACAAGTCCTTCATAATTAAGTCTTTCACAATTTTTTTTTTTTTTTTTTTTTTCCAAGAGAAAGCTCATTTATTCCCTTTATTTGCCTAACAGGAAGGCCAAGTGACAACTTGTCACTGTGATAACTATAGCTTGTACGCTAGACATTCAAAAAGGATTTCTGGCTTAGTAAATTAAAGTTTTGTAATTGCCAATTAAGCTGCCTGTCAGTATATTTTATGGGACCCACATACAGATGCTACAAGTTCAGGTTTTGAGGCTAGCTTCAGACTGTGTAGGAAATCTTGTCTTTTTATCTTTCCTATCAGTACTCCTTGTTTCACAGTTTGCTTGCACTGTGCTCTCCTTCAGCTTTGCTTCACCTCGGGATCCCTGTGTTCCCTAGTCTTCGTTCTCCAAGATCTCTTCTATTCTTAGAGTTCCCAAATGCCTTCCTTCTCAAATAACTGGGTAATAAGCTAAGGTGAAACAGAATTAAATGATTTACCTCTTAAAAAAAATAGTAATGAAATAGAGATAACTGCAGAAGTGGTAAACTGAGAGGTTGAGAGGTTTTCTATGGCCTTTAATAATAAACAACCAAAATGATTATCAGAGTGTGACTTTTTAGAGTTTAACCTTTTCTATATAAAAGGTTATATATCTATAACCTTATCTGGAGGTTAAAGGGTATGTATTTTTCATATTTGAGGCCATGCAGATAGGTGATAGGTGCATTTTTAAGAACTCTACTGTGACATTTATGCTCCAGCGTATGTTATTCATTTTTGAGCCAATATGCAAAAAAGATCTGTTTAAGGTTTGCGCTAATATGTTTGAATTCTGTGAAATGTCAGTAGTCAGTTACCCCAAATGCCACTGCTTTGGCAGCACTTCCTCCTGCAGGTTGCAGGCTGAGACTCCATTACACTGGGAAGGCAGAACCCTCTTTTGCCCAAGGCAGGATCTATCTGTAGGGTGGGCTGAGGTGGGAAGCAGTAAAAGCTTTTCAGAAATGTTCTGATTCCTCTGGGATCCTCACAGTTTGACAGTAATAAATAAGGTGTTCAGTTCAGCCAAAAAGAGGAGTAGAAAAGTTAAAAAAGGAACCTGTTGGTGATATTATGGAATTGAATAAATTTTATGGCACTTATTGAGTGCACTATGTGGTAGTGCTTTTTCTGTACATGTGAAGTGATGATGTTCCTGGACTCATGCATATGCTGTCACCATTTGTGCCAGTAAAACTTTCAGCCTTAACCATAAACCATACTATATTCTCAGCAAATATGTGGGGTGTGTGTGTGTGTGTGTGTATACATACCATATAACATCTTTTGTTCTCAAATTGATTAAAGTGTGTAAATAGGACAACATGTCTTCTGGTTTAAACTAGAAAGAGTTCTGCATCCTTAAGGCTAAGCAGTGTGACCCATATATAACTTAAGTTTTATTTTCATGTCACTTGAATTTAACTTAGAGCTTAGAAAGCATAAACACATAGACTTTGTCCAGCTACAGGGGGCAGACAACTCCTTTCACAAGTCATATTACAATATTATAAGAGTTTTGTTCTTATCTTCAATCAGTGTAATATCAATCCTATCAGCAATTGTTTCCATTTGAACTGTTATTTGCGAAGAGTCATTTTGCTGTCTTTCAGTGTGCTATATGCACATCTTGCTCAGGGAGAAAAAGAGGCTTTTGTGCAAAATCAGGAGCTGTGGTTGTATACAAAGAAGTGTCAGATAACAGAGAGCATTAAGCACTGATCATATGGATGCTCCCAAGCCTGAGCAGCTGCTAGGACATAGCTCATTCTGCTAAGTCATTGAGAGTGAGAGGCCATCTTCAAAAGGTTCATTGGACAAGAACAATAAATAAAAGTGTTTTTAATCCTTCCAGTCAGTAATCTCATGAAACGAAGCTTTTCTTTTCATGTTGTGTCAGCAATTGATTAAGCAAGTACTTTTAATACGGCTTGAAACAGAATATTACATTCTTGAGCTTGCCAGATGTAATCATATGGATGAAACAGTCCAACAATGTGAATAGATCGCTTTATTATTAAAATGTCCCCACAGACATTATCTTACTGTTTTCAGTCTGTGCAGCTAAAAGGGAAACCAAACACACAATCCATCTGGGGAGGTGTTGGGGGTAAGGATTATTTACAGTGAAAAGATTTATCAGAATTGATGTAGCATGAATTCTCAAAGAGAAAAGGGAGGGAAGAGTAGAAAATATGAAGGATAAGGGATATGGGATTGATAAAACTGCTGATGCACATAGAATCCATTATTGTTTCTTGTTGTCCCATAATGTTTCCCAGGAAATAACGTCTTTGTCTTATCTTCTGCCTTTTCAAGTACTTTCCTATATTCCTCTTCCTCCATGCATTCCCTATCTTAGTCTTCCCTGTATATTTTTTGGCTTGGTAGGATTTGTGGAACCCAGTACTCAGTGTGAGTAATTCTACATCTATTTATAAACATTATTAGATAAAATGAAAAATTTACTATATGTATGGAAAAAAAAGTGTTTTCACTGCATTAGTAGGAAGCAACATGGATTTTGAAGTGTGAATTGAAACAATAAAGAAAAATGATGATGCTTGACCACAAATTAAGTAAGACAGGAGGAAGAGTGAAGTAGCTAGGAGTGAAAATTGAAGTCTTTTGAATACCGATGGAATGATAATCCCCAAGCTGTCAGAGGGCAGTGCTAGTGGAAGGGAGCTGAAGATGGTCAAAGAAAATAGTTTAAAGCTAAAATGAGCTACGAGTAGTGCTGAGTACAGACAATACTGAATGACATCTCTCTTTTTGAAGTATACTGTGTGAAGTGCAGGCCTGAGCTTTGAGCTTCTTACTTGCAGTGACAGGCAGTTACTCCTACAGCTAATACTAGTAAGGGCAGAGGAGATTCACAAATCTGGGGAAAAGGGGCAATAAAACTGATAAAAGATCAATGCAAGTGAGAGAACGTAACTAATGCCATAGAAGAACAGTCTTCATTAGTGATATTCAACTGATAATGAAAATTGCAAGCACATGTTCTGGGGCAGCTATAAAATAAAGCTCTCCTTGTATGACATTCTGTTCCCTAAGTCACCAAAGATATATTCCCTATGGCACAAAGATCATGTGTATTACCTGACCTTTCAGAAACAAATGGTATTTTCAGTGCAACATGATTTTTTGTTGCCATTTAATGAGAGTAAAAATAAGAAAGAGGGGAAAAAATATTAAAGCACAAAAAAAAAAGCACATTCAAATCTTGTTAAGAGAAAACAGTGCTTTACCTCAAGGGGAGATTACAAATCATTAACAAGAGCATTTGTAGGATGAAGTGTAAAAAGAAGAAGGAATTTTGAATATTTGTAAAAGAAAAAGAAAACCATAAAATGGATAACAATGAGAAATAGCTACTTTAACATGGAATGTAATGAAATAAAAAAGGCCACAGCAAGGTTTCATGGTTATGTCTCTACAGCTGTGTATTAAAAAGGCCTAACCATAGTACATCTGATGTTAACTTCCATGTACGCCTCAAAAGCGAAGGGAGAATGTTTAAAAGAAGCACATATATCAAGAAACTGTTAAAGTAGATAGGTAGAGCCCCACAAGACTAATGTTACAGCAACAACAGTGCAGTAATTAACATTTCAGTCTTTTCCTGTTAGAAAATGTTTTAGCACCCTTCTACAGTAAGGATAACAGAATAATTAGATAACAGAAGCTCTACTGGAAAAATGCAAGGGATGGATGGGGGCAGCATCTATACAGCACTGCAGAACTTTTCTATGCCTCTGAGATTCCTTCATGCAATTTTAAGAACCTTCACAAGAATGTAGATACATGTGTTATAATGCACTGCACTGAAATATAAATGTAATGAGCTTTTTCTTAAGTGATCTAAGATGTTGATCTGCTGTAGGGTAGGGAGGCACTACAGAGGACCTGGATAGACTGCATCAATTGGTCAACGTAAACTGTTTCAATAGGGCCAATTGTTGGGTCCTGCATTTTGGTCACAGCAACCCTAAGCAACCCTACAGGCTTGGGGAGGAGTGGCTGGAAAGCTGTCTGAACGGGACCTTGGTGTACTAATGGACAGTTGACTGAATGTGAGCTAGCAGTGTGCCCGGGTGGCCAAGAAGGTCAGTGGCATCCTGGCTTGTATTAGAAATGGTGTGGTGAGTAGGTCTAGGGAAGTAAACCTGCCCCTGTACTTGGCACTGGTGAGGCCTCACCTCAAGTACTGTGTTCAGTTTTGAGCACCTCAGTACAGAAAGAATGTTGAGGTGCTGGAACAGATCCGAAAAAGGGCAACAAGGCTTGTGAAGGGCTTGGAGAATATGCCCTCAAGGAGAGACTGAAGGAACGGGGAATGTTTAGTCTGGGGAAAAGGAGGCTGAGGGGACACATTATTATCCTCTTCCAATATTTTACAGTGAGAGCAGGGTTGTTCTGTTCTCACTGGTGACAGGTGACAGGATGAGGGGAAATGGCCTCAAGTTGGTAAGTTTAGGTTGGATATCAGGAAAAAGCTTATTTCCAGTGCTTGTTAAATACTGGAATAGGCTCCCCGGGGAGGTGGTTGAGTCACCATCCCTGGATGTGTTTAAAAACCATTTGAATGTGGTGCTCAGAGACATGATTTAGTGGGGGGTTGTTAGAGTTAGGGTAGTATGGTTAGGTTGCAGTTGGACATGATGATCTTTAAGGTCTTTTCCAAACTGAGCAATTCTATGATTCTATGAATCTATTCTGTGATTCTATCATTCTGTGTTAATGACTTCAAGACAGACCCTGGAGATCAACACCCTGACTGCCCTGCTGCAAGTCGCTTTTCTATAAGCATTCAGCAGAGAAAATTCAATCCTCAGCACATCTTTTGTAATGAATTCTTGCTGGACCTGATCTTTTCTATTGTTTTTTATCCCAATCTGGATGCATTTACTCACGTGAAACTGACTTTTTCCATGAATAGTGTCAGAGGAATCAGAAAGACTTCCTGTGAAATAAGATACTACTTACTCAAAGATGACTGAAGAGAGAATAAACCCCTTGAAAGTTACTTGAGGTAGAAATGGGAGAGAAAAAAGACCAAGTTTCTACAGTTACAGGAGGCATGCAGTCATTTGTTTGTTATTTTTGATATTTTAAAGTAGTGTATCTCACAGCTTGCTTTTCCTTTAAAGTTGCTGAAACTGTCTCGGTATGTAGTGAAGAAGGGTGGAATTGAGTTTTTATCAGATCAGTTGTGTTTCCATTGCCTTCAAGGGTGTGCACAATTGTTGTCTTGGACTTCCAGAAATGATGGGGGATAGTTATTAGTATAATATGCCTATGGCATTTTAAAATTCTAGAAAGAATATGATGCAATGAATTTTATGAGTGAAATAGTACATATGTTCAGTTTTAGGAATAATTGGCATGCCTCAGCTCACCTCCTTCTCCTAAATCTGAATTTCTGGTTTTATGAGATAAGATTTCTCCTAAGTAAGGTGCAAAAATAGGTTGTAGAAGAGGTGAAAAGCTGAGATTTGTACTTGAAGGAGTTCTCCTTCTATTCCCTCCAAGATGTTTCTCCTAATTTTGTCAGTTTCCCAACAGAATGCAAAAAGCATATATCTTTATAGTGCGCTACTTAGAATAGTTAACACAAATAACACAGCACATGGAGGAATTTCTTTCTTCCTTATGATCTCGTCATAATTTATAATTCATAGCCCCCCAAATACTTCATGTTGAGTTTTTAGCAAATTAAATCAGATACCACTAGCATAGTAGCAATTACTGTATTTCATAGTGTGGAAATAGAGGACTGTAACTATCATTTCATATTCAGGCAACTACTTTGAATAAAACTAAACTTAATAACAAAATTGTGCTCAAGGCAGAATCAGCTGTACCCAAGTCGTTCCGAATATGTGTTGTCTGACTGGTTGCCAAGGACATCCAGAGAGAAAGATGTTCATGTGGCACACTGTTCCTGTTCTTTATTATGTTTACTGCTAGATTTCTTCTTCCTCTCTCTTTGTTGTTGTTGTTGTTGTTGTTGTTGTTGTTGTTTTGTTGTTGTTTTTCTGATCAAACAAATCCTTATTGATGAAATTTAAGGTCATTCTGCCATAACATGGGGAGCAGATTATTCTGGATAATCTGTTGATTTGCTGGAGGACTTGTCTCTGTTTCTGATTTCTTAAGACTTCATCAGTCTTAGCTGCAGTTGTTCGCTCAGTTGTTCTGTGGGTCAGCTGTGGGTCACTGTCACTCTTGTTCATTTCTCTAAGCTCTCTCCAATTGGGTATGGTACCTAAAGACGATCACAGTATACTACCTATAATTCTTACAAATGTTGAGTAATAGTGAAGGCTAGAAAGATTGTTAAAAAAAATAAAAAATAAAAAATAAAAAAATATGTGGAGACATTTCAAAGTACTGTACAGATGCCTCCATCTCAAAAGTAAGATTTGATCTTAGAAAGAATATATGCCACAATGAGCTCTGTACTAGATGGTTTTACTTACTACAGATGACATTATTTCCCTAGTGGCAGGTCCCTTGTTCCCACTGACTTTGAAAATGTCAAACTGCATCAAAGTTGGATTCATTTTAAGATCAATAATCCTCCAGAGGCAAAGGGTAGCACATATATTCTTCTTATTGCTTTCCCCACCCTACAATACAGAAATGAGTATATAGAGCTTCAGCTTTATGCCGAAGGCAGGACAGAAATCACTGAATCTTGTAGATCTGCATGGTCAGCTTTGAGGAGTATGTTTTATGGAGCTGTAGACAAGATACATAAGATACATAAAGAACAGCTTTAAACACGGAACAATGTGGGAGAATGTTACCAGCAGGCCTGTGAGAGAGTGATGGACAGGGCTGACAAGGAAAGGTCCTGTGGTGATGTGTATGAAGGGGAACACAAAATCAACAAAATAAGGCTTGATCTGGGTCACCTCAAGCAGGGGCTTGAAAACCAGGCAGTGCCTCCAAGACACAATTATGTGAAAACAACCAGGCTTTTTTTCTGGTAAATCAGCATGCTGGTGTGCCTATTTGAAGTGCATGTATTCTTCACAATACAGTACATGTTATGTGGAGTAAACGTGACGAGTTAGATATTTGTTTGCGATTGCAGAGCTATAATCTTGTTGGGATCGTGGAGACTTGTTGGGATTGTATCCAGGACCGGAGAGCTGCAGTAGTGGGGCACAGGTTCTGTGGGAAGTACAGGACAGGAAAACAAGGAGTTGGAGGGTAGTTGGAATGCATGTTCTTGTGCCTGGGGATGGATGATGTGCCAGCTGAGAGCTTACAGGTAAGGATTTAAGGGTAGAGCAGTATGGGTGGCATCGCAGTGGGTGCTGCACCTGACCATCTTTCTGACCAGGAAGAAATAGGGAGAGGCCTCTATAGAAAGCTAGAAATAGCTTCACACTCACAGGTCAGGGGCCCTATGGGAAGCCACCTCAATATCAATACCTCATACTCACAAACAAGGAAGGACTTATTGGAAAGTGGAAGGTCGAAGAAAGCAACCAAGAGATGGTTAAATTTAGGATCCTAAGAGGAGAGAGGAAGGCTAAAAGCAAGACTAGGTCCCTGGACTTACAGAAAAGTAGACTTTGGTGTCTTCAGGGATCTGCATGGAAGAGTCCAATGAAGGGAAAAGGAGTCCAAGAAAGTTGATTTATGCTACTTTCTCCAAGGTCACAAGTGGTCCAGTTTGAGGAGCAGAAAATCAGGCAGAAGTGCCAGAAGGCCAGCAAGGAGCTTTCATCCAAGCTCAAAAATAAAAGGAGAATATGGAATGGAATTATAGAATATCCCAAGTTGGAAGGGACCATAAGGATCAAGTCCAACTCCTGTCACTGCTTTGATACATGTTTGTAAGACTCATCTGTAATTCTTAAATTCTTTGTAATTCTCTTCTGGGCAAATTTTGCATCCCTAAATTCACATTATGACTACATAGATTTCTTGGCAGCAGTGGCATCTTAAGTAATATTTGCTCTCAACAGCTCATACCTGTTTCCATATTAATCCCTGTTGCTCAGGAATAGTTCTGTTGGTATAAAGGAACACCTGCAGCACAGAATTTTCAGACTAAAAAAATCTGCAGGCCATTGCTCCCAGTGCTGCCAGTCCCATGGCCTCTCTCGCCCCGGCCTATGCAGAAGATGGAAGCAGGAATGGGTAACCCAGAAGGGTATTTAGAGTCACTGTCCATGTGTATATTCAAAGATGTGTTTAAGGAAAGCCATATCCCACCTAGAGTGGAATCTGTAATGAGATGTCAATGGGTGTTGTATACATGAAGCTGATATAATTTTTGAATCAAAACATTGTGGGTAGTGCAGTGATGTTCTGTGAAGAAATAGTTCCCAAGCAAAGTTCTATCTACTATAATATTGTGCAGGGAATTTAGTATGAAGTAGCTTGGAAGACTGATTAAAATACATACAAAAGACAATGATAAAAAAGAAATAATAGGACTGGGAAGTCAAGAATTATGAAGTTTTACCAATAAAGTGCTCAAGAATTGAAAACTACACAGAAATTTCTTGAATTTTAAAAGGCTGAGTTCATCCTCAGCTCATGTTAGTTTCATAAAACATTTCACGTAGTAAAAAAGGACAATTTCCTTGTAGAACTCCTACCAGCATCCATGATGGCTTTCACAGGAGCAATGGTGATGTGCCATGCTAGGCCTCTCCAACAGAATATCTTATATCCAAAACAAGTGATGCATTTTAAGAGAAAAACTATTTCCTGAAGATGATTGTCCATAAGATTTCACAGCGTTTACAAGTGTTTTATTCCCTATAAATGTGAATGTGTTTGTTACTTAGACCATAATATTTAACTTTCTTTCATCAGACATAGATGTTTATGAAGCCTGAAGTTCACTGAATTAGGATTATAAAACAAATGCCTAAGAAGAATGTGGCTGTTTGTTCACAATAGACATATTATTTCAAGGAGACCATAGGTTGTCTTTTTTCCTTCCCCCCTTTTCTAAGGTTTTGTGTCCAGGGCTTTAACATGTTTCCTGAATTTTTATTACATTTTACTCCCTTGTTTCATTTGTGGATTTAAAAAAAAAAAAAAATCAGGCAAGATGCAATACAAATATCATGCTAGATTTTCTTTTTTAATTTATTTTTTTTAAATTTCTTTTTCTGAAAGGAAAATGGCATAAAATCAGTCCATTTTTCATGTGATGAAGCATACTGTCCCACCATGACCTAGAGATGTTGGCATTGGAATGTAGCCTTTGTAACAAATGTAAATCACATCGGTAATAAAATGTCATATTTTTCTGCTTTCGTGTGGAAAATATGCACACACAATGCTATTTTAAAACTCAGAATGTTTCAGATTACTGAACTTTTCACCAGGAAAATAGTCCTTTCCTGTGCCTTAGACTCAGTCAAGATCAAGTCTTAAGCTTGAAGTTCAGCCACTTAAGAACAATACCAATCAAGTACCTTTTCCTTGACTGTTCTTCAGGAACAGTGCAAAGTTCCTTATTTAAATCCATCCTTATCTCCTAATATATAAAGGAGCAGCGAGTAGCTCTATTGAGCAGCTACTGAAAGTACAGTAGATCAGATCTTCCTGTTTATCGATTTGTAAAGAAAATACTGGTTTGGCAGCTCTGAGTCATGGAGAGAAAAGAAAGAGGCTTTTCAGCTACTGGGAGGAGAATTGCTGTGTAACATTAAAGAACGTCTTGTAGAAGCTGGTTTCCTTTGATACGCAGTCAGATTGGATGTGATTGGAGTCAAGGTCAAGAGGCTTTGGAAATGCTATGACTGCGATGAGGGAATTAAAGGAGTGTTATTTTAATAAGTATTGTACTTATGCATACTTATTAAATACAGAAAATTGTCCTTTGCTTTTCATGAGAACAGCCTTTGGTGAAGCAAATTGTAAAAAACAGTTTGTGTCATTTTGCTGCTGCACTAAATACAGCTGTATAGATATCAGTTTCTGCTCTTCCTTCTTTCTTTGTCATTTCTCCTCAGAAGCCTGAGCATATTCAGACATCTTTTTCTTAAGTTGTCTTCACTCTTTATAGGTTGTATTTTGTTAAATATTAATTTTAATTCTACTTTGTCATGTTAATAAGCAGTAAAAATTACTACTTCACCTTCATATAACCTCCCAGCATTTGGGGCAGCCTAATTGTAGAATTGGGTCTATATATTATACTGTATGCACCCTTAAATATCCTTGCAGAAAGGACAACACTCTGACCTCAGAAGAGATTATGCTGTGCTGTGCTTCAAATGAGCAATAATTTAACAAAGTTAAACTCCAAGGTAAAAGTCTCCATTGAGTTGAATAGGTGAGACCTACCTGACCCTTCCACTCTGCTATCACTGGTCTAAAACTAGAAAATGAAGTCATTTGATAACATAGAACTTAATTAAATCCATTCTCCCTTTCCCATTTTAAACTGTGTTCTTGGTAGATTAAAAGATATTCTAAAATGGGCTTATATTTGATATATGTTGTATTCAGAAGTGAGAACATTCAGAAGGGAAAAAGTACTTTTTTTCCTGCATTGTACGTTGGGATCGTAGTTCTTGGTTAGCACGCTAGTAGACCTGGCAATGATGAATCAGGAAGAGGGAGAATTGAACATTTTTTTCTTTGTTATGTTATTAATAATCCCTTATCAAAATAGCGCATGGCAGTATGAAGTGGAGACACTTTGATAGTATGATTTGGCTTAGAAATAGGCGTAGTAAGAAGCTGCTGTTCTTTTCCAGGAGCATCAGGGATAAAAGGATCTTTTTTTTTTTTCCTAGAAAGAATATGTCAGCTTCAGAACTACAAATATAACTAAGTGTGCAGAGAAAACACAGGAAGAAAAAAAAAAGTCTTACTTAGGATTGAAAATTAAGGTACTTATAAGAGATTCATCTTCTTTCTCCTCAGAAGGAGTGGTGGCACAGGCTGCCCAAGGGGGTGGTGGAGTCACTGTCCCTGGAGGAGTTTCAGAATTGTGTAGATGTGATACGGAGGGACGTGGTCAGTGGACCTGGTGGGGATGGGCTGTTGGTTGGACCAGGTTGTCTTAGAGCTCATTTCCTAATGATCCCATGATTCTAGGAATTCAATTGGGGTGAGTCTAAAGAGTACTGTACATACAATGTACGTAGATGTGTGAAGTATAATCGTACAGAATTTTCATTTGCTACTTTCATTTTTTAAACTGCATATTGATTTTTCAGGTAATCCTCTCACTGGTGCCACGTGTAGAATTGTTTTTTACATAAATGCTTATAAACAATCACTCTACCGACAGAACAGGTTTTGATTCATTCTTCCTCACACTGTTTCTTCTGAACTCTTTTAGGAGAAAACCATCAGTCCGTTCAGTTCTGGCAACAAAATCACACTGCAAGTTAAGGGATGCTAATTGAAATCCCATTTCCGTAATACACTTTATTCCTTTGCTTATCAAATGTTCTTGGAAAATAGATATGTATTACAAACATGATTGCTGTGGAAAAATCAGAACATGAAGAACATCATTAAATCTTTCTACAATAACTGATCTTTGAAAGATGGTAATATTTTCAAGCAAGAACAGATGAGTGTATAATGCATGCTTTAGCTAGTTCACTAGTATGGCAGCACTGCACTTGCTATAGTACAGCAAAGATGCTTTTGATACAGTATCATTTGAGCAGAACTGTAGGCATTTGTTCAAGAGTGCATTCACACATTTATCATTCATAGGACCAGAAAAGCCAAGTGCAGTTGATCTCTTAGGGAGCACTGCAGGAGACTTTGAATATTTCAGGAAGGAGATACATAAGTAGCGTATAATAGATATCTAATATTTTAGTATTTTCGTGTTGTTTGTTTTCTAAGCATATGAAAGGACATTCAGGGAAGCAGGTCTGAACAGAGGCCTATGACAGGGAATTGAACTAGCTGATACTTCAGGTGCCTGAATCAGAGTCTCCTTCTGGGTTGTTACCATGTTAAAGAAGGTGAAGATGTTCATGTAGTCATTTGTAAGATTCTCCATTTGCCTGATATTTTCTCACAGCACTTGGTCACCAGCTTTCTTCATTGCTGCAGATTCACTGTGGCCATTGTAAAAAATAAGACTTGTTTCAATAAGTGCCTTGCAAAGTTCACTGAATTAGGATTTCCAAAGTGTACTGAGAGCAAATAAACTGCCAGTTAACAGTCACCTTTGTTTACATGCAGCACTCAAGCCACTCATTTGCAGAGTTCATTCAGAGACAACCTGTCCAGGAGATACCATGGACAGTTTTCCTTGCTGAACTTGCTCAGTTCAAAATCAAAGCTGTGGGGAAAATAGAGTGCTAGGCTTTGGCTGAGCACTGTGTAGTGGTAGTGCTTGTACAGCCAAGTATATAAGATTCACAGAACATGAGAGAGACCGTTTTTACAGCTCTTTGCAGAGGGCAGTTGTTATCTGCAGGCACAACATTAACAGTATTAGGATATGTGCCTCCTTCCTCCGTCATGGCATTCCAAGTAGCTCTGCAACTATGGCACTACCTAATACTTAGTGACTGGTACTTTTTGAGAACATAAAAGACACTGAGAATCAAAACATTTAATTTTCCTTTTTTCTTCTTTATCTAAGCTTGTTTTATAATCTGGACATAAACACAATATAACACTTCATATTACTAAAAATGTTCAATTAAAACCCAGAAAAAAAAGCAAAAATGAGAGACATTAGTAGTTGGCCCAAGTTAAACCCAACAGATTCTTATTCTGATTTCATTAGAGCTGTTACAAAAAGTGCTTTCAGGATTAGATCCCTGCATTAGATAGCATAGCAAGAAACTATTCCAAACAAATACATTATATAGCTTTGCTTATGTTATCATTATCATTTGTTTATCTGAACCTGATTATATAGTCAGTTCACATGGCTGCATTCAGATGATGGGAAACAGAATGTGTTTCCTCAGATGTTTTTAAATTCTCCTCTCTTAGTGGAAAGGGACTTTAAATAACATGTTTTATTTGTTTGTTTAGCAGAAGCTTTTTATGTTCTATGTCAATATCACTTAAAATCAGTGTGTGTTGTTTTTTTTTTATTACAATCCTCAGCTTCGTGTATACTGTTTACTTCTCTACAGTGACTCCTTCATTTCTTATGATTGAAAGAAGATAAATTTAACACAAAACTATGGATTAAATAAATAATGGAAATTTATGTATCTCCAAGTAAAAACTGTTAGTGAAGAAAAGCAGTAATCCAAAGTGTGTCGATCACAGAATATCCTAATGTTTTTAAGCTTAAATTAGATGTAAAGATTTTGGTCATTTAAAATAATGTTCTCATATCTTGATTCAGGTAAAGCAACAGCTGAGCTTTTAGAGATTTGACTGTTTATTTTTCAGTTGTATTATCTGTGGAGAAATAGTGTAGGGAGTTATAACTAAAAGACAGGCTAATCTAGTTCATCTTGCATGTTATGAACTAGTATCAGTACCTTTAAAACAGTGCCTTTTTTGTACAGTAATCTGACTGAGCTGATACTAGCAGAAATAGACTACTGAAGTCAGAAGATATTTTGTTTTCTTTGTCTTGAGAAATATGGTGTTGTATTGCAAAACTTCGTTAACATAATATATATATTCTTGCATATAAAGTAATAAAAATGAATGTTTCAGATGGGTTTAAAAAATTGCTGTTTTCTTCATGCACAAATGCAGTCTTTGCACATTTTGTTCTAAGGAAGACTGCACTGGGTTCTGTGCACAGTACAGACTACTACATATATATTTATATTGGTGGAACTTATTTCATTTGCTTCCTAGGAAAATTTAAGACAGAAATTTAAATTGATGAATTACCTATTGCTTGTTCTTGGTAATGAAATGGGATATAAATAATTTTTTCAAGAATCATGACAAAGCTGTGAAAACCCAAACCCTTCTCTCTGTGATTCTCTGACCACTGGATACAATTCTGTTTCTCCCATTACTTAAAGTATAAGCCATAAAGCGAAATCCAACTTTGATTTTATTGGAAGAGGTACCCAGTCTTCATGAATTTTAAGTAATTATTGTTTCTTTAATTTTTCCAGTAACTGTGACTTCAAATTCTGTTATTTTATCATTTACAGCTTAGTAAAATGCATTGAGATCAATTTCAATAATGTTCTTTGCTCTAACATCAACAGTGACTCCATCTTTGGGTTGAGATACAAACCTAAAAGGTTGTATACAGTAGGTCAGTAACTGGCACTTTTTGGTAACCAAATGGAGTACTTTGAAATCTGAAGTGATTGTTCTCAAAGAATATTCAGGATTTCCCAATTTTTATTCATCTTTCTATTAACAAAGTTGTCTATAGACAGAGATATCTCCTGACTCACATCTAAGGTTGCTCAGTTTGAAAGTTTACTCTGAGGTGTTTAGTTTATTTCTTTTTTGCTGGATATGCATAGGATGTGAAAAATATTGGTATAGTAATTTTCAGCAACTCAGATCTCTCCTGGATATTTTGTAATAAGTGTTATTGGCTTTGCCACTCTTAAAGAATAAATGTTTGCACCCAGATGTGATTTGACTACTACTTTTCACATGCTGATTTATGACATACACCCCCAAAAAGTACTCGTGCACTAGGTCTAGTAAAAGTATTAACACTGAGAAATGTTTCTGACCTCAGTAATGGCAGTCAGTGATCATATTGTTTGCGAGTGCATACAGTCAGGCAAATTTGCTGTACCTTTATTTATAAGCCTGTTCCTTTTTAACTTGTTCCAGCATCGATTTAAGTTAGGGGGAAAAAAACCTCTTCTGACCTCCTTTCTTTTGAAAAAGACACATTAAATCCCAGTTAATCCCTGATTGTTGCAGGAGCCTTCTTAATTTTAAACAGAGTGTTCTCTAATGAAAAAAGTATCTGACTATAATTGCTACTTGTTACTTTTTTGCAGAAAGTCATGGTTGGTTTTTTTTTCCTCCTCTCTTCACAGGTGGCCATTGATGAGCGCATCAGGCAACTGCATGAAGCTCACAGGGATTTTGGCCCTACTTCCCAGCATTTTCTTACCAGTGAGTAATTTTCCATTTTTCTTGCTCAGCTTGCACACTCAATTAATTGTAGTTGTGTGCCAACTATAGTTGCCCTGAGTTTCTATTCTAGACCATATTAAAATGTTTTTCTTCTTTTATTGCTTTAAATAAGTGCACACAGTCTACAGTGAAAGGAAAATGACTGCCAGTATCAGGCCTATTTGCCCATACATTTGTCATTGCCGACCTGTTCTTTGTTGTTTGAAGATTCCCGTTTAGGACTAATGAAATAATGAAAAATGAAATAAATGAAATTGTAACCCAGAAAGGATTAGAAATAAAAAGAAAAAAAGAAAAAAAAAAAAAAAAGGAGAGAGAGAGAGAGAAAGTAATAATCAAATTTGCTTTATCTGTTCAGGTTCAAAAGTATTCAGCTCCAAAAAGGGACAAAATAAGGCAGGCAAGAAAAATACTTTGTCTATGGGCTTAGTAGGATTTTATCACTTACAGAGTAGTAAGAGAATCAGAACCATAGTGAGAAAGTTGGCAGAAGGTTTGCAGGTAAGTAAACATTTATAACTGCATAAAATATAAGTGCCATTAGCTTTGCCAGTAACATTCCCACTCCACCTCCATTTGCACTCTTCATCAAGGATGTTTTGAAGTATGCTGAAAGGCAACTTGAAACACCTTCAAAGCTCTAAGGCAGCAACTAATGTGAAGCTTTTCAAAGACCATGTCTTTTCTATTGTACTTCAATTAAAGAAAGTAAACAGTGAAACTTTATTTAAGAGATTATATCAGCAGAACAGAACACAGTCATGGGATAATGGTCTCCTCCATGCAGAGGGACAAGCTATCTAGACATCAAAAATGAATGTTGCTATTATTGTACAGTTGCATTCACACTGGGGAAGAGGACAAACTTTTCTACAGCTCATACTGCATTGTAATTTTAATTGGTTAAACATGTTTCCACCAGCCAGAATGAGAAGGGCGATGGAGAAAAAAAGAAGTGACAGTGGGGTGAATGGCAAATTTTAAAAGAGTCTATCTTGTGCCATAAAAGCAAGAGGTTCAGCCTTGCATCCTTTTTTTTTTTTTTTTTTTTTTTAATCAGATGAAGGGTCTGGGAAGAAATAAGACAAATTTCTTTAATTTCTTTTATTTTTTCAAAATTTGTTTTTATTAATTTTTAATCTCTGGTAATTAGTAATTTGACCAGTGTACATAACTGCAAGTCAGATTTGCCAGGATGGAATGTGTGAAATTTATGGGTGTATGACATGAATGCAATATGCAAAGAGATGCCTTTTTCTAATTTGACATAAAGTTTGTTCCTTGGGAAAGAATATTCCTCAGAAGTGAAAAATGTGGTGTACATTAACCAAGACTGTGTTGTAATTTGCAAGAGAATAGAATGATCTGAACTATGTTATCATACTGAACATCACAGAATTGTTCTCTGTGCCATTGCTGAGTGCAGCTCGGCAACTTGCGTGACAGATACCACTTTGCTGATAATGCAGATGAATCCAAAAGTGCACTAACCAGAGCCAGCAGACAATGAAAATCATTCTGGTCACTTGTTGCCACTTGAGGATTGCTTCAGGAAATGGAGCCAGGGAAAGCATGCTGGCCTTGGAAACAGATAAATTACTGAGGGGGAGAGGGGAGGGGGCAGGAGGGGAAAGGCATATACGTCCTGTGTATTTATTTGCTTGTCTCTCTCTGTCTTAGCTGTTTGTGCAAGCATGTGCAAATACATATTCATAGACATACCTGAAAAAGTCAGGTATTAGGCACTTGAGATCATAGATTCATAGAATGGTTTGTGTTGGAAGAGACCTTTAAGGTCATCTACTTCCAGCCCCTCTACTATAGGCAGGGACACCTCCCACTAGGCCAGATTGCTCAAAGCCCCGTCCAGCCCGGCCTTGAAAAGCTGAAAGTATCCACCAAATCCTTTCCAAGTGTATGTATTCAGTCACTGAAAACCACCAGTGCATCTGTTGGCCTCATATTCTGTAAGAATCAAATCCCCAAAGCATAGAGTTCCTCAGTATTATGCATTATTACCATACTCGAGGGAAGTATGCCTTTACATGCTTTCCAGATAACTCTTCTACATCCCTGCACTGGCAGAAGCAGATCTTGAAGAAGTAGCTTTTTAAGTGAGGGAGTGCCAAGGTCTTTGCCATCTGGCATTAGTCTTATTTCTGCATTGGTGCTTCGAGGGATTGCTGAGCTGAGTGGGACAGGTCGAATTAAGCTGGATCAGTAGTCTTTCAGTGCAGTGATGGCAAACATAGTCCATTTGGATCAAACCATCAGTGGCCATAACTGTGAAAAGATGACCCATGATAATTCTTATTGCTGGATTTATTCTGTATGCGTAACTCCCCATTTAACATGTTCCTACTCAGCATCGACTTTCTCTCTACCATGCATACCATACATAGTATAATACATGGGTGTGATTGATGACCTTCCAGCTGTGCTTATGTAATAAAAATTGGCCTCATAAGTACCTTCTTGAGTAGTTCTGCAAAAAGAATGGTATCATAGACAAGTTCATATTCTGTCAGTGACTTACACTTTTCTCTCACTTGGAAGAAATATTATATACACTATTCATTTGCATTTATATTTTTTATAAATTTAAAATTTTAATTTAAATATAAATTTAAACATCATCTGTTTGTTTTTGCTTGAAGCTGCATAAGGCAGTTGAAAATATGGCACAGAAGTAGTGGGGAGTTGTACAGGACTTATTTATCGTATCCTATGCGGGCAGAGAATCGAGTGGTGGTTGCCATTTCTAAGCGCTCACAGCCTGTTCTGAGAGCTGTTCCTATAACTTTTCCTTATCACTCTGCTAGCATGTGGACCTGTCCATTTCCAGGCCTCATGCACATTTTTGCTGGGCTCTCTCACCTCACGTCTTGCTCTTCCAATGAGTCCTTCATGCTTCCCCAGCTCATGTTGAGCTCTACCATTTTCCACAGAATGCCAGCTCTTCCCCATGTATTCTTAACCACTTTGCTGAGGACTGAGGCTCTCCGCATTAGCAGGAATAGTTGTTAAGATATAGCTGCTAAATGTATTACATGTGCAAGGCATATCATGAATTCATAGTTTGTGGGTTTTGAAGTTTTGCTGTTTAATTAGAATTATCTAAATTAGGATGTTAAAAAAAATAACAAAAAAAAAATCTTTTTCCTATTAAAGAGAAACTGGTAAATATTTAGTAAAGTCATTTAAAAAAAAAAAAATCTGTTATTCCTTCATGGATGGTGGTACTTAATTTGGAAGCTATATACAGAAATTGAAGCATGAAAAAGAATATTTGCAACCGTACTTCGAGTGCAGATTTCAACAGAATGCCAACTCCAGAGTTCTTACTTACTCTTCTGGAATAATTTTACTTTCTTGACTACTCCTTTGTTTGTATCTGCGATGCTGCCTTTGGCAAAGAATGGGATTCATTGTTTCTTGTTGGAGAACCCACCTGTATTATCAAAACAATGTTTTTTGAGATTCAGTAAATGAGAGGTGCGATTTATGACAGATGGCTGTAAATATTACTTCCCATGCTAGTCAGCCTTCCATTAGTCCCTTTTGTAATGTGGTAGCTCACTCATGTGGATCATTTGCTAACACTAAAAAATAGAAGATATTGCATCTTTTAAAAGCATAATTTACTGTCCAGTGTGAGACCATCTGTTAGCATGTGCAGCGTATCAATGAATGGCTTCATGAGCAGTGCTCAGATGTAACTTGGTACCTCTGAGCTCAACTAGCAGATCCCAGGTGCTGCTTGTGCTTCCCAGGCACTTTCAGGCTTCTAAGCGGTAACAGCACTGATTTCAGTGTGAAGTGAGGCAGCTATAGCAGCTTTCTTTTAGAAACAGAAAGATGGGAAAGGTGGAGTCAACAGTTTGCGTGGCAAGCTAGTGATCAAAGTGCTCATGCAGTCATTGTTTTTTTGTTTAGAAGTGAAAAATATGACCATAGGAGTGGGCTGTATAGCCTAGAACGCTCCTTCTCTGAATATGCTCAGAGCTCCTGGGGTTTAGATCTCTATTTTTCTTTTTTATCTGGGACTTTGTATAATTTTTCTGTTATTTAGGCCACTCTCTTGAGAAATCCTGGATTTCTCCGAGTGCTGAGTGAGTGCTTAGATTGCTATGCGAAGCAAAGATGAGTGAAGCTCTCTCTTGCACAGGCAACATGACTGTAAAATGGCAAGTCCTGTTAATTAAGAGATCTGGCTCTAAAAATGACAGGGTTCCAGGACTCTTAAAACATTTTACCCATTCACCTGAGAGATCATTTTCCAGTGTGAACAGCAGTATCTTTGTCTTTTATTTCTCATTGCATACATTATCTTACATTGTCTTCCAAATACCACTTCTTACATGCAGACATCAAAGACCGTGTCCATTCATCCATGTCTGTGGGATATATGATTTCATACTTTTAGAAATCACAGTGAATGCTCTGAATAGAAATATTACCAAGGAATAATAAAAAGATGGAGGATAAGGTGTCTCAGAAGAATCAGCCTAACTCTGAGAACTCTCTGGAAGTACAGAGGTTATGTAATAGCATGAATGTGGTCAAGCTAGCTAAAGGATCCTGACTGCTTTTTTTTTTCTACTTTTGTCTAAATACAAAGTGACTGCATGTGCTTCTGTTGAGAATTTGAGTATTGACCATTCCTTATCATCTCCCAGGGTGTATCTTATATGAACCAATATCTACTATAATTCATTGGAATACAAATTTCTGAACAAAATGATGAAGTCAGTTCTCAAAAAATGATGTTCTCCCATTCTATTCACCTGGAAGCACACATTTTTCCCTTGAAATTAATATCCTGCATTTCTGATAAAAATGCTTCAAAGAAAAAAGCACTGTAAAATGGAAACTATAGGTAATTCGTTCTAAGTCTTTATTTGTTGTTTATCCTTTGCCACCACTTCAAAATGCTGATGGTATTAATTTTAAAATAATGTTTTGTTATCTGGAAAATTCCTGTCCTGTTTTTGATAGCATCCCTATCAAGTCCTTTATTTTATTCCTGGTTAGTAGATAGTTCTATATGCTGCAGTAGTAAATAATCTGCAAGTAATCCAATGTTATTCTTCACTCTTAAATCAATATAAGACTCAAAAGATGTGTAGCCTTTTGTGCACTGGATGAAGTACTATGTTGCTAGGGCAAAATTTTCCCCACAACATACTTTTTCATACTTTCGGAGTAACGTTGATCTGTGATTCCTAAAAGAAATCTTTGTATTTTGTACTGACAAGTTTAACTCTGATGCATTTAGCCATGTGCCCACGTTGTCATGAGTTGTAGGTTGTATTAAGTTTAGAGCACTCCTTTAGTCCTCAAATTCCTGGATTTTGGCACAATAGAGATTTTCTGTCTTTATATATATATATATACATAGCAGAATTTTTTCTAGTATATTTTGAAGTATATATGGAGTACTAAGTAAAGATTTATTTTGTTTTCAACTGATTCCACTTGCAGAAAAGTCAGCAACAACATGATGAGCTAATTTTAAAGGTTTTGTTTTTAACAGTATTTGAGTGCAACAGTCACTGTTAATGACATGAAGTATCTGTAACTTTGGATATGGGGATCAATGCAGACTATATCGCTCTGATGTTATTTCATGCAGTATTTCTTTACTGAACAAGTAGGTGCTTGTATTTTTGTCATTTTACAGTGGTGTGACATTTAAGAAAAAGGAGAATTAGATTTTATATTTTGCATTACAAGTGGCCTTTGGAAGCTTCTGGAAATACTGTACATGATGTAAGGCATGCAGTATTTAGGTTGCATCATACAATGTTGGCCTGAGGCTGCAGGTAGGAAATAAGTTGGCCACAAGGATTCCAGCAGGGAATACAGGAGGGAAAACGTTTTTTAAAAATCCTTTAAAATAAATTAATACTCTGTCTGATTTCATGATGAATGTTTTCATGACTAATAATTCCTTCTTCAAACTCATCAGATGTGTTCAGAAAATAATGTATTCCTTATATGCCTGCATGTGTTTTGCAGCATCAGACAGTACTGCAAGCTTTGCAGGGAAGTAAGGGGTTTTCGCTAGGATTTAAGAATTGCAGAGTCCAAACTGAGAAGTAGCTGTCACTGAAATGCCTGGGAGTCATCCATGTGTGCAGTACGGCAAGCTGGGACTTGGAGCAGAATAGACCCCATGCTGCGTAGCTCTTATGAAAGGCAGGTTTTGACTGATGTTTCTGCCTTGTAACTTCTAAATTGCGCAGTCACTGTGTTCCGAGATCAGTTTCTCAGCTATGTAGTGCAACAGTAGGCCTCAGTGCTACACTACGCAATCTGATTGTTCCCTTATTTCCCTTGGTGCAATAATAAATGCACATAATTTAGAAATCAATTCACTATAAATCTGGAATAAAATAATATTTAACAGATGTATGCTGATGTTTTTTGCAAAGGATGTTGAAGAGTTCATAGATGATGCAAACCCTTGCATTATGCCGTTGTCACATGGGGATACCCAATGGGTATATGCCTCCTAGTGTGTATCAGAAACTGACTGTGGAGGAGAAAGACTGATTTAGTGTATGCATTCAGGAAGAGAAGCATAAGCTCTTTGAAGTCTGTAGAGCACAACAGTTTATCTTTTATAATGGTCTCATTTTAAAATAATTGGAATAGCATTCAATGCATCTTCCTTGAAGGAGTGAAGTACCTTACACACATGAACTTCTGATTATTAGGAAGGCAAAACCTCTGCAGACCCGAAGACTGTCTCATTGTTCTGTTGTTCCTGCCTGCCTTTATCTGAAGTTGCCAATTCTATAACTAGCTGCAGTAGAAATAATGGGTACGAAAACACATTTTATGTGTAGAAATAAAACAAGCTCTTAGCTCTGTGTTTGCATAAAGATCATCCCAGGTAGAAAAATAGCAGTCACACAGGTATAGCTAGGCTGAGGAAGCAAATTATTAGTGTTAATAAAACATAAATGTAATTAAGCACCATGAGTTCCAGCTAGAGTGGTCAACAAGCAGGTAGCGCAGGTCTTGGCTGTGAACAGATGGATGAGCTCTACTTTAAATATCATGAAAATTAAATGTATATATAATTAATATAATAAATTCATTTTAAAAAATTGATAAATTATACATAACACTGCATGGAGTCTTGGTACTAGGAAGTGGGACTTCATGGTTTCTGTCCTAATTGTTTCCCAGTGCTTTAGTTCCACAAGTTTTTTCCACAAAAGATTTTTCCCATAATTAAAACTGAAAGTATAAAGTTGTGCCACTGTACGGTCAATAGAGGTGTGGGCTCATTGCTTAAGTTAAGTACACTGCGAGTAATTTGTAACAGTGGATATACTAAATTAACTCTTTGAATAGCTGGAGGAGGGATAGTGTACTATTAATCAACATACATGTATTTTTTGTGATGTTTGTTGTGTTAAAGGGAAACATTAATCAGACTAGTTTTACAATATAAACACATATTTATAGAATTATAGTATTATTCTTTAATATAGTTAATATTTCATTCAGATGTCCACACAGATTAAAGCATGGTTGAGGTTTCTATAGCCAGCATGTTACTGTTTCATTATGCATTCTGCAAACAAAGTTGTAGGCTTACCACCAAGTACCATGTTTACTTACGCTCAACAATAGACGAAGCAAGTTTATTCATTAAAATCAATAAAAATAAAATAAAGTATTGGGAAATTTACATTCACTCTTAAAATGTCTTGTGTTTTGTTATAGTACTCAATTTCAGTAGTCATCATTGAAAGTAGCTGGGTGTACCATAATGGATTCCTACACTGTGGAAGTTAGAACAGTAAAACACTTTTGAATTACACGTGGCTAAGAGGAAAATGTCTACTTCTTCAGTGCGCAGATACTACAGTGTCATAAAGAAAAATGCCAGCAAGTGTGTTTAGTTGGACAAGTAAAATGCTTGTAACCAGGAATTACAGATACATGTCCATTACCTGTGCTCGCTTTGTAATGGGTACTAAACCCAAACTGGTAAGCAGTGATAAGAAACAGCTGCTCTCAGCTTCTGGGCTTCTGCCAAAAATGAAATGATTATTCTCTCAGCATAGCTGTGAAAAGTACCGCATATTTTGTCAACTCAAATTTAGGCAAGGCTGGAATCATCCAGGAAAGCAAAAGTGTATTATAGACAGCTTCACAGCAATCTCTTGAAGGAACACTAAATCCAATTATGCAGAACATCACAGAATTTTATTATTGCTAGAGCACTTACTTCTCATGAAGGCAAGTATTTGTTCCTCTTTCAAAGTATCCAGAACACTATCATATGTAAGATTTTGTGATAAGTTATGGCTGCTAAGCTCTCATGCAGATTAATTCAGAAACAACAGAAAAAGCGCACCTTCAAAAAGTATATGGCAATATGTTGTTTGGGTGTTTAATTAAAAAAAAAAAAGAAAAATAAACTTAGAGTGGCAGAACTGTAGCCTAGTGATATTTGCATTGTTATGTAAGAAATACAATGCACAGTATACCAGCATGGAAGAAAAGTCAGTGCCTGTCCCAAGAAAAAATGTTTTACTATCTCTAATTGATGTGTGTATTTGTATATTGGTTTTGGAAAATATGCAGTGCTTTTGCATCTGTTATGGTGCATCAATGGCATTAATGCACTCTTTTTTCCATGGGAACTGTCATTATAATTCACTCTGCATTTCTGATGCACTTCAAGAGTTATCTGTTTTCACGGTTCATGCCATCAAAATTTAATTTCTCCTTTCTTTCATAAAAAGTGCAGAACCATGTAAGTAATGGGAAAGCTGTGTGTTCAGCTGAGCTGTAGATGGTTTGTGGGGGGTTAAAGTCAATAACCACAGGACCTACTAACATGCTACGGCAGGCGTTTCATAGACCGCCAGTAATCTGAACCACAATCACCAAATTTGGATTTCTTCCAGACATATTCCTTCCTTGTCTTAGCTTCTCAGTATCATCTACAGTGCACACAAAAGCCACTGTCCCACTGCCCAAGCTGCACCCTGCTTCCTTCTCCTTTCCAGCATATCTGAAATGGCTTCAGCTCACTTCACGCAGCCTTGCCTCATCTCACCAGGGTCCTCCTTCCAGTCCTCCTCCAGAGTCCACATGTATTCACATTTATCAAAATATCAGAACTTGCCAATGGAGCTACTTTTATAAGAAAGTCTCACATCTTTCCTCCAACTCCAGTCTGTCAGCAGGGGAGGAGAGTGGATTTCACACTGCAGATTGAGTCCTATGTGGTTAACAGTTCTGGTACAAATATATAAAGTGGTTCCTCTGATGTGTAGGGATTTGTTGACTTTCTTAAAGTACCTTCAGCTTGGGAGTGTCCTTATTGAAGTATCTGCATTGAAGGAGAAAGAAAAGACTGCACCAGATGATCCTGAGTGTAGGAGATGATTCTTTTCCTGCGTGAACAGCAGGGGTCACTAAAAAGAAGGATTACACTGGGGAAAGCAAACAGCCTTTTTTTTTTTTATTTATTCTTTTTTCAGCTAGATCACTTTTCATATAAAGAAATCACTATATTGGAAAAGAAAATCTCTGGTCCTACAGTTCTTGATGGATAAAAACCTCTTAATTAAACAAACAAACAAACAAAGAAGCAACCTAGCATTCAGATGGTGGCATAAATTATAAGATGCCTATAACAAAATCTAATTATTTAAAATTATTTTGTCAACAATTCATTTTGTATATGACTTTCTAACAAAATATTTTCATTATATTGTAAGTGGATGTCAACATTTAACACTGTGATAGCCAATACTGAGTAATGTTATTTCCTCACTGTTTCTTGTGCCCACACTGTTATTTTCTTCATTACTTGCTGTTATTGGAAGTCAATAAAGCACAGTTAGTCATGCGGAGACATAAAAATGAAGTTGTTCTGCACTTAGAACAAGTCAACAGGAGAATAAACAAAATGCTCAGAGGGTATGTCAGCTTAGCTTCACTCAGCATGAAGTGTAAACAATTGTCTAACTTTGTTCTTAGATGGATGTAAGGAGCTAATCACACAAGAAAAGAAATTGAAGAAAACTCAGCCAAACACATTGGCAGAAGGAAGCCTATAGAAGAGCACACCGCAGAGATAGGTCACCTGCTCTGCTTTATATCTGTTCTTGAAGTTCAGTAGCCAAGGAGTTTTTTTGTATTTATCTTTGCAGCTGAATGAGTTCAATTTCACTCAGATTAGCCCAGAAATTTCAGAACAGCAGGTTAATCCTTCCTGCCTTCATGGGCAACTGAGCAAACAGACCAATATCAGTGTGGCCAAGTGTAAAATTGTAATTCTAGAGATTAATGTTGTCATTCCTGTTTGCTTTGAACTTGACCCCCATGTTTCTCTTCTAGGTATGTTTGTATGTATGTATGTGTGTATGACTTATTTATTTATTTGTTTGTTTCTTTATTGGTTAACAGCTTCTGTCCAAGGCCCCTGGGAGAGGGCAATCTCACCGAACAAAGTGCCCTATTACATCAAGTGAGTATAAAGAGTAATTCATTGTAACTATTTACATTTGGTGTTAAGAGGAATGATGGACATTTTCTTATATTATCACGAACTGCTCCTATGTTGTCTAAGTGGGAAGAAAAAATTAGTTAAGTGTGCAGTAAATCTCACAGAAATATGATAGGTATTTAAAAATACTGTAAGATGAGCTGATTTGTTTGTTGCTTGGTGCTATGCCTCCATAAGTTACCTGGAAAATAAGTAAAGCTTTGGGGTATCTGTGTTATATTTGAGTTTGTTCCATTGTGCACTGAAGAATATGTATGGCAGGTTTTGCCAAAGTAAATAAACCAACAACAACAAAAAATCAGAGTAGCAGTTGTGAATGTGATGCACTATGTTTTTAATCTTGCAATGCAAATACTTTATACAATGAATTCTTGAAAGGAGGGTGTTTAATTGAATCTGTTGCTGAGGGACAAAATAGTTCCTATAAGCTGCTCTTTCTGAGTTTAGTTTCCACATTCAGACAGTTTGTTGTATGAGGTATGTATACATAACAAATGAGAGAAAACTTTAAAAGTCCAACTGCTTGGACACACCTGTTTCCAGTGCCATACAGCCCCATTCCACAGCAAATACAAAAACACTTTTAATGCATTTTTCCTTCTTTCTTCAGTTCCTTATTATTTTTGCAATATGTGCCTTGAACTATTTATGCATGGCTTTTGGAGGAAATGGGTGATGCAATGTCTGTGATAAAGACTGTAGTACAAGTGACTGAAACGTGTGTCATTTAATAGCATGTTCACCTCCTTGCCTTCCCAGTACATTTTGGCTTCAAGTTCAAAGAGGGTTGATTTAGGTTAGATATAAGGAAAAAATATTTTACAATGAAAATGGTGAGACGCTGGAGCAGGTTGACCAGAGTTGTGATTGATGCCCTGTCCCTGGAGACTCTCAAGGCCAGGCTGGATCAGGCCCTCGGCAACCTGATCCAGCTGTGGTGTGCCTGTTCACTGTAGGGGAGTTGGACCAGATGACCTTTGGAGGTCCTTTCCAACTCTAAGGATTCTATGATTCTATTCCATGATTTTATACTTTCAAAGCTCAACCAGTGTCACTCAACCATTTGGCTGCTGTGGTGCTTCAGTCACTCCAGTAGCTTCAGAACAAATCTTTGTATGTAAAGAAGGCCAAGTCTGTTGTGCAATGCAGTGTTGTACCTAGTTGTACCTTGTTCAGGTTGGTTTGCTATTGCTGTGTGATTTCCCTGATGTCTTGGACATGGATCACTGTGATGTTGTTTGGCTACAAATAAAGAAACAGATGCAAGGAAACTGAAAGCTCTGTCAAAACGAGGAGAGAGGATAGTCAATGGGGGAAAAGTGCTGAAAAGCAATAGGAGTCTCTGGCAAATAGGAGTCAGTTCGTGGCACCACAGTGAAGGAAAAGATACTCCTTTTCTCTGTCCCTTGACATGACTTGCCATTACAGTGCAAGATGCCCCGGCAATTCTTAAGTGTAGGCATGAGATATGTTTCAAGCTGCTCTTCCCACCTCTTTATGTGCTAGTTGCATCCAGCAGCCATGGATAACTGGGCTGAGTTGATTGTTCATGATAAAATGATCATTGATGATTATTCCTTAGTAGTTTTTTTCTGTCAAGTTTCCATTTCATCTTCTGTTCCAGGCTATTTACAAGTTCAAAGGAAAATGTTTATTTCATTCACTTTAGAAAATGTCTTATTAGCCATGAGTTGTAGCATGACTATTTTAAATTTGGCTGCAACTTTATAGAAATACTGTTGTTGAGATGAGAAATAAATTGATCAATTTTTTTACAAGTCTTAGTAAGTTGTTATACCTATTCCCTTCTCCAGCTGACCTCAGTCATCCATTCTCATCACTCATATTTTACGATTGAACACAACTATACAAATTCCCATGTACCAATGTATCCAATGTCCTGATGTACCATTTTAGCTATTAAACTTAGCATATTCTTTTTTTTATTCTTTGAACTACTACTTCTCTATTGTGAACCCTCTAGCAGCTTCCATGAAGATGGAACAGCTATGGGTAGCATTCTCTTAAAGCTTATGTAATTTTCTTTCTGTCATCAGTGTTAAAGAATGGTAATATACATTTCATTATTTTTCATTTTATGTTTTTCCCTTGATGCTTAACTGTTTTATCTCATCATTTTCACATTTGCAATGACACAGTCTTTGTTAAGTCAGGCAGTACTTAATGTTAAAATCCTCAGCAGCGATATTTACTTACTGCTTGGTATGTTCAGGCTTTTCAATTTCCCTCATTAAAATTTAATTTTTATACAGCTGATTAATCTTTCCTCTAAAGCTATTATTTCAGTAATTCCTTTGTAAGATTATTCAAGCTGGTATTTCTTCTCTAAATCGTATTGATGTAGGCATCATTGCCATTGCAAATATAATTATCAACAATGTACAACCTGTTTCAGGTATTCCGAGTCATTTCATAGTGTCTTGGCCTACTGTCAGACTCATAAAAATTGCAGCACATTGGTGGTGCACCAGCTGTTGCGTTCTTCCACCTTTTCATGTGGTTTGGTCCCAGTGGTAATGATGAGCCAGGACAGCAGATCAACCTCACTCCTTTCTTCCTCACTGTTCTGAGAAACCAAAATTCTTCATTCAAGGACAGCAGAGGTATCTTGGTCTCCAGAATAGCAAGTGGACATTCCTGTCTAGAATGTCTGGTGCTATTGAGGAAATAATCCCTCCCTTTTGCCTCTGAATTAAAACATGCAAAATTTCTCTAAAACATGTTTTATCAAATGCTTTTCTTTATCTGTTTCTTTTTTGTTTTTGTTTTTGTTTTCTTTCCCTCAATGTATTTCTTATGTCTAGTGCAGTGTTTAAAGATTTTATGAGCTTGAAAAAGGAGAGGAAGATAAAAATACCAGTTCTGTTCTTTGAGGCCTTGGTCCAATCCTTATTTGAGGGTGACCTGGAGTAGGAAAGCAGAAGTAGGCAGAGTCATGTCTGTGCTCTTTAGCGATGTTTTAGTTATTCATTAAAATTTCTAAATTTAAGGTTTTAAGAGGCAAAATATGCAATTACTGTTCATCAAAAATTTGAAAAGCAAGTGAAACAAATGTGCAGAACAAAGACTACTGCATGTGGTATCAAAAGATTTTTTTATAAAAAAGCTTAAATTCTAAAAAAAGGATGATAATGAAGGGAGGAAGACCGCAGATTTTAATTCCAGAATTTGGGATAAATCGTATCTTAGAAGAGCAACCCTTGTGATCGAAGTATGTTATCCTCCAGTCAAATATGGAGGAACAGCTCCAAAGCAGTGATAGATAGCAGAATCAAATGTTTCGGATTTTGCATCAGAAGCAGTTGCTCATGCTGCATGACCCAATTCTTCTCTAGTGACCATCCTCTTGGGGCACAAGGGGACACAAAATTCAGCTATACTCTGAATCTTGTTTTGCCTTGTGTATGGTTTATCCCCGCTAAGTAAATAATGTAGCCACGATGCAGTCCTGAAAGACCTCTGTTGCCTTGGAGTGGGGAGGAGTAGTTGGACTGAAGTCTGCAATTTACTTATTTCCCCCCAAAACTCAGTATTCCTGCTGTCACGATCTGTTGAAATTTAGTAGTTGTTGACTTCTTTATTTGTACTAATCTTTAACATTATTCTTCCGCTATATAGCTGACTTCCAGTTAACAGTGTCTGTCTTCTGTGCCCCTTGCTGTGTCCATTCTTTTGAAGGATTTAAAATGCTTCTGCAAAAATACAGTAGTCTTTCATCTCTGTACTTTTTCACAAAGGAAGCCTTCCAAGTTATTTCCCAGCCAAGCTTATTTTCTTGCACAGATTATAGCAGTTCACTGAACTTTGTCCTGCTGAGGACAAAGCTGGATTCTCAGGAGCACAGATTTGGCTCCTTGAGAAGATCCACATGAGACTATCCATATAAACTTGCTATGCAGCGTACTAACTCTAAGACCAACACATCCCCACTTTCTGACCCTCTTCCATGCTACAGTTTCCTATGCGAGTATTTTACTTACCATAAATGTATCAGTTCATGACATATATTTTTGTTAGTTTTAGGTTCTGCAACCTTACTGTACTCCACACGGGAGATACAGCAGGCCAGTTCTATACACATACTTCTTTGTTGTCTGCTTTTTAATCTCCCTTTTAATTGTTGTGTAATCATGCGGAGTTTTGGGGTGGGGGAAAAAAAAAACTTAGACGCAGGACAAATGAATCTATCTGAATTAAATTCCACTAAGATAAAATAAAGCAAAGAGCTGCTGTAAAATCACTTGGGTTAATTGTTTCTCCTGCAGAATGTAGATAAGTACGACACAAAAGCAAGTAGGAAATGTCTGTCAGACAAAGCAGAGACACAGAACACCATCAGTACATAATGTATACTTATATGTATGTAGTGAGTGAAGCTGTGCACAGGCTATGCAAGCCAGGCATATGACTGACAGTTAACCTACCTAGCAAGTACCAAAAAATGTAATACTTTGACTTCTTAAAAACACAGCTATTCTGATCTTTTCATGTCTTTCAGTTCTGAACTCTCAATTGCAAAATTGTAGCTATTGTGATGAAAAGAAACTGTCTCATACTTCTCAGTCTGCTTTAAAATTATCATGCTGTCTAGCATAAAACCGTCAGTTAAATATCTGTTGTTTCCTAGACACTTGTCCAAATGCAGCCTTCCTTTATCATCTTTTGGACTGTGGGGCTTTGGCTCCAAACCTTGTCACGAAGTTTGAAACTGGGCTGTGAGTGAATGCAAAACCCTGAGCTTGTAGCCAAAGCCAAAGTGGAGGAGCTTTCTGAGGCACTTGCACAGCACTCAGAGACTGTGGTCTTGCTAACCTTACAGTGCTCACGCTGAAGTGGAAAGTCAAGTGCTTAAGATTTGTCATCAGATGCATTCAGTATAAATTATTATGACTGTTTATACTGTTGAGCATTACAGAGGAGAAGAAGAAAGTAAGGTTGCACAAAATTTTTGTGCAGGTTAAATTTTAAAACGTCTTATGAAGGTAACGTTGTTACTCTCCAGGAATGAATTTGAGTTTTCTGGATTGTTTGCTCAATTTAGGAATGAGCGGGGTAAGAGAATTTTGGATGGCATCTGGCTTTCCAACTTTCTTAATTAAAAGGAAAGCATCAACATTTTAAATTCATTACATCCAGCTATACATTGCTCTCTAGCTCTGGGGCTAAGAGAGCAATAAATGAACTATTTTTATAGGTGCTAAGATGAAAAGTAAACTTTTGTTACTCTACAAGGAGTATCTTTATAGAGTAATACAATATAATTACATAATACTGAAGGTATCATAGCTGAAATTGTTACATTTATTGTAAGCTGAATGTGTTTTTTTGCTTATATTTTACTTTCTACTTCATTTTTCTTTGCTACATTTTATTTCAGTTATTAAATACGGTTTCATTATGTTACCCATCATCAAGAATAAAAAATTAACATAGCCCATATAATTTTGAAAATGTTGAATGACATATATACAATATGGGCCTATTTTATACACTACATGCCCCATCTTCCATAAAAAATAGATTTTACAGCTTCTCCTGATAGCTGAAATTTATTGTCATATACTTCAAGCCCATGTTTTAAACATTGTGTGCTTAATGAGCAGAATTCAAAAATAGGAATTATGTTTGATTTCCACTGGAATGCTTTGAACTTGAAAAGATTAGACATATTAAGGGAAAAAAATAGAAAGATTTGCCTGTCAGACTTTTCTTTTTTTAAAGATCAATTACATACTTAATTTAGATGACAGACAAAGAGAAGACAGCTTCTGACAACTGTCCAATGAAATCTTCAAGGGAACGGAGAACAATATCTCAGATTTTTTACATATTCTTGTTGTACTGAGAAGTTTCATAAGTCTTTTGTTTCCTAAGTAGATTGTCAGTTTCTCCCAAATAGCACTTGCCATGTCTCTTGTCTCTATTGCCCTTAGTTCAGTTTCTCCTGATGCACAGTGAACAGGTAAGTATTTCCTCATTCCACATGAGAAAAATAGAATACCCATAAGAAGTCAGCAGTAAGTTGCTCCCTATTTATTTACAGTGCTTTTCTGTCTTCTTCATGATCTCATCTAATACAAGGCAGGACTGTAATTAACATTCGCACATTCTATGTTTCAATACCACTGAAAACAATAGTGATTATAAATACAGTGGATGTATACAACACGTGTCTTTAATTGTACCTGCTGTGGATGCATGGCTCTGGCAGGCTGTTTGATGTTCTACTCTTGGCATGCAGGGCAAAGCAAAAGTCTAGCAAAGACCAAGCATTATATCCAAATATACCAGGTGGTCTTCTGCTTCTCCTGTGGCCATATCAGGAAGAGGTCAGATTTTTTCCTGGTTTGATTTCCTATTGAGAATGAACTCATTGAAGCTGCTAAATCCCTCGTGTGATTGCTGCTTCTCTAACTGTCTGAGATGCCAGTCCTCCTATACACTGCAATAAGTTCCTGAGACAGAATATTCTGTCTCAACATATTTCTTGTCCCGGGTGACCTGTGTGGTCTTTACATACTGAACCATGACAATGGATTATATAAACCAGTTTTCTCTGTATAGGACCCCTTTCAAGATTTTTTTGGTCAGATCATGGCCATATCTACATCTTTAGATCTTCAATCTTGAGAAGTACTTTGTGTATGTATTAAGCTGAGATTAAGGATGCTAAGGGACCACATAAATTTAAGGGAGAACATAAATTTTATTAACTGGGAACCGTATAAATGTTGGTAAGATCGGATCTTAAGTAAAGATTCTTCTTTAAGTAAAGAATATTAAGTAAACAGTCTAACGAAAGTTAGAAGTAATCAAATCATCTATATTCATTTTCTTGCTTCTCATTTTCTGATTAAAAATTTGAACCTTGTGAGATAAATTACAATTTCAAATATGATCTATAGGCTTGGCAGCCTTTTGCACGCTACATATTTGCTTTGAATTTCAATTATTTGTCAGATACATTTTTATATTAGGAAATCTGTAGCTAGATAATTTAAGGAAAACTAGCCATAAAAAAAAATGTATCACAACATCTCTGAATAGATTGTTTTTCTTAGAAGTAGTTTTGACAAACATTCATTCTCTTTCCATGGAAATTGCACCATAATCTCATTTATAAGTACAACACAACAGAGAACCATTATCAAGCAGCACTCTATGTACCTAGCATAATCACCAAATGGTGTCAACATTCTACTGAGTAGTGTGGAGAGAACAAACTTTGCTGCCTAGCCTTTTCAGCTTGTGTATCTCAGTCTTCCTTTTTCTTTTCCAAAAGGGCCAAAATTTGCATAAATGTTGTTTGTAAAAGTCAGGTTGGAGACTTTGAGGAGGTGCAAGCTGATTTAGCACAGCACTAAATTGCTATGAAGGAGGGTTGCTGCAAACCTTTGCAGAAGTCTTTTGTTTACATTGTATTCTTCACTTGCATGTTTCATATTTTATAATGTGAACAGATAAATTATTATGTTAATGAAGTGGATGTGTGGGGATTAACATTCACACTAGAATTTTTGTGAAGAAAAAAAATGCAAGTATCTAGAACCACAGTAACTCGGTCACATTTGGGTATTCTGAATTAAGGTGCTTGCTAGATAACTTTATATTATTTTAATGTGCAAGTTGAAAAAGTGGCTTTAAATAATTAGCCCACTACTGCAGAGTAGAGATGGCACAGGTGCAGAGGGGCAAAGATGTATATCTTACCTTGCTTTGCTTTAATTATATTTGCTGGATTTTTGTTTAAAAGCTGTACTGCTGAAGAAAATGTTATGAACTTAATTCTTGAGGATCACTCCATCCTGTGTGAAGCATGGAAAAAAAAAAAAAATGCTACAGACATGAAGATAAAGCATAAATGGTTGAAAATCTACTGTGTTCAGCTTGGGAACAGATGATTTCACAATAGCATCATGACTGTAACACAAATGTGAAACACCATGGTTGTATTTAAAATTTTAATCACACACCAGAGGATGTCTGGTTGAGCCATGGGTGTAATATGTCATTCATCATTAAGAAATGTTCATTATTTCTTTCCATCAGGAAATATCCCATAAACATTTCTAGAATACAGGAGTGAAAGAGTACTTAGTAATATAAATGTGTTATTGTTCTCCATGGGCAATGATGGCAGAGTGCAAAAGGAGGGAGTAGGGCAGGGGGATGCTGGGGATGCTGCTTTTCTAGCGGATCCTGGATCACTTATGAAGGTGGTGAGACGGACAGCCCAGCTGAAGTGCCTTTATACTAATGCACGGAGCCTGAGTAACAAGCAGGAGGAACTGGAAACTGTGATGCACTCTGAAAGTTATGACATTGTTGCTATCACAGAAACATGGTGGGATGACTCCCACAATTGGGATACTGCCATCGACGGCTATAGACTATTTAGGAGAGATAGGCGAGGTAGGAAGGGTGGGGGAGTCGCTCACTATGTCAGAGATTGGATAAACTGTGAGGAGCTCCCCATGAGAAACAGTCAAGAACAGGTTGAGAGCCTGTGGGTTAGGATTAGAGATGGGACTAATAAAGGTCAACTGGTATTAGGGGTATACTACAGGCCACCTGATCAAGGGGAGGCTGCTGATGAGGCTTTCTTGCTCCAGATGCGTGAGGCGTCTGGCTCACGGGCTCTTGTCCTGGTGGGGGACTTCAACCATCCAGACATTTTTTGGAAAAACTGCATGGCGAGCTGCAAGAGCTCCAGAAGGCTCTTGGAATCCATTGATGATAGCTTTCTGGTTCAGGTATTGGACAGACCGACCAGAGGTCAAGCGTTGCTGGACCTGCTGCTCACCAACGCTGAGGAGATCATCAAAGGCATCAAGGTTGGAGGATGCCTGGGATCCAGCGATCATGCCCTGGTTGAGTTTGTGATCTCAAGCGATGTGGGCCTGGCAAAGAGCAGGACCAGGACGCTGAACTTTAGAAGAGCAGACTTCAAGCTACTCAATGGAATGCTGGCCAAGATCCCCTGGCGCGCTGCCCTCAAAGACAAGGACGTTGAGGAGAGCTGGCTGCTCTTCAAGGATGCCCTCCTGGAAGCACAAGAGGTCTCCATTCCTCTGAATAAGAAAGTGGGCAGGCAAGGTAGGAAACCGGCATGGCTCAGCAAGGACCTGCTGAGAGAACTGAGGGCGAAGAAAGGGGTGTACAAGCTCTGGAAACAAGGCTGTGTCACCTGGGAAGAGTACAGGGATGCCGTCCAGACTTGCAGACGTAGGATCAGGGAAGCCAAGGCGCAGGCAGAACTGAACTTGGCAAGGGATGTGAAAAACAATAAGAAAAACTTCTACAGGTACATTGGCCAGAAGAGACAGGCCAAAACGGGCGTACCTACTTTGGTAAATTTAAAAGGAGAAATGGCTTCAACAGATGAAGAGAAAGCTGAGGTGCTGAATGAGTTCTTCACCTCGGTCTTCACTGGTGGCCAGGATTCTAGTCTCTATCACGTCCCTAAGTCTTGCACCCCCATACCTCTATGTGGGGACCAAGGAGGTAAATCCCTCCCCACTGTAAGGGTAGAGCAAGTCCGAGAGTGCCTCCTTAGACTGAATGAGTATAAGTCTATGGGGCCAGATGGCGTGCATCCCAGGGTCCTGAAGGAGCTGGCTGAGGTGGTTGCTGAGCCGCTCTCCATCATATTTGAGAAGTCGTGGCTGTCAGGTGAGGTCACAGATGACTGGAGGAAGGGTCACGTCACTCCCATTTACAAGAAGGGGAGCAGGGAGGACCCGGGTAACTACAGGCCGGTGAGTCTCACCTCCGTGCCTGGGAAGATTATGGAACAGATCCTCCTGGACAACATGCTTGATCACATAAAGAACGAGCACGTGATCCTAGACAGCCAGCATGGCTTCACCAGGGGAAGGTCATGCTTAACTAATCTTGTGGCCTTCTATGATGGAGTGACGGCGTTGGTGGACGAAGGGAAGGCGACCGATGTCATTTACCTGGACCTGAGCAAGGCCTTTGACATGGTCCCCCATCACATCCTCATCTCCAAATTGGAGGGAAGTGGATTTGATGGGTGGACAACTAGATGGATAAGCAATTGGTTGAAAGGCCGCAGACAGAGGGTGGTGGTCAATGGCTCTATGTCCAGGTGGAGGCCGGTAACGAGCGGTGTCCCTCAAGGGTCTGTCTTGGGACCAGTGCTCTTTAACATCTTTATTAATGACATCGATGAGGGAATGGAGTGCACCCTCAGCAAGTTTGCTGATGACACCAAGCTGAGTGGTGCAGTCGATACGGCGGAGGGAACAGATGCCATTCAGAGGGACCTTGACAGGCTGGAAAGCTGGGCTCGGGTGAACCTAATGAGGTTCAACACGGCAAAGTGCAAGGTTTTGCACTTGGGCCGGAAGAACCCCAGGCACCTGTACAGGCTGGGAGGAGTTGTCCTTGAGAGCAGCTCGGCAGAGAAAGATCTAGGGGTCCTGATAGATGAGAAACTTAACATGAGCCAGCAGTGCGCTCTGGCAGCCCGGAAAGCAAATGGGATCCTGGGCTCCATCAGGAGAGGGGTGGTCAGCAGGGATAGGGAGGTGATTGTCCCTCTCTACTCTGCTCTTGTGAGGCCCCATCTGGAGTACTGTGTCCAGGTGTGGAGCCCTCAGCACAAAAAAGACATGGAGATTTTGGAAAGGGTCCAGAGGAGGGCCATGAAGATGATCAGGGGGCTGGAGCACCTCCCCTACGAGGACAGGCTGAGGGAGTTGGGTTTGTTCAGCCTGGAGAAGAGAAGGTTGCAGGGTGACCTCATTGCAGCCTTTCAATACCTGAAGGGAACTTACTCCCAGGAGGGGTGTAAACTCTTCGAAAGGGCTGATAATAGCAGGACTAGGGGAAATGGTTTTAAGTTAAAAGAGGGAAGATTTAGGTTGGATGTTAGGGGGAAGTTCTTTACTAGGAGAGTGGTTGGGTCCTGGAATAGGCTGCCCAGGGAGGTTGTGGATGCCCCGTCCTTGGAGGTGTTCAAGACCAGGTTGGACAGGGCTCTGGGCAACCTGATCTAGTAAAGGTGTATGTTTGGTGGCCCTGCTAGGCAGGGGGGTTGGAACTACATGATCCTTGAGGTCCCTTCCAACCCGGGTCATTCTGTGATTCTGTGTGATTCTGTGATTCTCACTATTTTGTCTGCTGTGAGCTGAAAATATGTAATAAATAGATATGAGGGATGCAAATAAAAAGCAAGTTTTAAAATTGTAAGAAAATACTAAAACACTAAAATAACTTCATTCCTGCCAGTGTTTTCCAATCTGACATCAGCCATCCTGGTAGTGCTATAAGGTGATATATATAAACTAATACATATTTTAACATTATAAAAATGTGACAAAAATCTAAGAGATTTTTCTGCATGTTGAAACACAGAATAGCTGCACCTTCATTAGAAAATCAGAAGCTTTATATGTCCTCCCAGATCGGAGATTTTTATCTACTATTTCATCTTCAATTTAAGTCTGCTTGATTGCATTTATCATTAGGACTTCATCAATGGAAACTTTGTTGGCTGACTTTACCTGCCCATCTTTTATAAAACACGCAAAAAAGTAAAAGCAAGTGCAGATACTGCTAGGTACTAACAACTTCAACAGCAGCAGTAAAGGGACTGCAGCCAGAGAGAGGAACCTTGTGTATAATTCATTTTCAGCTATAACCATATAAATAATAACATTATGGAGCAAACTCACAGGCCAATTTTTCATCAACTAAAACTTGATTAGAGGTTTAAAAATGAAAATTTTTTAGGAATCTTAAATGTTAAAATAATGTATTAAATGCACATATATGCATCCTTAGCCTACCTCTGCCCAATCACTTAAGGAACAACCTGAAAAGTGTTGAAAGTAAGATTTGTATCAACTAAGGGTTTTTTAACCATTCTTGCTAGGAATGCCTGGACTCTATAAATCATGCACTGACTTTGATAAGTATGATTAAACAGATAAACTTTAAAAAGTTCTGAAATACACAAGCCTACACTTATTTTAGGCTCTCTTACATCTTCATTATGGTTTTGCATATCATTAATTTGCATTTCATTTAGCTTTCTAACCATTTTATCACCAGCTGCAGTCATGTTGCAGTATCCAGTATCACTGAAAAGAAATTTCATTAGAAAATCAGAAGCTTACGTTCTAATGTGAAACATTTTTCCATGTATTTATCAGCTTTTAGCTACAAAAACCACGCTCAATTATTTTTATTGTCATGTTTTGCAGAATCTTGACTATAAAAAAGTAATCATATTAGAAGTTTGTTTTCACAAGGCAGGACTGATACTCAGTTGTAAGAATTCAAGTCCATTAAAAATTCATTCTGAAATTAAACACATTAAAAGAAAAACCTGATGCCCACAATAACATTCTCGATCAGTTGAGTGCTTGCATTTATATTTTATATTTTTTAAATAAAAACTTGATGATTTTAATAATTTTCTTTGATGTGAAGCACACACACACGCACACAAAAGCTGGCTCTAAGTGATAGTCATATTCAGTACTTTCAGAGCTGATGGAAAAGCACATTAGCTAGCTCCGTGCTTTGTTGTTTCTCAATTATACCTTTATCCTGAAGCATTCCTGAACTAGATTTCTATCAGCCTATCCAACAGAATGATCTTCAGTTTCATTGTTGTTTTATTTTCTATTTAGAGATTAGCAAAAGGAAAAATATTAATAATATTAAAAAAAAAAAAAAAAAGAGATTGTAGATCCAATTATATTTGGCCATATGACCTGTCCACAACAAAGGAAAACACGTTTGTCAAATGTACTAAATGTACAGTAGTAAAAACTTCAGACTATGGAATTGTACCAGTGAGAGAAATAAGGTTTAAAATCATTGCTTATTTGAAAGTAAGATTCTTGCATGAAACTAGTTTCCTTTGAGGTCCCAGCAAGTTTCTTGATCATTTATAGGCAATATATTTCAAAAAAAGAAATTGGAAGAAATGACAGTTAAGACATCAAAAATCTGAATGTTAGAGAATAAGTCTATTTGCTTAATGTTTTCAGCCCCTTAGGCACCAGGAGAATGTAAAAATATCTTCTTTAAAACTTCTTATTTTTATTTTTTTAAGTATTTTCTTTGAAGTTTATCTGCTGCTTCTTTATTTACATGAAAATCTGTAGCACTGTCCTTGATAAAACTAATCTCTCTTCTGACACTGTTCAACATCCAGAACATTGCCCTCTTTTTCCCGGAATTTGTGTCTATTGCTAGTCCATGTTTTTCTTCTTGCCCAATCTTTTCTAGCTTCTGTAGTCTTTTTTTCCACTAAAACAGTTCTTTACGAGGTCACTAACAGTTTCCTGTTGACTAGCTCCAAGAATCTTTTCAGTGTTCACATTCTTCTAGGTCATTCCACCACTTTGAGCAAACCATCTTCCCACTGTCCTTTTTGTTTTCTCTTGGCTTGTTTTCAAGATTTCTCTTGTAATAATTTACCCTTTACTTTTTCTGCATCTTTTCCTTGCCTGCTAATGAACTCTTTGCAGAGTCTGTCCACCCACTGGTTGTCTGCCTCCACCCCATCACCCTCTTTATCTTACTTTCTCTTAGCACTGTTTTCAGTCTTCAGTCCTCATGCATATCTTAATAGCAACCCCATTTCATTTTGTGTCATTTCATTTCATGTCCATTTCATTTAGTTGTGCTGGTAACTTCTACAGGCAACTCATTAATTACTGTGGTTTTTTTTGTTTGGTTTTGTTTTCTTTATGGTATGCCCCATTGAATAGCTAAGCTCAAAAAGACCAACTAGATGAGTTTTCTTAAATATGTAGCCTTCTCTGTTGAAGTTTCTTTTAGTTATTTTACACAATGTTTTACTTTCTCTGTCAGCTATCCTTTAGGCCCCCTATGTGCATTTTATGTCTACTTAGATATTTAGTGTTGCTTACCCTTTAAACATTTTATTTTATTTTCTGGCACCAAATAAGTGTATTTTTCTGATTTCTGTTTAAGATGGATATACTCCTCAAAAAGATTTTTAGCTATTACTTAGTCACTCACATGAGCAGTGGTCTACTCTTTACTCAGCCATTACTCTTTTAAAATCACTATGTTCACTGGATTAACAATACTCACAAGATGTATTAGAATAGCCCAGAGTATTTTGCTGCATATATGACAAAACATGGAATACAAACTGAGACATTTTTTGTGGCACTGTGTGCCTCTCCATCACCTAACCTCAGAGTATGCTTTGGATTATACATTTTGCTGTACCTCTGCACAAAAGGCAGACACTTTCCACATTCTGTCTGTTCACTTGGATTAACAGAGAAGTTTAAACAGCAGCAGAAATACTTCTTTCTTTCCCAGATGTCTATCCCGTCTTGATGGAGACTGATGTAGTCTAGATCCCCAACACTGTCAAGCTCGATTATCTTAAAGTCCTTTCAGTTCTCTGCACGTCAGTGCTGGAGGGACTGACATTGCCAGAAACATCTCTCTTGTCTTCCTAAGAATGGTTAGTAGCCATTTTATGGGAGACATTTGTCTCTGAAGCTTTTCTCTATTTCAGATAAATTCCATTAAGCTAAAGCTTTCTAGCCTCACAGTACTGGGAAGTTGCCCAACTTAGTTTACAGTGTCAGTTTGTTAACACACACTGGTTCCCTCTTTGTTAAATGCTGTTTGTTTCTGGCTCCCTCCAAATTCCAGCTAGTGCTACAGCTTTTCCAGAATAGAATAGGGTCTCTCTGTCCCTTCTTGTTCTGAAATAAAATACTGTTGGACAAGGTGTTGCAGAAATACAAGTTAGGCTTGAGCCCATCAACTCAAGAGTAGTGTGATGCGTTACGGCTGTCCAGCACATTATGTATAGCTGTACACCAAATATACTGGTGAACATCAGCAAAAATTAAAACCAGTTGTGGACATTCACATTTCCAACATAATGCCCCATTGAGACAAGTGCTGGATGCTTGCAGAAGGTCTTTGACGAGAATGCTCTTCAATACTTGTCCAGTTACTCCTCTGAGCAGCAAGAGGAAAACAAGTCCTGACTAAATGCACTCCTAGCAAGAAAGCTTACTCTTGAGAACAGACTCAGTAGACACTCCATCATCAGCAAACTCTGTATTTTTCCTTGTACTTCTCTTCTGAGTAACGCAAACAAATTTGAGCATACCTGAGTACTTAACTCTATGCAGGATCAGTAGCTTTTATGATAGCCAAAAAATCAATGGCAGAACTGACCAACTCATTTTAAACCAGAGCTAAAGAGCACCAGTAAACTGAGAGTGAATTCCATACCAGTGCTGCTGGAAGAAAGTTTTTGATTGTTCACTGAAACAGAAGCTGTCAGAAATGGGAATTCAGATAATGTTTAGCAGCTATTCCTCATCACACCAACCCCATTTCCAGTGCTCTAGCACTGAAACTAGGCCTTAGCCTAAAGGTGAATCAAGTTCTTCATGGCTCTGTTCTTCACAAAGGAAAGTTTCTTTATGTTCATACAGCATGAAATACAATGGATCTCAACTCTAAATTCAGTTCTCTAGGCGGTGCTACGTACAATGGAGATATTTAATAATAACAATTAGTTTGAATAACATACTCTCAGCAGCTGTCTGTGATGATTTTCATTGCAGTATGCTTTCCTCATTGCAGTCAGTCCTACTGAAATGCCCTCATCAACATAGTAACTACTTTATATTCTCAGACATTTCCCCAGAAACAGAAATGGTAGTTGCAGTTTTTTTCCCCCCTCACGAGAAGTGTATGCTCATGATTTGGGCATGACAAAAGGGATTACCACTGCTGTGTATGGTGTTTTTTCTTAAACATCATCCGTCTGGCCCAGCATTTGACAATGAGCAAGTTACCACAATATCCCACCAACACAAATCAGAATCATATTGCAGCACGCATTCATTTACTTGTCCTCAACTTGTACTTTTAAACTCTCTAAAAATCCAAACTCCATTTTCCAAATCCTGACTGGTTTTGAGAACAGGTAATTCTCTGAAAAATACTTTATTTTTCCCAGGAGCATTGGCACTTGTTTCTGTTATTGAAAAGAGTGCTTGCTTACTTGTTTGGCTCAGTTACAGTTCTAAGCTGTGCTGTATCCTTTTCTGTACTGTTGGTCTTGCAAACTTCTTTATTCCACCTTGATATTAAAAGGAAAGCCTGCTTTCATTTCCAAGTCAAGCTATGGTTGTCTTATTCTAAAGCTTCCTTCGGAAAAAAAAAAAAAAAAGAATAAAATCCTCATCAGTGGTAATTAATTTTGACAGTGTGGGCTTTGTAGCAATTCACAAACCTGTACTTTGTGCATCAGCATTCCTTATTATTCTAATTAAAGTGGAACATTGTGCCCTCGCCAGTCATTAATGGGTTTTCATTTTGTAAATGACATTTGCAAAAGTTAAAACGGGCAGTTCATATGAAGTCCACAGGCAAGAGCGTTAAAATTAGCATCACCATAGCAACAGTCTTCCATCATTAGTATTCAGGGCAACAGCAAATGTTTTGTTGTGCTTTTGTTTCCAAAAAAAGATTTTTCTTTACTTGTCATTCATAAATAGCAAAGGCACTCAAACTCACATATTTCAGGTAAAATTTTTATTTTCATTTGAAGGTCCCTTGTCCAGAATTTCCCAGTTTTTTGAGGTATTTATTTTGCAAGACAGAGGCTGGATTTCATGATCTCTACAGCTGTGTACGTCTAGCCTCCTGAGCAACATTTATTCATTGCCAGCCTGCTGCTGAACAGAGCAGTTTTATATGAAGTCTGTCACTTCTACTCAAGAATCTGTACTAAGAAACAGATTCTTATGAGAATCTGTAAAAGATGCATGCACAGTGAAACATGGGTAGTGCCCCATTCAGTGGAGTGTGCATGTGCTCTGTGCTGCCTTGCTTGCCTTTCTACATCTTTTTTTCTTTCCTCACAGGAACTGAAATGTAAGTACATACATCACCTCTAGTGAAACAGCATTCCAGTATGAACTTGTCTCATACAGATTAGAAGGGGAGAGAAAGGTTCTTCCCTTGAGGGAGACCAGGATAGGTCATGAGTGTACTCTGATGTCCTTTGTGGTCTGAGGCCATGTCTGTTAGCCTGCTGTGGCAGTATTTTGCACTTTGAGAAACTGGTTAGTGCCACGTCTCCTCAATGTTCCCTGAGGCATTCTGTTGTCATATGTCTTGTTCAAGGAAGAGCATTGCAATCTCTACAGGAGAAACAACAGTTGGGCTATGGAAACAAATATTTTATGGATAGAGAGAAAGGAGTGAGAAAAGAGAAGCAAGGGAAAGACATTAAAGAAAGTGGACGATGAGCAGGGTGAGGTCAGTAGAAGGACTGCTGTTTTAATTTGCTGCATCCTGGCTCATCAGTAACAAGAACAGATTAGAAGTAACTAAATGTTCTCTAGCATTATGTCTCTGGGTTTTAATTTGGCACAGGAAGGTTTTTTCTTTTTTCTTCTTAAAATGCTTCCTTTTGCAGATTTTTGCAGAGAACAGTCTTTAACAAGTAAACACACTTCTCTGCACTGCAAAAGCTAGGGGGTATAATCCATTCCATTTTAAATATTCCTTCATTTTAGTAAAATGGCATGCATTTTCATACAGTGATTGGTTTGTTAATATCTGCCATTTAATCTTTCAGCTTGTGGGACCTACAGAAATGGAACACCTTTAAAAGTGGTGAATATACCTGAGGAAACTGCTCACAGGATAACTACTAGCTGCCCATGGTGGCTTAACCAAGGATGTTCAGTGTTTGGCACTTGGAGAGCTTTAACATAGAAGGGGGTTGCCACACTCAGCATCCTTACGTACAGCTTCATTTGCTCCACTACTTATTGTCTTTCTTTTACATAAGCACCTTCTTGCTAGGTCAAGTAATTTTTCACCTTTGCTGATTCTCTCTACTTTTTTCCTTTTTTGCTGCTTGTCAGATGCTTTCTGGGAGATCAGAAATTTCATTTCCTCTCTTAAACTTCCATGCCCTATTGCAGTGAAGATACATACTTACTGAACTGTAATATTTTGCAGAATTTTGCCATTTAATCTTAGATACATTCAGTGGTGAAGTGGAGCATTGTAAAAACTGAATAATTTTCACTGAACCTATGATTCAGTCTTCATTTAGAGCTCGGGTTCTCTGTAAGCGAGCTTCTTTATAAATCTCGCTAAGTTGGATAAGTTCAATCATAGTTTCTTCCAATGCTGAATCTTTTAACCATCAAACAAGTAACTTACATTTTAAAAAATCATCTTGGGAGATCTTTTTAAATTATTACCTCTTTGCAAACATTGAACTATAATGTCATTAGAAAGATTTACCTGAAGTGCAAGGATTTTACAGCTTTGTTTATTGTAATAATTACAGGCAGAGAGAGCCCATGTCTGGGAATGATCAGTGACAGATTACTATTTTCCATTCTAGACTACTTTCATTCAGAGTCAGACACTTGTGTGGTGTTGTGGCAAATGAGAGGAAATTGGCAGTTTCTTTCTTATAAAAATGAGTAAACTGTGTTTCTGAAAATGTAGGCATGTATCCTCTATTTACCTAAGTGCATCCTTGAAAAAGTTACCAAAGCTGCTCTTCATTAAAGATATTTCTAAGTTTGCTCAACATAATGAGATCACAGAATCATGGAATTGTAGGTTCACATAATCATATGAGCCATGTTCCATGAGTATGGATTTCAGATATGCTATACTGTCTGTGGATTTCCCTTCTAAACACTGAACTCTGGAAGCATAAATAAGCAAATATTCTGAGTTTTCTGTTTCACATATTAATCTTCAAAATCGTACTCAGCTTCAACTTCTGGAAACCCTGGAGAACGGAAATAAGTAGTGTGTGGCTGTTTTCCTGAGTATAACATGAATTTGTAGTGGAAACTGGAAACATCAATGAGTACAGGAATAAAAACCAAACAAAAACAAGTTCTGGAATAAAGGTATCTTGAAATCTTGAAACTGAGTTTTTAGAAGGAAATTTCATTCTATTTTCTGCCATTAAGATCATTTTAGTCAGTTGAACACAGTTGTCAAAGAGCATATTTCATCCCTATACTTCAGCTTAGTTAAGTGGCACCTGAAATTGAAAGGTTAAAAATCTGACTCCCAAAAGTCTTTTATGCATGATCTCACCACAATTTTAATTTTGATTTGAACTTCTGCCGTTTGAGCTGAGCTATTTTGACATAAACCATCACTGTAGGCATAAATGAAAAACACCAAGAGACTGTCTTTTTGGACATAGGTGCACTCAGCTTCATTTTTTCTTTTAATTGCTGCCTGTTAGTGGAAGTGCTTATTCTTTTAATACTGCTGTAATATTACCACGCAATGTAAAACGATTAGCAGATATTAATTGGAGAAAGTACTCCATCTCTTCATATTTGACCATTTGACCTGCACATTTCTGGTTTGTCTGCTTTTGTGCTATTTTAACTCCGCTATGACACAAAAGTAATGAAAACCATACTGTGAGGGTCACTGCATATTAGTGTTTGCTTGCAGATGCTATGATTTCTTCTCTTGATTACAGCTGGAGGAGGAAACAAACATTTATTTGCATTCTAGCAACCTGAAATGAGCAGAAGAACCTGCTGAGTTATGGTGGTCTTATTACGCTCCTGTCAGATTAAGTGTCAGAAGTTTGGAAATCAAGTTTAAGTTCATGCCAAAAGCAGCTCGCTTAAATTGAAAGATATGCTCATTGATTTCAGCAAAGTTACCTCTTACTCTTAGAAGCATAAAAGAGATCAGAATCTGGCTCTCAGCATTTTCTCTTGCGTATCATAGTTTCTCACATCACTGCCCAAAGTACTGTAGAATAAACATTCGCTGCTGGCAAAACGTAAATCTGTATCTGTACAGTTTTCTCTTGAGTAAATCAAGTGCAATACTCTTATCAGTAGTTTGCTCTGGGGCATTTGTCCACTGTTCTAGAAATAAGGAGTGGAAAAGAGCCTGTCGGTGTGAATCCTTTATTAAGCTCGCCTATGGTATGCCCACATTGTGCAGTCCCTCAGTAGTCATCATGTTTGGAAGGAGTCAGGCAGTGCATTTCCCTTCTCCTATATTGGTCCCTAACATTGGTTTTGGTCTGTGTATTTGGTGCATATATTTATAACACCTGGAGATCTCACAAACTAATCTCCTTTGGTATATGTGGTTTTAAAGTACTTACCAACTTTTTCCAGGTATTATAAAGCCAAATTGAATTTCTGCTGACTTTTTAAATGGGAATTTCTGAATCTTTGCTCCGTCCTCCTTTCTCTTTCGATTGTATGTAAGTTTATCTCCTTTAAGTTTATTCACTTAAAGTCCTGAAATACTAATGTTGCTCTGGCCTCTCCAGACTGCAAGTTCTGTGCATCTGTCTTGTCAGTTCTGCAGCAAGTTCCAAGGACACTGACACAGATCATCGCTGCCTTGCCTTGACTTGTCTTGTTGCATCTTGCATTGTTTCAGCTTTCCTGAGTTCTCTCTGCTAGATTCTCTCAATAATGATCATACATTTACACCAACACACTTTCCTTAAATCGCGGCTTTCCTTTTTTAGATAAGTTAAACAAAAGAGAGAAAAAAAAATCTAAAATATTTCAAGAAGCTGCTTCCTGCTCTGCTTTCCACATTTTGTTTCCCTAGATAATTTGTTTGCCACAGTCTCTCTGAGTTCAGCCTGCTGCAAGGCTCAGCATTCTCTCCAAAACCACAGTGGAAATGTATTTTAATTTTACACTCTTCAGGTCTTTTTGCTGCTGTGTCAAAGAAGTATGTGATGTGTCTCAGTGAGAGAATTTACCTTTAATTTCTGACAGTTGGTTCAGAAACTTTCCTGAATTAAAAAGAATTTCTGTTTTTGTATTTGTTAAAAAAGTAACATTTCCATTGGTGAATAGATGAGTAAATCTGCCCAGCAAAATAAGAATAATCTTGGTGTTTTAATGCAAGCTATTAATAAGTGTCACCCACAGTGCCAACCTTTAATGCAGCTTCACCTAACAGACTTCCATTGCAAGTGAGACCAAACAGGTGGCAACATCTAGTCACTGCCTTGTTATCACTGCAAAGCTTTGATCTACCTAATGTATAATAAATAAGATTCTGCATTTTAATCATATTGCACCTTTCATATCACTTGTGTTGCAAAGTCTGATTTCATTTCCAAAATCATCCTGACTTTGTTGACCTTTTTTTTAATAAGATTATTTTTTGATCATTTATTTATTTCAACATATCTAGCAGTAGACAGATGATATGCCAGGTGGAAGTTATTATACTGTGTACCCACTGCTTCCATATCCTATTCCTGTGCCAGCAAAAGTTGTAGCAATTCTTTATTCGTTTACTTTTTCTGCTTTACGGCGCGTAAGAGACTGACCAAATGATCCTTTGGGTTGTGACACTGATTGATGGAAAATGCAGTTAGTGTTAAGTATTCTATATGTAGTTTTGAATTACCCTCTTAATTGCAAATTACACAGAAGTGCAGGGTAGAGAGAAATACAATTTCAGCATTAAGACCAAAATTAAGTAAACAAGAACTGTCTTCTTAAATGCTGAGATTGGTGATTGGAATTAATTAATATAAACCATGGCCATCTAGGAACAACAAAATCCATGAAATTAAAAATACATCCAGTTGTTCAAGTCAGAGAATGGTATAATCTGGCAATGTCAGAACAACCTTTACCTACTTAGGAATTGAGGCAAATTTTGTTTAGAGGTAAAATTCAGCTCAGTATGTAACTAAAAGATATACTAAAAGAGCTTATAGGATTGTTAATGCACACTATTATTTTTTGCAGTTCACATACTTGGTGAAATGCTTTACTCTACACACAAGTTCAAAAGAGCAAGCGAGTATTCTTTCTGTGTCCTACCTTTTGCAAGTTTCTTTTATAAAAGTTCTACCAAGAGCATTCATTTGTATAAAATGAAAGTTTTAGAAAGAAATGCAATCAGAGTCCAGATTCTCTGCTGGTGTGTGCTGGCAGTGCTTCTTGAATTTGGTAAACTCTGTCAACAAATGCACCAGCTTACAAAGTTTTGGAATGGAAATAACAGTTGTTTTTCCTTAGACAGTTTGACTGATTCAAATGTTGGAAATTGCACATAGATCATGCAGCAGACTTAAAAAGGGAACACGATTTCATAATTGTAATTGACCTCATTGACCATGAGTCAGTTGTTTTGTCAAGTCATTTCTGGATAGAAATGAATACCTAATGATAATTAATTTGTTTACCACCTGATTGCTGTAGTAGGGTCATCAAGAAAACTAGGAAATCTGTACCAATAAAATTCTCATGCCTATGTTGTGCTGCATGGCATTAGAATCACATGGGGTTGTTCTAGAATTCTCCTGGCTCTCCCAATGGAAGGAGATTTTTTTGGCCATTGAACATGATGAATTTATTCTGCGGGAACAAGTCAGACTAGTTTCATAAAGTTACTGCTCTTTCAGGCCACAACTACTACTACAGCGAGTCAAGCCATTTGAGAAGAATATATCATGCCTTAGGTCCACAGCAGTACTAACCAGGAAGCAGAGCAGTACCATGGCTACTTGTCCTGAGAGTGATCCAGCTTTCAGCAATACAAAAAAGAACCACTGTGTGAAATTCAGACATGGAGGTGACTATTACTCTTATGGCAGACATGCATAGCAGTGTAGATGTAAAAGAATGTGCCACTAGAAAGTCTACATAACCAAATTACTGTCAGATTTAGAGAGCAGATCACTCTTGCCTGTTTCATAGACTTAATCATTTGATTAAATGACAGTGTAATGACACTGACTTTATTTTTCTCCAAATTACTAGCAAGCATCATGAACAAAGTTAACATGGAAACAGCTATCAAAACAAATCACTTTCTTCATCCCTTACCAAATGGAGTGCACTGTCATCACCAAATGATTGATTTCATTGCATTTAATCCCTGATAACATTTTAAATTAAATGCTAGCTTCAGTAAAATGTAATGTTTACTAGAGAAATTATCAGAAAAAAATAATAATAATGCAGAGTCAAAAAAATGGTATTTAGTGGTATTTAGTTGTGTAAGGTTAGAAGCCTTTTAATGATGATATCTTTCTCACGAACAAGAAATCTGTCTTCTCTTTGACTTCCAAATTGTAATTCTTAAAATAAAGCCAAATGAATAAGCAGTATGGCAAGCTGCTAAAAATAAGTCTCCAAAGGTTTTAGTTCAGTATTAAATACAATGATTTGATAAACCAGTGGATTAGATAGGGTCTAATCCTTTACTCCCTGCTTGGGCTCCATTTGGCAAAGTTCTTAGGCTGTCAGCATTGATAAATCTTTGCAAAATTATTTTTACCCTTAATAAATTATTTGCTCTGTTAGTTACCCTAAAAACAGAACAAATTGAAGGAACTGGATGGAAGGATTATAATTTGAGAAATAATGAACACAGAATTTTAAGAATGAGAAATAAGACCAACTGCAGCAACAAAACTATGGAAAAGGAACAAGGGATTCATTTTTGATTACTGATAAAAAAGTGCAATGTTCATAAGAAAAAAAACCTTTCATTACTACAGTACAAGAGTATCTAGACATCACATCTGTATGTGTTTATTGTTTATGTAGAAGATAAAGCGAACATCTTTGTTTTACTTTCCCTGATCCAATGCATTTTAATGTGAAGACATTAAGTAAGTGGCGATAATTGCTAACAAAATCGCACTTTGTTCTAAAGCAACCATGAGCCAGAGCTGTTGATAGTAACTAAAGGAAAATGATATACTTCAAGAGAACAATGATGATTAAAAAACAAAACAAAAGAACAAAAAACACAATACTTTCTTAATATGACAGACTGATTTTGTTATCCAGAGGAGGGCCACTAAGATGATCAGAGGGCTGGAGCCCCGTTCCTGTGAGGACTGGGCTTGTTTAGATTGGAGAAGGCTCCAGGAAGATCTCATTGTGGCCTTCCAGTACTTGAAGGGAGATATAAAAAGGAGGCGGAATAGCTTTTTACAAGGGTCAACAGTGACAGGATAAGGGGGAATGGTTTTAAACTGAGACAGGGGAGGTTTAGGTTAGATATTAGGAGGAAGTTTTTCACACAGAGGGTGGTGACACACTGGTAGCCCAAGGAGGTTGTAGATACCCCATCCCTAGATGTGGCTCTGGGCAGCCTGGCCTCGAAGTTGGCAACCCTGCCTATGGCTGGGAAGTAAAACTAGATGATCACTGTGGTCCTTTTCAACCCAGGCTATTCTATTATTCTATGATCATGAATGAATTAAGAAAGAATGTTCAAACAGTTGTAATGTTTTCTACAACAGGAAGTGTGAATTCAGGTGATCCTTCTTTCTGACATGAAGACATTCAGAAGATTGCCTTCTACGCAGTGTGTTATGTTATCGATGCTAGCATAATTATAATTAATGCTAGCATAAAGGATAGCAGTAGTCTGGGTGGACAGTATGAAATACACCAGTGGTTTAGATCCTGTGAATACTCTCCATATATAGATATGGAAAATTTTTGGTTAAGTCTCCTAGTGAACAAATAAGCCTGCAATTAATAATACAGTAATTAATAATAAAAACAGTAATACGTTATTATACTTGAGATGGAGGTATCTCAATGTTGTGAGTTTCTCACAGAGGCGTGAAGTTAGGTAATCTGAACTTTTAAAATAATCTGGCATTGTGTAACAAGTTCTGAAGAAGATGATGAAGACAGACTACTACACTTAGGCCTAGCAAAAGAGGTTTTTATTTAAGTCTGGACTATTTTAGAAAAAACTGAAGATGATATGGTAGAATTATAGGTTGATTTATTCGAGGGATAGTTCCTTTAAGTTTGTAGCTACAGGGGTTTAAGCATGTTAATACAGATCATAAATAAGGTTCTTCCTCTTCATACTTTATGACTGCACAAAATTTTCAGGATTTGGATGGCACTTTTGTTTCTTAAAGAAAAGAAAATAGTTCCAAATCCAAATTACTGTTTTGTTTAATTGGCTCAATGGGGATAATGTTCAATACAGAGAGAATTAATGTATTTTGGCTGATTTTGAGCTCCACCAAGTCAGTGTTCTCTTTGACTTGATTACTGTAGATCCTAAAGCTCATCTGTGTTCCTTTGGTCATATGGATCAAGGCTCTTCCATTTGTGTAGACAAGGTATCTCTGATTGTCAATGCAAGTTTTTCCACAGCTAATTTGGCTTCTTTGCTAGAAAAGGAATGTATCTTTTGCAGGCTTATTTGTTCATTAAGAGACTCTATTTTCTATTTGATAACAGAGATCAGAGAAAGGCATGAAGGTATCCTGATGAAATCACAGCTTATTGGAAGCCTTTAGCTAAGTTTTTCTGAATTCAGACTCATAAAACACTGGAAGTATACCAAGTCATTGAGTTGTATTAAATGCATTCTTATCCTTAAACACCTAGTTTGAACTGTGAAATACAGTCTAGCAAGACTTATATCCTATCATCAGATAGTAGCCACAGGATTGTGTACTGCATTAACTGCCAACTGTAATGAGCTACATAAAGATACCTATGCATAAAAGCTGAGAGGACTAAAACTTTTCTTACTCTTAGCTAAGGAATAATTAACTCTTCATGTCATGGCAGTTGGAACTAGATGACTTTTAAGGCTTCTCCCAGTCCAAACAATTCTAGGTTTCTATGAAATAATTTTTATCTTAGTTGAAAATTTCTCTGTATCTGTCATTACTGTAGTATTTAAGTGCTAACATATATTATATTCAATTAGGATAAGCAAATATCTGTGACCTAGGACATGGCTCCACGGTGGCTGATGCTCAGTCATCTGTCTCTGAGTACTTGCTGACACAGGTCTGTATATCCATGCTTGTTTCAAATGAGCATATATATAAACATTAATTTTCACTCTGGCATGGACAAGATGAGAGTACTGCTAGCTGCCATTAGAGAGAGCATACACTGTCAGAGCTGTATGAACAATTGCCTCATTTTGCAGTCAAACTGAATTAAATAGAAGTACATTTTGTCAGAGATTATTGTTTTGGGAAGAAACTTAAAAGTTTTCATTACAGAACTGTCAGATGAGAAGCTTTTACTTTTCTGCTGTTTGAAAGTTTGACCTCAGTTTGTGAATAGTTGCACAACTTTAATCTGAAGCTGCATTTCTGTGTAGATAAACCCTGTGAAGCATCACCTGGATCAGATGAAGAAGTAGGTCTGGACGGATTTACTGCTGAGGCTACTTAGCTGGAGCTGCTCTCACCTTCCATCAGCTTCTGTAGGCTGGCTTTTCCTCCAGTGCAGTGCTATGCTTTCCCCTGATTTCTGAACCCACACTGGACTTCTAGGAATAGAGAGCAAAGCAGTTATGCCATTCAGGAAAAGTGAGCTTTGCTTATGTAGTACAGAAGGTAAAACCTTTCTAGTCTGGGAACAAAGTCAACCCAAGTTTGATTAACAAGGAGAGAGAGTTGTCCCTTTCTTACATCAAGGCTCTGTGTGGTCCCTAGGAAAAAGTCAGGAACAGCTCTTGACCTTCTTGTATCTGCTAAGGTCAGCAACATCAACATGCGTAGGAAGATGTTGGAAAAGCCTAGTGCCTATGTAAAAGAGAGGCAGCGTCTCTTGTTAGAATAATATATTAAAATGTTATGTATATTACATTATGATCATTGAGTAAACAACATGGTAGTTATGACAGGTTCAAAGTATATTTTAAAGCAACAGATGTTACATGATCTATGAGAATGCTGCAAGACATCTAGAGCTGAAATACAGACACAAAAAAATCTGTGCAGTAATTCAAAGTTGTAATGTTTGCCTGGTTTGTGGTCTGATTGGAAACCTGCCTGCTTGCAGCTGTCATAAAATGCAATAGATTTTCACTGTCCTCTTTGCATACTTAAGCGCAGTTTTACCATTGCATTATCCCAGTAGGTAATCTCTTAGTGTGATCTAAATGACTTTTTTTTTTTTTTTTTTTTCCACAAAATGAATATTTTCTCTTCAAGATGATATTTACATAGGACCTTTATGGAAAAATGTCATGAATGAAGGAAAAACGTTTTGGTTTGTATGATTTTAGTCATAAAAACAGGCCCGATGATAATGTCAAAAATAAATATTTTACAGAATGCAGGCAAAAAGTAAAATAGCGTAAGGAATGCAGGCCTCTCCTTTGTTGTCTGTGGGTGACTTTGGACGAGGGAGCTGCTAGCGAGCAGCCTTGTCACCGTGAATGCATGGTGATCAGTATCATATCACATTTTCTGGTCTCTGAGTGATGGAGGCCAGTAAGATGGAGAGCTGTTTGCAACTGAAATCTATACATTGACAGGAAACAGAAAAGTTTATGATCTGGGAAGCCAGCTTCTGTGTTCACAACACAGAATTTTATGTGTGGAAAGAAAGATTTGGAGGAGAAAAGAAACTTAATGGGAAAGAGTTTATGAAATCCTGCTTATTTTAATCCCCCAGGAGGCAAGACAGTCGTTTATTTCTAACTGAGAACGCAAAGAAAAGTAAGAAATAGAGTTTGCCTTCATCGTTTTCTTTAATTTATCCCTATTAGTTTTCATTTGTTCACAACTGAACTGAAATGATAGGCATCTACTTTGTCAATACAAGTTCCTCAAACCAACAACTTAAAAAGATATAGTTATTATTTCTAAAGTCTTATTTGGAGATGGTCAAAATTAGTATGTCATTCTGCTTTGTTTTTCTGGTTAACTTTTCAGTAAGCTTCAGAGGATTTTTTTAATACTTTTATTTATCTAACATTCTGCCAGCATTTTGCTTCTTCGTCTTCCCATTCCTGTGACTCTCCACATTCCAGTTCATTTCCATCCCAGAAGAACAGGTGTTCTGCTGCTTTCCTAATTTTCTTTACTAATTATGGCTTGGAATCATCATAGAATCATAGAATGGCCTGGGTGGAAAAGAACCACAATGATCATCTAGTTTCAACCTCCCTTCCACTGTCAGGGTTGCCAACCACTAGACCATGATGCCCAGAGCCACATCCAGCCTGGGTGTGATGGGGAGAGAAGAGATTTTAGTATGTCCAGGTGCTCAAAAGCTCATAACACTGGTGGAATCATCCCACCTACATCCAACAGTGCACATAACCTTACCTGGGTACTACACCTGGCACTGGACTGAACAAATGTTCTGCTACTGCAAGCTGCCTGTGTTGTCACTTCCAGCTAAAAAGCAGCTTTACTCTCTCCCAGTTAACCTTTCCAAGATTTCAATAATATAAATTTTGTCTGTGTATTCATCATACCTAAAATGATAGGTGTCATATCATTCATATTCTGTCAACAGCGTGGTGTAGCGTAAGCCTCACACAGACTGCTCCCAAGGCTCTGCAACATTCATCTTGCAGGGTGATGGGAACTTCTGTTTTAATAGGGTGTCTTTGCTACACTAAAAGAATCTCAGCCCAAAGGAGATTTGTGAAGGAAGGCAAAGGTACATGCCATCCTGTTAAACATTCTGTGCAATAACACTTTCCATATTGTGCATCAAATTGCTGCAAGAACATCCCAGCCATCAAGCTTTGAAATCCAATTGTTCCTTGGGTAGAAATATAAATGAGTGATTTGGACATGGTACACTTGGAGTGACATAAATTTGATTAATTTCTACAATATAAATCACAGGCCTTGTAACCTAATCTAGGAAGTTGGACCAGATGATCTCCAGAGGTCACTTCCAACCCCTAAGGTTCTGGAATTCTGTGATTACACAGCTGCTTTATGTTGCAATGGAGAATCCCTGTTGAAGAAGCACCTGCTCATCTCCATTTATGCAGGACACAAACTGGGCTTCCCTCTGAATGGGAAATGGCATGCTCCCTCCTCAGCTCTTACATGGTGCAAATAACTGATTATACATAGCAATGAATGTCCTAGTATTTAATTTACAGTGTAGTGTTGGGGAAAATGAATGCAGAACTTCAAAACTATTTTCTGCATTGCATTTGCGGTATTTTAATGTGCTTTCAGAAGTAATGTTCAAGCAGACAAAAGAAAAAAAGGCATTATCCAAAACAGTATTCTTTTGGCTTGTCTGAGAGGGCTATCAGTGAACACAGAAGAAACCCTGGAGGTTTCAGCCCTTGGAGCGTATTTAAGACAGATGATACAGAAAAGTGTCATTGTGCCATCCCAAGTGATTCTTAGTATTTATTTATACCAAGAAAAAGAAAATAGGCTCAAAGAGCATAGCGGATTAGCCAGCCCAACGCAGGGCACCACAATGTCTTCTTACACGCAAGGCTAGTGTGTGCTAATCCACTGCACAGATAACTGAGAAATAGTAGAGCCATGCTTACAAGGAGCACTGCATGCTTCACAGAGTGACAGGAACAAAACTTAGTTAATAGGAAAATGTTCCATCTTTACTTTCAGTGGCAGTAAAACTAAAGAAATATCTTTAGTTTTGCAACTCATTAAGTGCCAACCTTACTAGCAAACTTAGGTTTGCCCTCCTAAGCAGTTCTGGGCAATTGAGAAATGAGCACTCCTACTCTTTTCTGCCTTTGTTTTCTTATCTGTCTGTAACATGGGGTACTAGTGCTAATCATCATAAAACCTGAGAAGATTTACGCTCAAGCAATAGTATTTGGGAATTGATTATTTTATGCTTGTATTACTGTTTTTTATATATTTTTAAAGTTTTTTTTGTCTTTTGCATAAAAAAGTATAAAATAAAAAAATATATATAAAAGTGATAAAAGTGATAAAAGTAAGTCATATAAAAGTGACAAAATTTTGAGAATAATGCATTGGGAGTGGAAAACAAGAATTTTCAGATCTGCAGATGCCATTAGCATTTGGACAGCAAACAGTGCATTGATACTACTTGAAAATCCCAACTTCTCAGGTGCTCAGCTGTTATTTAATTATGAATAAGACACCATTAGTGAATGCAGACCACCCCTCCTTTATTAGGGAGCGGTGATTTCCCCTGAAGCACCTGGAACTGATAAATATTAAAGAGATAGACACCTCCATCAGATACAGTCCTGCACAAAGTATAAGAAATAAACACCGTTCTTCTGATAAAGTTCTCTGTGTGCCCAAATTGACTAAATGGTCCTCAGATAAGAAAAGCTCCATGAGGAATTAAAATTCCACTTGTTCTGTAATCTTGTTTTATTTTCTACAGAAGAAGACTGTTTTTTTAATCAGATAAGTGGCTTAAAATTAAGTATGGCATATAGACTTGTTTCAGTTAAAATCCAAAGACAGTAACCATTTAGACTGCAAACAAATTATATTTCATAATAAATTATTGTTTAAAAATAATTTGGAATAAGAGTGGTATTACCTGCATTGTACAGCAAAAGTATAATCTCGAGGTCAAAAGTTGCTAAAATCTCTTGTGAATTTGGAGACAGTAAGCAGAATTAAATAGGCATTTTTTTTATAAAATCAAATTATAAAGTCAATAGGCCTTAATCCTTTAATCTTTCAACACTCATGTTTTCCTCTGGATGTTCTTGAGTGGGTAATAGTTTGATTTTGGAGATCAAAGGGTTAATTTGCTTTTCAATTGAGGAATGACTCAGAGTTCCCCGGTATTGTTCAAAGAAAAAAAAAAAGTGGTGTGTGGGTGTAAGGTAGAGAAAAAAAAGCCAAGAAAATGGATTCACTAATTGGGGTTTTCACCTGCTGTGAGTCTAATTGAATACAATACCTTATTTGTAACTCAAGGAGAAAGAAGATTATGCAAAGTATGAGAATTTCAGACTGGTTTTTAAATTCTTATTACTTGGCACAATTGTATGGGAAAGAAGACAAATGTGATAATAGCACCATAGAGCTTGACCAGGATACACTAGAAACAGTAAGAAATTGAAGGAATGTGTATCTTGAGGATCAGGACCAGAGATTTCTTGAAATCAAGTGAAATACTTTTTTTCTGTGAATTTGCAGGCTTCCAGCCAGAACAAGTCCTGCGACATTAAGCAGGCTGCTCTGCCATTGTTGTAATGGATCGTGAAGTCCCTACCAATTAATGCGCTAAAGATTACACTTTAAAGCTAAGAGAGAGATCTCTTGTTCCTTAAAACTTAGCGGGAGATGAGAGAAGAAATGTTTGTTGATTGGAACAACTGACAGCCTTCAGCCAGTTCATTTGCCTCAAAGCTGACATATGTATGTAACCCAGGGAGCCTTAATGGGGTGCTGTGTCTGCCCACACGGAGATGAATCCTCTTTCTCTTGCTTTGTCAGGGCAGTGTTGGAGATGCAAGATAAACAAAAGCTGTGACATTGACCTTTTGAAACAAATTAGGTTGTTTAGAAACTATGAGAAGTTAACATTTTGCTCTGCTGGGCTTCATTCCTGCCTTTGGCGGTTGCGGGGTTGATCCCTGAGCATACTGCGCTTGCAAAGTTTCTACAAAAATACATGAGGGCTTCCCCTGAACCCTGCTGGGCTTTTATTAAAGCCAGATAATTCAGGTGCCTGAATGATTAAGGACAGCCCTAAATATCGTAATACTTAGAGTGGAAACCACCCAGGTACGTGCTTATTGAGCAGTCTGTGGGCAGTGATGCGGTAAGGCAGTGAACAAGGATGAGGTGAATTTGCCACGTGTCCAGGCCTACATCTTCCCCATGGTAGGGCTTTCCGTAGGTCTTAAAGGCACCCTTTTGGGCGGCTGTACCACGAGAAAACCAAATGTAAACCTGGAAAACTGCCCAGCTGTGGGTAGGGGCTGCTCCTCACCCAGCACTGCTGCCGTGAGTGAAGGATGTGGTGAGGTGGCGGGCCACACGGATAGGAGACGTTTGTGATACCAAGAGAAGGTCTTCGGCTTTTATTTGCGCACCCAGCGTGAAGCAGAATTCACACTGGGAAAGGTGGCACCCGTCTCCGCGCTCAGGAAACACAGGGGCACGGAACCGGCCCTCTTCTCGACGGGAAGGAGCGACCCCAGCTCCGCAGCAGCCCGCGGTGAAAGCCATCAGGAAACCACCGCGCCCGCGTCCGCCTCAGCCCCGCGGGACCCCTCCGCCGCGAGGGCGGGCCGGGGCGGTGCAGCGCGGCTCGGCGCGGGGAGCGCCGCCCTCTCTCTCTCTTTCCCTCCCTCCCGCCCGTCGGCGGGGCGGCCGCAGTGGTGCTGGGCGGCGGGGCCGGGCGGCAGTGCTGTGTCTGGCTCCGCGGCGCCGCCGAGCAGCTGCCGCCATGAGGGAGCAACGCAGAGGGTGAGGAGCAGAGGGGGGCGCGGCGGCAGGTGCCGGGCTGGGTTGGTCTCGGCTCGGCTCGTGGCGGGGCTGCGGGCGGGATGATGGAGCCGGAGGCAGCGCGGTGGCCACGGCCATCCCAGCGCACGGCTGCAGCGTGGAGGTAGCGCGTCCGTCTTCTCGGAAGACCGTAGGGGAAGCGATTTGTTTCTCCAAAAAAAGGTCAACTTTCCGCTCGGTGCCTTCAGTGCAGTTGGGAACGGAGGCCGTAGACCCGCGCTGTGTGTCCACTTGGGACGCGCAGGATGCGGGGTCCGCCGCCAACCCGGAGCCGGAGCCGCGCCGGGCTGGGACTGCGCGCTGCGCTGGGTCGTAAAGGGCAGCCGGAGGAGTGTAGAGCGTTACCTGTGCAGCGCCTGACTTGGTGCGGGAGCGAACTTCCCTAAAACACTTCAATGGCTATTACTTTCACGGAGTCCTTTCGCGTTAGCAGTCACCTTTCCCATGACTGGGCAGGGCCGGGAGGGGTTCCCTGGAGCTGCTTACTAGATGATCTTAGTGGTGTTTTCCGACCTTAACGATTCTGTCCTCTGATTCTCTGAGCCTTCCCTCGCCGTGTCCCTGCTCAGAGCCCGCGGATGCGTGGCTGTGGGGTCTGATGCACCGCAGTGAGGTGGCTTTGGTAGGAGTGGAGCGGCTGGGCTTTGCCGAGCGAATAGCTGGGTGAGCAGGTAGCGGCTGGAGGGCAGAGTCCCGCTGCCGAGAGGTCATCTTTGCCCGAGATGGAGCGTGTAAAATAAATGTTTAACATCGCGAGCGGTGAAAAAGAGTTACTTTGCAGTTCTCAGCAGTTGGTATTTGCTTTTCTCTGACTGCTCGTTTCCAGTGTCAGCGAGAAACTTAAATATGTATCGGTGCTTCCCTTCAGCAGTGCGATAAATCTGGCAAAAGCCAATAAAACATGCTGCAGTCAAATTCTTGCTGGAAAGATGCCTGATCCTTGGCTTAAACGGGTATAATCTCCGTGCTCAGATCAGTAGTCTCTAGATTTATAGATGAAAACAGTAGTCCTTTGTACGGCACAAAGGAGTGCCACCTTCTCGCACCCCTAATACTTTCCATCGCAGTGCCGTGCTGTAGCCAGGGAATTAATGAAACCCTGTAAAAAAGACAGCTGTTAAGTCTTCTGGCAATCGCTGTCATCTGCTGCTGAAAACACTTCTGATTTTCAATGAGCAGCAGTGTCTGTGCATGCAAACACTTTGAAACGCATTTATGTTAGGTTAGTGAAAGCCAAGCAACTGTATCGTGTTTGTTTTGGCTTTTTGACAGCAGTCATACGGTGGTTGTAATAACCTTTTATTCATCTTGAAGCCAAAAGGTGAGAAGTATTACAGACTACAGTGTTTGAGACTGGATTATTCATTGTGTTATAAGACAGTACTTAATAAGCAGCTTGTTATTAAGTGTATGTAAGTATCTGTTTATTGCCACCTGATGAAATTTCTTATTCTGTGCACATCTGCACACTTGCTTATCTTGTTTATGTTCCGCTTTCAAATGAATACGTGAGAAAAAGAAGCAGCACAGCAGGAGTTTAGAAAGGGCTGCGCAGTTCAGTCTGAAGTTCTGGACTCTGGAACTTTGCAATGAATAAACGAGAGTACCTGAATCTTACATATATGCCAAAAAAAAAAAAAAATAGAGTGCAATCAGGATGAGTTAAAGAGATCTGTGAATGGTACAACCTGTGCAAGGATGTTTTAGTGATTGTTCTCTACTCCCCCCGCCGCTGGTGTTGCTCAGTGGTAATGTAAAATGTGGTAAGAGAAAATAACCATGTTTTGTCTAAACTGATGAAGTTGTAGCAAGAGAACTGTAATTCAGCTTGCGTGCTGTTTGGACTATCATCTCTTAGTTTCAGGTTTGGAGTCCTGTGTGCTGTTATCTCTTCCAACAGACGAGAGACAAATGTCCATGCTTTTTGCAAGAACAGAGAGGTTACACAGGCACAGTGTGACCGAACTGCCCACACAAAAATTATCCTTGCTAATATGATGTAATTATCCTTTAATGAAGTGGCCCTGCTGCTCCCAAAGGATGTGTTAAGTGAGAACCGCGCTTTCATCCCCCTGACTTATCGGTGTATTTAGTGTGGTAGTCACACCAGCGCCTAGGTGTCACCATTATCCAGCACTGCTCCTCTCATTTTCAGGCGTGCTTTTAATTTCCTTTTCAACTTTGCAAGTCAGGCGAGGAAGAGGAAAACAAGCCCCATGAGCCCTTACTTGGGCATGTCACGTCTCACCTTACTCCCAACTGCTGCTGGTCAGAGGGCTTGTGCTTCCCCTGTCCCTCTGCATCCCTATGACTCACAGGCTGAGAAGGGCCCTGCTCACAGGAGTTTGAAACTATGGCAGACCTTGTGCTGCGGCTCTATTAAGGATGCTACAGCATTCCCAGGCTCGGTGGAGACTGCGGGAACTGCTGAGCTGGCGCTTCCCTTCAAGCAGGCAGAGCCTTCCCCTGCCCGGCCCCCAGCTCATGGTCAGATGGCCTTTGGAAGCAGTGGAGAGGCTTGCAGAGAGCAGGTGAGCTGCAGTCTTACCTTCCTACTGCTTCTTGTGTGAACGAAGTAGATGCAGCCCTCCTGTCTCCCGTGTGTCTGGGGCATTGCCTTGCCTCTTCACCTGCTCCAGCACCAGGCCTCAGTTCTCTTGTGGGAAGGGCACCAAGATGAAGGGTGGTAGCATTGGAGAAAAGCAGCAACCCCACAAGCTCAGCCCTTGGGACGTGTGGGTGAAGTGAGTGAAACCGCTCATTGCAAAATGGGCATACCTGGGTGAATTATTTTAAGCAGTCGTGATGTAAGAGTATTCCATGTAGTCATTTGAGCTATCTGGCAGTAAAAATGTATGAAAACAGTCCAACATTTCTTTGGCAATGGAAATTTTATTTACAGTGTCTCAGGAAGATCGGTTATGTATTTTCTGGATGGTTAATAAGTGACATAAGCTTACGCCATGCGCATTAAATTCACTGATATCTGATTAAGCTTTACCATAAAAACGAAAATACCAAAAAAACACTTGTCCTCACAGTGTTGATGAGTGATTAACCATAACAGTTTTCTGAATCTTAAATGACTCCCTTGTTCTTCTATTCAACACAGGCAGTAAGATTCAGGGTGCTGTATAGGTATATCATTGCTGCATGCTCAGTGGCTTTAAAATACTGTAATGGGGAACCAGTGCTTTTGAAAGCTCCCAGATGGAAAGCTGTGATCCCCAAATGGCCTAGTTCATCCCCAAAACAATCTGGAGCTGCCAAACTAAATTCTCAGGGAGAATTAGGCAATTAGTTTCAGAGCTTTCTTGCTACTGCGTGCCTAAGTTCTTACTCTCCTCTTTGCTACATGCTTTGGCACAGAAGCCAAGGATACACTTGCTATTGGGATACCTCAGAAGCGCTGGGCATGGCATTTGAGATACAAAGGAGGTGTGGAAATCCACCATCCCAAAGTCCCTGGGTTGTTGCCCTATGCCAGCCATCAATGCGAGGAGTGCCTCTGTGCAGCTCTGAGCTCAGTCCTGCAGCACTCCCCGGCTGGGCCCGCCAGGTTGCTGCCAGAGAACCGCTGGTCTGGAACGAACACTGAGAACTAGCAAACAGCAGGCACAGCTCTGCGGGCCTGAGTGTTGGTCTGCTGCTGCTGCCCGCGTACCTGAATCGTGAGGTCTCTCTGTCAACAGAGTAATTTGGCAGGGAATATGTTCCCTTGTTCTTTTCCTTTGGGTGCTATTGTACAAGGAGGGGGCAAATGGTAACCGAATTTGGGGGGGATTCTGTGTGTAAATGAAACTTTTTCTTAAAAAATGCATTTTAGCTCGGTGCACAGTAAGCTGCTGGTACTGCAGAACTTCCTTGTGCCAGATGTCTTAGAAAATTTGGGAACTTAGGTGCAGTGTTTTCTTGTAAGCAACTCTGTGTCTGTGGCCATCAAACTAAGCTCAGATGATCGAAGGTGATTGCAGCCACCTCTCTTTGCAACATTCATATTTTCCCAGAGCAAAGGTCAGGACGGCTGCGGCAGCTCTGATGTCCTCTCCCCTTTCTCACTACCTTCAGCCACTGCAGGAATCAGGAAGGGGGGGTTGCCGAGGCTGATGAGTTGAGGCTTCTTTAACATCTTGTGCTCAGCTCCGATGCCATTCCTGCATTTTTGCTTATGGTTACTCCTTTCATCTTCCTTGTAATTTTAGAGCAAAATGTGGAGATATTATATACAGTAAGCTAGTGAATGCACGGACATTGCTGGGCCAGTGAAGTATTCACATGGATCAAGTAAATAGCCTGTCTTCTGAGGCAAAATGAAATCCTGCTAAGAAAACACTTCGCTATTTTCTTTCTCTGCAGCAGTGGTGTTGCTGAAGTGTTGCATGGAGAGCTGCATCCCTAGGGCGTGCCTGTGGAGGTGCACTTGGGATCGCCACTTGCCCTCCTGCTCTCTGTTACATCAGCTTTATATGCACTGTTTGCTGTACAGGAGCACTTAGTTTGCTTGCTGGGTCCCAATTTGCAGCTGAAAGGTGTGTGCTTCCAGAACACTGCAGATCAGACCTCGCTCTTCTGTGCCTTTCTTTCCCAACACTGTATGTGCGTTGGACCCAAGATGTCAGTTCTTTAAGTACAAGAACTGCAAATGTGGTTGCTAGCAATTGTACATTTCAGAATTTTCTCTAAGTGTAGTCATGGATTGTCTTTCAGCGGAGCTGAATTCTGTGTGACCAAGACTTCACTGGCTATAGAATAGATAAGGAGAATTTTCTTTCAAGTTTCCCTTGTTAATGGAAACAAGATTATATTAGCTATGCTGTCGTTAAAAAAAAAAATCTTAAAATGTGTAGCCTTGGGAAACGTGAGTTGCTACTGCACTCACTAACACTTCATGTAGTTGGCTCTCTCACACTGCATGTCTTCTGGCAGCACTCTGCTGCAGAGCTGAAGGCTGTGAGCTTCCATGCAGAGATGGTCCCATTTACATTCTAGTCATAGTGCAGGGTTTCGTAACCCCATTTGGGTTTTTCCTGGCTTCCACATAGCTCTGCCTCTTGAAACTTCACAGAGACCCTAGGATAAGAGAGACAGCCCCAAACACTGCTTTGCCAGAATGCTCATTGTATTTGTAATATTAGCAGAACTTTTAATTTTGCTTCCTGAGCCCGTGCTTCTGTACAGCGGTCCAAATGGACATCTGGTGTTGAAAGAAGACATGCCTGCTGCTAGTTAGATTCCCTCCTGCAAGAGCTCAGGCTGCTGGCAGTGTTCTGGCACAACACTGGGATGCTCACTGTGCAAGGGAACAGTAAGAGAAATTCCATTTTATTAACTTTTATGTGTTTTTTTTTTTTTTATTGTAGCCATGAGACGCAGACAACCTGCTGGGATCATCCCAAAATGACTGAACTCTACCAGTCGTTAGGTAAGACGCCTCTACCAGTTGTTGCTGTTTTTTCCCAATCAGAGGAATTGTTAAGACAAAGATTTCAAGAAGTAGTGAACCAAAATCAATTTAAAGCAAGAGGCTGTGATTTTATTGAGATTAAATTTTCTGTAAACAAGTGTGTAAGGGCATAATGATTTATTTCAAACATCGAGTGGAAAAATTAATGTATCATTGTGGACGGAATGTGCACTGTATTTACTAAGTAATTTTGCTACATTGTTGTGAACTTCCTTAAAGTCTGCAATAGAAATGGAGAAAGAAAAAGAAATCGTGAATCTTTTCACTGTTTTACAAAAGGCAGATAAAAAAAATCAAACCAAGCTGCTGTTAATGTTGACTTTTGGGTGGTAGAAAGCCAATGGAAGCAATTTGACAAACTGCATTGCCACCGCTTTATTTTTCAAGCACTCAATGCTCAGAGCGCATGGCAGCTGTCATGATGTCATTTTGAATACTGAAATTGCACACTTATTATGACTTCAGATGTGCCTCCCCGGTGGGCTTTTGTGTTGGGTTTTTCTGTTTGTTTTTCAAATATTGTTGGCAGCTTTGGATTTTAGTAACAGAAGCACATCTATGAGATAGAGTAGGTCAATCTATACTCTAGTATTGGCTGCTTTGCAGACCATTTAATAGCTAACTATTTGTTTTTAATGATCCTGTTAATAAGTAATAGAGGGTATAATAAAAATTAAGCTATTTCTCTAAAGGAGATATCAATCAATATGCTGCATTCAAGGAGGAGGTTATGTCTGTATAGTGCAAGTACATAAACCAGCTTTTAAACAAGCCAGCTTTAGTACTTAGGCACTCAAGTCTAGCATTCAGCGCATGCTTATTTACTTTGGTGAAAAATAGCTTAAATTATCTTCTGCTTAAGTCTATGCTGGCATAATTAGACTGTTTTCAGTAGATAAACTGGTATATTTCAAGTTAACTCAGGTATCTCTGCAGTGCTCTGATGTAAAAGTATACCCAAGCTATTTTAGAAACACGGTATGATGAAGTGGAATGAAAGTGTGAATGTTTTTTCCTTGTAGTATTAACACTATGGCAGCAATTTGTTTAAAAATTAACTGAAAGACAGCTCTGCATATCAAAAAGGAATAGAAGACGTGTAAGTTCAGGCTAACAAAATGCAAAAGCAGACAAGTGTTGACTTGCTATTTAATTATAACATATTGCCCGGTTTGCCTCTTGTATTATTCTGCTCTGAAAGTGAGGGGTTTAAAGGATTCAGGACTAATAGCAGTTGTGCATGCTGACATCTCTTTAATACAGGTAGATCCTCAAACAGTTGCCTGTTAATTGAACCGCACTCCAACTCTAGCTCACTTTGATCCAGAGATAACATGATATCTCTGATACTGTTGCTGGTCAGACCTGAAGTCCTGTTGAAACTGCTTTTCTTCTGGGATTTCTTTCTGGAATTTCAGCTACAGTAGCCTGGAATAATCAAGAAGTCAAGAGGTAGCTCTATGCAAGGGGAAAAAGTCTCCCGGTGGGTTCAGGTCAACAGTTCAAATGATGTGTGACTGTTGAAGTCAGGTTGCATTTAGTTTAACTGAGGTTTTATCACTATAAGTATCACCTGGATGTCAAAATTTGAACACATCCTCATTGCTTATTGCATAAAGAAGGGACGTGTTTAGGCAGATTTTCTCTCTTTTTTTTTTCTTCTGTTTCAAAGAGAAAGTGATGTCCACTACAGCAGTAATTCTTTGTGGCTGATGGCACTTCTTTTTTTGAGCTGGGACCAAATGCTAATTAATATGGAAGCAACACTATTTTAGCGTTGTATGTGTAATAGGTGTTTTTATTACTAAACTTAGGTGTTTGTCCATGTGCACAAAACAGGTTAAACAAACTGATTCTTTGTGCACTGCCACATAGGATAAAGCTTTGAAAAAAGTGCGACTGAGTAACCTACCATTTTATTTTATTTTATTTTATTTTTGAATTGGGTATATTCATCATTGCCTAACTCTCATATAAATTGCATAATACAAGCATAACCCGTTTAGTCTTGAATGGAAGCCTTGATGTGTTTTCAGTGCTTTTCTTTGCCTCAGGTCAAAACGGTAATAATGGGATGTTTCAAGTCTTTTCAGACTGTTCAGTAATACTTTATCTGAAAAGATATTATTAAAGTCGATTTTGTATTGCATACTCATTAGATCCTATTATTTTTCCCCACTGTAGGATCCAAATGTTGCTTCTTATTCATGTGGAGAAGCTAGTAAGGAGCTTAGTATGTATGCATTTTAAAAGTCTGGTAGAAAACGTGAATTGTGCAATGCAGGTAAATGCAAAAAGTGAGACCAACAACATCAGTGCTGTCAAGAATGTTTATGTTTAGAATGTTTAATTTTCCAGCCCCTACACTTAGCCTGTAGGGAGCAACTGAGCGATGCGATGGAGCTTTCTGTACCTCCCAGGTACTGACGGATGTGCTGCCTTTCTGTAAATTCTCCACACTTTAATTGATTCCAGTATATTATAATTTGGTAGGGGATCTTTGTGTCTAATTTAAGTTCTTCCAAATTACTGAAAGCTTTTGTAAGCGAATAAGGAAGATGCAACTAGGAGCAAGACAAGGCTTTCTGTAAAAGGAGAAGTAATGTTAGTTGTATTCTTCACATATCCACCTCACACACCTACAAATTGCTACAGCACATTTTGCTGAAATGGATGAATTCCAAGCTTAAAACTTTTTTTTCCTCAGCTTTGTTTTTAAGGGTTTGTGTTTTTGCTAAAATGAAGGTGAATTGCTGTACCTGATCGGCTTGTCAGTCCAGCAGTTCTGTATCCTGTCTTCGATACGGACTGCATCATAGAAAGAGTCTGCAGGAAGAAATTATAAAATAACCTGCCCACAAAGGAAGGTTTCTCAGATTCTCTTCATGCTCATTTGCTGAAACAAAGATACTAACTATAATACTATAATATAATAAAATAGTTCATTTGAAAATTAGTGTGCATTTCGGAAATTTGTACCTGGTTGTTCTTTCAACATAAGCTTTTCCTTTTAAGAAGCTGAAATGCTTTCTCTGGACTGCTTCTCTTTATTATTTCAACAACATAGCAATTTTGTCAGTTTTAATGAAGCATCTATTGCTGACCCAAGTTTGGCAATTTCACTCTTCATTTAAAGTTATGCTTACTTAAAGTTACATAACGAACCGTCAATATTAAATGACATAATTGTTGTTTAATGGTCAAATGGAATTGGCGATAAGTAATTGCAGTGATGACCTTAGCTGTATCATTTAATTTATCTACCAGATGTTGATACAGATTGACTAGTTATGTAAATGAAGAACATGGTGAAAAAACAAATGCTGAAATAGGAGAGGTAGTAAAAATCAGTGATGTGTGAGTCTCCGAGGTTCAGCTCCTGATAGTTCCCCCCAATTTGTGCAATGCTGTTATGAACCACTCCCCTTTTCTCTTTTAACTTCCTTCTGGAAGTCTTCGAAGTACCCAGGACTGCTCCAGCTGCTCTTCTTTCCAAGAGCAGTTTCCCCTCAGCAAGTCTTCTTCCTACACTGTTCTTTTACAGCACCCTTACAAATTTTCTCGTCCTTCATGATGGCTCCAGGGCATCACTGAAATGAGAATTTGCATTATTTTGTTGTTCCGGAGAATTCAAGGACCTTTGAGACGAGAAGAACAGAAATCAAAGTAGACTGTGATTGCTTTTTTTTATTATTCTTTTTGAGTTTATCTTCTGAGAGTGATTATTTAATTGCAGACAGGTTAGCTGTGGATGATAGCTTTTTGCCTTTAAGCTGAAAATGATTCTAACCTTTGTAGCAGTGGCCCAGGAGAGCTCGGTTTGCTATACCATACTGTTAGTGTCCCCTTCCTCCAGCTTTCCTATGGAATGACAGGATGAGTTTCCTCAGTGTCTCTGCAAATAGTAATTGCAATAGCAGGATGCAGTCAGGATGCATCTGTTTCTCTCTCCTAGTTCCCCAAGGTAAGACAAGAGGGTGGAAAAAAAAAATCCACCCACACCCTTGCAGACTCCAGTGCACTGCAGCTAGTGACAGTTTTCCATTTAATTTGGAGTGTGAGGGAGGCGGTTCTCCATGGTGTATTTGGAAGAAATGTCTCATTTGCTTAATGCAGGGTGAGAGAATGTTGGGAGGTGCTCCCAGCACCTGAACCTCCAGCTGAATTTTGACAAGAGCTGCTGTGTTGATCTTGTGACTGGCTAATCCATAAAGCAGGGTGAGCTACTAGCAATCAGTGACCAAGGAAGATAAACATTACTGCCCTTTTCAGATTGTGCATTTTGACTTGTCCTGCTGAAGAGGTTAAACTGCTCCTTGCCATTAAAAAAAAATCCTCTACTTATTTACACAGAGCTATTACACTATGTGTTGCTCTTCTCTGAGATTTTATTCATATTCAACTAATTGATTTGCATGTTGTATTAAGGAGATATGCATGTCACAATTCAATTATGTGATTTTTACCAAAATCCAAACAGATGCTACATACAATCTTCTTTAAAATGTTGTTTATCCACTGATACGACTGATAATTAGAATCTGCATAATAATTTTTTTCTTTTGAGAAAACAGGATTACTTGGGCTCTAACACCCTTGGGTAGTCGTCAGACCTAGAGTATGTCATCTTTGTAAAGTATGTGACTGCATTCTTTGCAAACATGCAGTCAGTACACGTAGCTATGGCAGAGAAGCCATAATTTGCTGATGCGCTACCAGTGGTAGGGATCACTGTGTTTCAAGGACCTTGTGTCTCTTGACAGTTAAGCCATAGGTATATTAGCAGTGAAGGAGGAAATGAAAGAGAGTGAGCAAAGTAATGTTCTGTTGTGGAACAGTTAGCCATATGGGAATGTTTTGCTCAAGAGTATTACCTTCTTGACTTGCAAATGAATAACATTCCTTAATAATTTTGAAGGTGGTTGTTTGCTGTTTATTTATTTCACTATTTCATCAAGACTACATCTCAGCTAGTATACAGGAAGAATTGCTGACCTGACTGACTACATCCCAACTCTCTAATGGGATATAACCCACGTGAACATCATATCTTTCCTTACAGTTTTGGTGAAGAAAAACCATGACAAAATAAAAATAAATTTCCTAAGGCCCTGTCATCTGATCACGTAACTGGGAGGCTGACACATGCTGTGATGTTCATCCACTTCTTGGTGTAGATGCAGTCAGTACCACTTCAGTGCCCTGAGTGCCTTCCACTTATTAATTAATTTGCAGACAAATTGTCGAATGTTCTACTTTGTGGAGTTTTTTTTTTTTTAATGCATCCTGTCCTGTGACTTCGTGGACAGTGGTTAAGCTGTGTGTCTGTATATATAACAGCACTGCTTACTGTTATTTACCCTCAAAGTAATGGAAGTGATAGCGTAAGTTATTGTTATTGTGAGTCAATGGCTGGAACTCAAATGATACTGAGCAGTGTTTCTTTGATTAATTTCTTTTCTTTATCCACTTGTCTTGCCTACATCTTTAAATCACAATTCCTACAGAGGCAATATATGTCACTGTAAGCATCACTATAAGATTTATATAGGGGTTTTTGGCAGCAGGAAGATAATTAGCACTCTAATCAGCTGGTCAGGCAATCACAGCTATATTGAATTGGTGTAGGATGAAACTTCCTGGGAAGTCAGGGTGCTATTACATACAGTCTGATGAAAAATCTGTAGGTTTAGTGGCTGGTAGTGGGATTATAATTCATTAAGGATTGTACTGTAAACTCTTCTTAAGTTAGCTAGGTATGCATTGTTAGAGACAACAATGATGTGTAATTAATTCCCAAAATAGTTTATCCAGTGCTAGCATTTTATTTATAAACATCTATTTGAGTATGTCACAAGTTATGGTGAAATACTGCTTTCAGATTTTGAAGTGTGTCGACATAGGTTCACATTTTTTTTCCTGTAAACATGTGAGATAAAAACAAAAACCCTGTAAATCTTGCCAAATTAAGATTTGATGAGTGTGACCAAATGAGGATATGACTCGATGAGATCTAATTTATTTCAGTGAAGTTAGTTTTGAACTTGACAGTTTTAACTCTTGAGATGGTAGCTATCACCTGAAGCATGTAACTACTCTTTTCAGTTTGGTGACATCATCCAGGAAGTGAAAAACTCGCTGTCCATAAAATCAAGAGAAATGACTGTGCTGTTCAGTTAAAAGTCAATAAAAAGTGATTGTAATAATGTTCACGGTAATACAGAAGAGTGATCCTTCTGTAAACTTAAAAAGAAATTGGTGTCCAGGTAGAAAGAACTTCAGAGATGCCACGTGTGTGAGACCAGGAGATAGTCCAGCCTGTCCCAGAGTTTTTAAACATTCAGTCAGATTAGCTGTGTAAAAGGGCAGTGCACTGTCAAATGGAACATCCCAGTCATTCAGCACTAATGGCAGCTGTAGCTACTGTAGTGTGATGAGGCTTTTTAAGAATATCTGTGGAAAGCAGTTCACTTAAATCACGTTACGTAAGAGGTATAATAATCAAAGCAAATATCCTTCTAAACTGGACACCACATCCCTTAATAAATATGGTATTTTTAAAAAACTCATTGTTCTTCAATGTTTTAATTACTATTAAATGTTTGCCGTCTTTCTTCATGTGATAAAAGGATCAAGAACATAAGGATTTGTTTTTACTTTTAATACTATATTCATATTCCAGTGTAGAATCTGGAATTTAGCATGGGTGAATTAAAAACAAGATTCTGCAACTTATTTGTTGATACTGTGTCAGTAGCAAGTGGGATGCTCCAGCAGGTGTGGTTCAAATTTATGATGCAAATCATGGACCACTTCTCAACTGAGTGATTTTTACCTGATTAGCCACTGTCAAACGGTTCTGCTGTTTCTCAGTTCTGTAGAAATACAGCCTTGGAAAGTGTGTTAATGATGCTGTTTTAGCTCTTTTGAGGAAAAGCATGGCCTTTACATTTTGAGATTTCTCTCAACTTGCAAAATTATGCAGAAGAGGTTAATTGGATAAGATTAATTGGATTTAATTTCTGATTGTTTTTCAACAATTGTTCTGATTTTAGTTCTTCCTATCAACAATTTGATTTTTTTTTTTTCCATAAAGCTACTTGTGTAAGGAGCACTAGTTCCTGTGGAGTAACTCAAGGCACTTCATGGTGCCTGATGAAGGAAATCAGTTTTCTAGGTACCTTTCTCCCACCGCATTAGATGCTGCAAAATAAGTGGGGGAGCTTAACCTGTTTATAATGAGAAGGCAGCACAAGAAGATTTCCTAATTTCAAGGGTCATTTATACTTTAACACTTGGAGCCCTTTCTAAGAAGTGAGAGGTGTGAGTTGGAAGCTGAGAAAGATCTTGGGGCGAACTTACTACTGTGTAGGTGAGAACTGTTCATTGCTGCTAAGGCCTCAGCATCTGCCTTGTCTTACAGGTCTGCTGTAGCATAATCCTCTATCTTCTCCCCATAAGCATTTATATACTCCCTTGAACAGAGAGTTTGTTCACGGCTGAGTGGTGGAGAGCCACTCTTCCTCATCCCTCCTGGGCGTAAGTACTAGTGTCACCAAATACTGCAGTGCGACCTTTTCCTTGGTCTGTTTGTTTCCAGGGGGCAGATGACCTTTTCCACTATGTGATTATTTCAGAATGCAAAAGCACATTATGGTCTAGAGCATCTACATTTTTTTGATGTGTGAAAGTTACCTTTCAAGCAGTGAGGATTAGGACTGGAGTTGCAGTATTGCTAAAAAAAAAAAAAAAAAAAAAAACCTGCAAAGGTCTCTTGTACTCCTAGGGCTTTTTAGACCTCTGATCACCTCATTTGGAATATGAGACTGTGCACGTTTCCTAGGTGTTGGAGGAAAGCCTGGAAAAAAAAAACAACATACTTGGAATAATTAGCTTTTCTACCTGCTCAGAGGTGGCAAAAGCTTGGTAGATTCAATACTGAGTGGCTCCTAACTTTTTGCTAGTCTGTTTGGGAGTGGAAAGCATCCAATTTTTTTTTATCTTTTTTTTTCCCCTCAGGACCAAGAAGGAAAAAAACACAGGAAATGATGAGCTGCTAATGTTTTTATAAAACCTTGGAAGATTGCTGCTGCTTGTGCCTCATTCCTCCCTCCTCCACACGTTCCCAGTAGCTATATCTGGCTGGCAGCCAAGCAGTGCCTTATGCTGCCTTACTCTAGGTTTCCTTCATTGCTGTTAATGGTGACGTTACGACTAACGATAGCAAGCACAGCTACCAAGCCTCATTGCTTGGCAGTCTTACGTTGTACATTTCATTTAACTGGAGTTATACACCAGCAAGAAAAGCATATTGATCCCGATTAGAGGAGAGCTGGGCTTCCCCTCTCTGGTCCGTGAAGCAGTACATTCTTCCCAGCAGTAGCTTGGGTGGAGAAAAAGCACCACCAGCAGTTTCATAGAAATACAGTTTAAAAAAAGGCTAATTATAAAGTTTGGGAGAAAGGTATCAAAATAAGGGAGTTCAGAGCAAGCTACATATGTGAGCTCCTTAAGCAAACCATCAGGGAGTGACATACTGACTTAGGATGGAAAGGGTCTTAAACACCGTCTAATTCCAATCTCCTGCTCTGGGCAGGGACACCTTCCACTAGATCAGCCTGCCCAAAACCCTGTCCAACCTGGCCTTCAGCACTTCAGGGATGGGCATCCACAGCTGCTTCTTTGCCATCAGGCCTATAAAAGCTTATATTTTAAGCTCTAAATATAAAATAGCTCTTTAAAAAGATATTGCTTCTTGGTCATTTACAGCAGATAATTCTTGGCAGAAGTGTCATTATGGTTGAGAAGAAATTCAGATTGTGTTAAGTATACAAAAAAATAGATATAAACGACAGCATTTTGAAGATTAAATGTCCTCATGGATAATACCTTCTGCCTTGATTAAGGTCTGCAGGATGTGTATATATTTGCTAATACTTCCAAAAATGTAAGTAATAAGCAGAGAAGGTTTTTCAGAATACACAACTAAAATTTAGGGAAGATTTGTTCGTTTTGACGTAATCTAGTGTATATGAGCTTCCAACCCAATTAATTTTGACTAGTCTTACTTTTAACAAATAAAATTGCTACAATTTGGGATTTTTTATTTCTTTTCCAGAATGCAAGTGGAACAACAAGAGTGCAACAAAGAGTGCTCTTACAGCAAGAGTACAAAATGTAACTGAAAGCACAGTGTGTTTGCAAGGGACTGCTTTATTAATTTCCCTTAAAGACAAATTAAGTTGCTTTATTTTAATTGCACGCTTTATTCCACACATTAAGGCTTCTGGACCTGTCAGGGTAATTGTGAGAGGGCGAGCTGGCAGGAACAGTGCCCAGGAGAACTGCCCATTAAAAAGGTGTATGGAACTGTGCAAAGAAAAAGAAATGCTGCACAAACCTGAAAGTTCCCCTTCTGCTGTAAGGCGTGTTTTAGAAGCACTTCCCAGCCTTTATTAAGGTATTAAAAATTACTGAATTATCAGACCTCAAATTACTCATTTGGAATAACTTAATTAAAATTTGTGTAATTGAGACTATGTTCCCTCTGCTGCCTATACCTGCACAGCATTGTAAACGATGCTAGGATAGTTATACCCAAACTACCCAATTGCAAACACCTTTACAGCACCTCAGTGCCATTCTTTTATTTGCTCTGCTTTTTGTAATATTCTCTCTCAAAGAGCCCGCAAGGCTTGGAGATATCTTAGTGATTAGGCCAAATGGACCTCTGTTCTGAGCCAGTGTCATTGCTTTTTGTGTTCTTTTCATATTTATAAAGGAGTTTACATTTTCAAAATGCTGCCTAATCATTAACTCCGTAGGCCCACAGGTTTCATCAGCAGTTGTAAACTAAACCCATTCAGCAGCGTTGCTGGGTGCTGAAACCTGTCAGCACACAGGGCCCATGTTGGCTTGCATAGGCTCTTAAGTGTCACGATGGTTGCACTGGGAGAAGCCTGGAGTGCTCATGGGCTGGATGGCTGTGCCCAGCGGACAGTTAAAGCCAGGGGTGCTCTTGACTGCCTTGGGTGGAGTTACCAGCTTGCAGCTGTATTTGGTTTAAGTATCTGTTGATCTGCTCTCCTGAACAAAAGCCCTTTGCTGGAGTGGGGCACTTGCTTCCACACCTTGGGCTTGCTTCTGAATTGTGCAAGCAGTGGCCTACCTGCAGCGTGGTTCTGGTGTGCCGGGCTTACTGGCAACTGTAACTGAGCTGGCTGTGGCACTGGCAGGAATGCAGCTGTGCTAACTCTGACCTCACTCGTAGTAAATTTGTCTTCGTTCTTGTTTTAAATGGGTTTACCCAAAGCTGCTTTCAGGAGAAGCCAGGGACTAGATCAGAGTACACACATCATCTTCAGTCTGGTTCCACAGGCAGATGGAAGAGAAAGATGCAAATCCAGTTTCCTGGTCGGATTATGTCCAAGACACATTTTGTTTGAAATGCCTCCTTTCTTTTCAGTCTTGTCTAGCATTTACTTCTTAGCATGCTGAGCAGTTGCTGTATCTTGCTGGGGCAAGTATTGAGCAATGTTCACATAGCCTTGACCAAGCCTCTCCTGTGCCAGGAGATTTATCTACACAGCATACTGCTGGTTGAGTACATGGCCGCTTTCTCTCTGCAGTGTCCTGAGAACCCGTGGGCAAAAAGCTCCTTCTGAAACAAGGGCTCTTGCTGATTTGTGAGCCATGTGAGGAGGTTGCAATGAAACTGGACCCAGGTCACCTGTGTTCTTTGACCCACTCTCTGCAGTTTCCAGAGGGGTCATAGAAGTTTACCTTGCTGGCTCCCTGCTGGGAGCAGTGTTCCTCTCAGGACATGCTAGTGTCTGTTTAGATTGGGAAGCACAAACGTTGCGTTGTTTTTTTAGAGTCTCAGCCATAGCTGAGAGTTGCCTGCGTTTTTCTGTGCAGGGCTCTTTGCTTCTGGCTGCCTGCAAACAGTCTGGCCGTGTGCCTCAGACAGGGAAGGAGGCAGGAGATCTGGAGCCTTAGCTCTTAAAGTACCTACCCTGGAAAGGCTGTGGTGTTTTCAGACAACTCTGCTGCAGTTGCTGGTTGTGTCCTTTCAAGTACTCTTATGTTCAGCACCTTTGAAAGAACGGAAGTAAGCCTCTAGGACTTGCTGATTTTCTTTTGAAAGATTGATTGCCAAGGTTTGAGTGCATTTGTTCAGTGAAATATGGTTTCTAACATAGCATTTTTTGCCCTGTTCTTTGAACCACTGATTGTAATGTTTGAGTTCAGGTGAACAACGTCATTATGAGTCTGATTATTTCTAAGATACAAAGCTAATCTCTTTTTCTGATATTCTTCCCCAACAGCGGACCTGAACAATGTCAGGTTCTCAGCATACAGAACTGCCATGAAGCTCCGCAGGCTGCAGAAAGCTCTCTGCTGTAAGTACCTGCCTGTGTGGCACCAGCTGCCAGGAAGACTTCAGTACCAAGCCATAAGTTTATTCACAACTTCCAGAAGTAGAAAAACACTTCCTCCACTCCCTCCAGCTGCTCCCCAGTGTATGGAAACTTCTCACCTGAGGCATCTCCTGATGCCATTACTTTGCACCTTCCTAGCAAGCCAAAAGTACAAGACGCTTCTGAGACAAAACAGTAGATCAGGAACAAAATGAACATTCCCTACGCACTCCTCATCTTTTCACTCTTAAGCCTTTTCACTCTTCATATTTTAAGATATTTTCTCTTTGCTCATTACCAAAGGCACATCCCATGTCAGCCACATGCAGCTCAACATACAAACAGAATTGTTCTGTAATAAGAACGATGAGTGCCCAGAGGAAAAACTGTGCCAGAGCTGGAACTGTTAATAGTTTGTTAGGTTGAATCCTGAACCCTGGGGGATTGCTGCCTTTCAGTGAGATCATCACAATAAGCATTTAGCTTCATTTCTATCCAGCTTTTGGCTGTGTTCAGAAGTATGTAGTCAGTCCTGCCGTAATGACGTGCATGCATGATCTGACATTGTAGTTCTCGCAACTGGTATATCATTTACTGCCTGTCACTTCAGTTACATTTCTGCTTCAACTTCTTGTAATCCAATGGCTAAATAATTTGCTCATAGTTTTCTTGATAGACCAATCAGTTACAAAAGCAAAGTGTTTGCTAGGGAGTACAGTTTGGAGGGTTACTAAAATATTTTAACATTGACTATGTTTGGCATTTAATTACAGGGTTAAATTTCTGACACAGTTGCAAATGTCTCAACTGCTGATTTATGTCAAGTTTGGATTTGTGCTCACATGCTTTTGGAACTGCGTCAAACCTCGAGGTTATTGAGCATGTATACTTTTAGACTTTTAAGAATGGGTGGATTCCACTAATGAACAATCTCTAGATTTATTAAAAATAAATAAATAAATAAAAAATTAATGACAAAATTAGGCAGTGAAAATTCTTGTAATTAAAGATTTCAGCATGGATACTGTAACGAAGATTGAATTTTGATAGCAGACGATCAGAATTCCAGGCATATTTTCATGACATTCGTGGAGAGCTGACTTAAAGAAATGGGAATTATATGCAGTGAAAAGTATCCATAATGAGTGCAGCACTGAAGTAATGAAGAAAATTCTTTAATTATGGGTTTCTTTAGGTGGCAGTGCACAAGCATAGCAGACAGGCTGAAAGTGCAAAACTTTGCATCCTGTTTTATCTGTAATTAGATTTATTCCACCCCTGAATAGTTCTCCACTCATCTTGGGCTTTACAGTGAAGAGCTGTAATTATGCACTGAAATCAGTTTGTCTTTCCAGGTTACACTTAGGTAGGTTTTCTGAGAGTGGATGGTATCGGAAACACGCAGCGGCGCTTACACTTGAATACTTTAGCACATTCTTCACTCTTGTAACTAAGGAGAAGTATTTAAGGAATTTGGTTAACAGTCTTTGTTCTTGCAAATATTTTTGCTTGGAGACACTATTCTTGTGTTTGTGTATTCTGTGCTTGCAGTGTCACTTGTGAACTCCTTTTGATTAGATTTAAAAAAGTTAATTACAAAATTCTTTTTCTGCAATTTGGCACCAGAAGAAATAGAGCACAGTGTTGGGTTTCAGGACTCCTACACGTAGCCCCAAAGTCCCAATTTCTACCTGCAGTAGTTGCTACTATGAGCTCCCACTTTTTTTTTCAGCTTTAAAATTGCAGGAGTCTGAAAACTATCAAAGTATGTATATTCTTTTCTGCAAACCGCATAAAAAGCACAGCAGTGTTACCTTCTGAGGAATGTTTTCAAACTCTGAAGGTGTGAGTACAAGAAAAATCTGTAGGAGTGAAAAAGCAGCCTATATTTCTAAGTTACAAGAGTGCAAACGCTTTTAAACATGAACTGTATTTAGATTTGTGTTCAAAAATAACTTCAGTTTGTAAATTGGCCTTATGAACTTTAAGATACTAGGATGTTAAGGATAATAATAGGAAAAGGTAATCCTTAACAAATATATGCTTGTGTACTGTGTTACTTTAGGAGAATGTAACTTGAGGAGAGTATGAGATTCTATCATTCCAGCCTTCAAAGTTATTGTGGGCACGCCAAGTTAACTATTGCACCGTTTGTTGGCTTTTTTTTTAAAATGTACGGTTTCCTTTGATAATCACATCAAAGCACATTGACTTTCTTGCTTTGCTACTTTTAAAGATCTGATCTTTAAGTGCAAACCACATCTGAACGTTTTGAAGTCAGTAAAATGCGATGTGTCCACAAAAGTTTCTTGGAGATGCAGTGAAAGAAAATACTCGAGATCTTTGCTAGTGGCTTTTTTTTTTTTTTTTTTACCTTTTAATTTTATACGGGCTACATTAAGTATATATTTTTAATGTATCAGCCAACAGCATCAGGTTACAAGGAGATGATCTTGAATTTTGAGAGCATCGTTAATGCTTTTTTTATCACCAGCCATATGTTGAGTTTTGCCGACCTCCATGGCACACCTTGTCCTGCCTGTTAAATTGTCTCTTCTGGCCTTCTGCTGGTTGGTCCTTTGAGGTCATATTTTATCCTTTTTCTGTATTCTAGCCACAAGCTGACCTAGCTGTAGACATACTGACTCTTGCCTTTAAGGCCAAAGAAATATTTATATACATTACTTGGAATTCAAAATAAGCTAGAAGGTACAGTTCACTCAAATTTTAGAGTCAGTTTCAGAATTTTAAATAGGAAAGAAGAGTGACAACCCATTAAATTTACAAAACATGGAGTGATCAAAGATTTGTAAATCACTGGATGTCCATGAATATGCAACTCTTCGATATGTGTTTGGGCTAGCCCCCATTCAGTGTTTACTTGGTGCTTGCTCCCAGGAAAGAAATCACCAATTACTGATTCCGGAGAGGCCTCCAACACATTCTTTTAAACGTGGTGAGGAAGAGACAGGAGGAATTTATTCTGGTGAAGGCCAGAGCCACTCTCCCCCTGAAAAGAAGCCCCCTAAAGCGAAGCTTGGTAGCAAACATTTCTTGCTTATGTTAAGATGGACATGCGTTATTAAATTCATGATAGGATAGGCAGCTGAGGAAGAGGGAGGGCAAAGGGTTTTTCAGAAGTTCCTGCTTATTAGCAGGAAAAGCTTTTGCAAAATGGAATGACCCATGTTTAGCAGTAGCTGATGTATAATTAAGCTGCCACCCAGATGCCTGAGGGGTTCATTTAATTACCATTGATTCACAGTCTCAAAGGAACTGAGAGTTCAGCCTAAAGCTCTGCATTAAAGGTATTGTGAAAGCATTGCTCTATTTTCAGTTCGGCTAATAGATTGCTAGAGGAAAGATATCTAGCTATGACTCTTTGCAATGGATCTGATAAATATGCTTTTGCAGGGAATAACACTGACCTCAGAATAGTTATATTTTATATGCTAGTAGGTTGAATATAATATTCCAAATATTTTTTTTTAGTAACTATCCATATGCTAATATGAAAAAACAAAAAATGTAATAATGCCCTGCGTAAAACAACATATTCTAAGTTAAATCTCCTGATATAGTACTAGGAGTAGTATTGTGGGCTTTCCATGTTCACTCTAGCACTGCGTATCTCAGGCACCAGGATGAAATTTTCAGAAGCACTGGCAGGATTTAACAGTAGATGTTCCTACTGATTCTCAGTGAAATTTCTGGTCCCAAATTTTTTTTTTTTGGCAGTTCCAGAATCACAGCATACTATCAATGCTACATTACCAAGCAACCCTGCACACAGCTGAGGTATTTTTCAAGGGGCCAGTTTAACCTTTGGTATTGTTCTGGTATTCTCAAGTGTGAATTTGGCACATGTGCCCTCAAGCTGCATGAAGTTCTAAAAAAGAATTCCTGTATGAGGTTCTGCATTTTGCCTACCAGGACTACATAAAACACAATTTTATTGCAGTGAGAGAAGAGCAGGTCTTGCAACTGGGTCAGTTTATTCCCCAATTCTGTAACAAATTTGTGGGATGGTTTTCCTGAGGCGCACTGAATTGTGCTGCTCGTGGTATGGGTAGGACTAGCAGTATCTGGGCTTTCATCTCCCCTTTGCTCAGCCCCTAGCAGTTCTATGCAAGGATTTACAGAGGGTTTTCATGTCGCAGCAGAAAGATCTACTGCCCCAGGTAGTCTCATTTTCTGATTTCTGTTGTTTCCAGCATCTCATAACTCTGATTTGGTGTTCTCCAAAGTATGCAATTGTTGTTGATGTTATTATTCAGAAATTAAGAATATTTTTAAGAGCTGGTGTTCTATTTTGCTGGGAACATCTAAATTTCAAAATGGAGCTGACTTAAACTGGAATAGAAATCAAGATTTTAAATGTCAGTAGCAGAAAAACTCTGTTTTGCATTGACTGATAGGTATTAAATTTGCCTTACTGCATTATGTCATAAAGGTATTTACAAATTTAAACACTCATCAGAATTGAAGATTTATAAATTCTGTTAATAAATTTTTTTTTCCATGTTCTTGCCAGAGAAAAAGTAGCAGGGAAGTTGACCCCAGTTCCATTGTGATTTATTTGCATGTTCCCGGTGGAATTTGGTTCATTGAAGATTTCTTGACTTCTTTAAGAAGTGAGTGTTGCATCTCACAAAAGCTGGAGATGAGCACTGTGTATAGAGCACATCCAGTGAACACAGTTGTCAAATAGTACCTTATCTGAAGGAATATAAAATACGAAACACAGAATTTTCACTTACACTGTAGTTTATGTAATATTCCCATACAATCTAATAGTGCAATGGGTACGTCATGGCTAAAAAAACAAAACATTTTACAAACACCACTGTCTAAGACCACAGCTGAATAGACAGTGCACCTGTAGGAGTCTTGGCACCAGTCTTACACCTGGCTTCCACAGAATACAAAACATCCTCTGACCAGACATGTAAGCCAAGCAAACTGTTGTACCTAAATTTACCTTTTGGGTACTGGTAGCACAACCCCTATCTCTCTGCAGTCTTCATTGTGTTTCTTAATTTTAACAGTGGATCTCCTGAATCTGTCTGCTGCATGCGATGCCTTGGACCAGCACAACCTCAAGCAAAATGACCAGCCGATGGATATTCTGCAGATCATTAACTGCTTGACCACTATTTATGATCGACTGGAACAGGAGCACAATAATCTGGTCAATGTTCCTCTCTGCGTGGACATGTGCCTCAACTGGCTGCTGAATGTCTATGACACGTACGTATGGGTGCTGTAATCACAGTGCTCTGAAAAGCTTTCCGAGCATCAGGAGGGGAAAGGGGAAAGGGCAATGAGCTGGCTGCCACATTATGAAGTATGAATGGCTTAAAGCTAAAGAAATAGCAGTTCAAGTGAAAGTTTAGGAAGCATAATGGCTTAATGGCTGCATTTAGCTCAATCGATATAGCCCTTGATTAGGCCTGCAATATTAGATTTATTCATCTAAACAATGAGAGAGCTGGAAAACAGAACAGACTGCTGTGTTCCGAGCAATTCTAGGATTGTATCTCCCCCACTGGTAATAGCTTTGCATAATTTTTTAAAATTTCTTTAGATAAAATAATTCAAGAGAAATCTCAAAAAGCAATAGTATGATTAACATCGTATAGACTCTTGCATGTATCTGTACTTCTGGATGCTAAACATTTTCAGAGCTGTCAGTTTTCTGTAGCTTTCAATCTATAATCGTTGGTCAAAGCTGGAAGAGCTTCATCTGTAATCTTATGCATTTACAACCCTTAGCAGTCGGGAGATATGAGAAATAATTCATGTAAAATTTAATTTTAAAAAGTCTACCTTTAAGTGTAAATAAAGCCTATGTAAATAGAGCAATAAATATTTACCTTAATCAAATTAAAGATGTTCTATTCAATGGATTAGTGATGTTGTTCAGAGTGCACAGATAAATACCAACACAAGTTCTGCAAGCTAATTTTAGAATAAGCCATTCTTTCTGTGTTTAGTGAATTTATTGAAACAAGATGTCAGTCGAAGTCTTTATTTGTGCTTGTTTTTTTAAGGTTCTTATCAGCTGCCTTCAGCCAGACATGCCCATTACTTTGGCAGAATAAAATTCATGTGTAGAAATGGAAGGACGTGAAAAAATTACTGTATTCCATTGCCATTTTGAACTGTAGTAAAGTTCCATAACATCATTCTTCCATTTATCCTTTATCTCAGCCCTAAAACTTCGGTGATCACCTGCACACAAAAGAAGTACACAATCTCTTCCTGCAGAATCATCTCTGATAAGGCAGTTGCTTATATCATCATCTGCAGCAACTGCAAAATCCTGTGAAGTGGATTACGCAGATTACATTATATTTTTGTGCAGTGTACCAGTGGTAGGGAGTGGGGCTATGTTCATTTAACTGCTAAGCTTTATTTCCTTAATCTGCTTTGGGTATCTCTGAACTCCAGTTCAGTTTTGAGTTATCATCTAATACAAATTACATATATACAGAGATAGCCAACTGGTGAAAAACAAAAGAGACGCGGTAGGGATGTTAATCCAGATCAGCCACACTGGTGGCAGGGAGAGAAATGAAAATCATTTCCCAAGCTGCTCCTAAGCTGGACCATCCAGTTTAGATTTGCTGTGTCCAGTCTAGCTTTCGCTATGAAGCGCTCTGCTGAAAGTACAGCATTAGAAATTATAATTAGCTGCCTCCAGGCAATTCCCTAGGTATGCTAGGGAATTGTGTATTGCAGGACTCGATGAAACACAGTTGTTTTATGTGTGAGGAAAGCTCCTAGCTGTTTTGCTGAAATTCAGGTTTGAATTATGCTGGTAGAGAGATGACCTTGGGGTTACCTGTGTTTAGCTTTCATTGTAAACTTAATAGGAAGAGATCAACTGAAGTGCATAGTAGCACTGGAGATGTTTAATTCGATGTACTGAATTTTTACTCTTCTTATAATTGAAAACTGTCATTTGTAAAGATACTAATCAAATTCAGTGCCAATGACTGATCTAATTATGGACACAGCTCTGCAAATCCAGCACGTATTCAGATTTGTTTTAATTGATCAGTCACTCATGCTCATTTGCAGTAGCATGCTAAATTACTGGTTTGACTTGGGGGGGGAGTAGAGTGAACTGAACAACTCACGGTTCGTACAGGTTCCAATTTAATATGCCTTGCAGGGAAATAATCATTCTACATTCTTCTCCTATATTATTTGCATGAGCCTGGTGTTCATCAGCGGGAATTTCTCAGGGCACAGATGATAATTAATTTGGAAAAGCTTTGAGGGAGAGCAGTAAAAGGAGCAGAGTGGGGAAAGCATAGGTAAGCAGCAAATGCTTATTCATGGTGAAAAGCACAAGCTACTTTAAAAAAAAGGCTGCACATTCTGATTTCTGCTTTGTTCACCATTTTCTGACTGCACCTTTTATAGGTGTTGCAGGGAATGGGTGTAGGTAAATGAGCACTGTTGACTCTTGCAGTGCATTAATAGGGCTATAAAGAAGGCGTGCATCCTGGCTAATACTACAGCCTAGTGCATGGGTGTGACATGCCTGTCCATTATTTAATGTATTTTCAGTGATGTTCTTATTGGTGGCACTTCAAAATTGTTGACAAGTCAGTGCTTCCAAAAGTCAAGTTTAGATGTTAGCTTACTTTGTTGTGTATGTCTCTTTTGCAATATGTGTTATGTATTTGTGATGTTATGTGAGATAAGTCTTGGTTGAAGCCAACAATGGGGAGTAAATTGAGCTGAATTGGATCTATGAGAAAAGAGCTGAAGGTTTGTCACTTCATTGCTTGCAGCATAGAGGGTGATGTTCTTATTATATTCCCATCAAAAACCAAAAGCTCATAAACCACTGTTACGTTACTGACTAAAGTGTACAAACTGCCTCCATTCTCCTTGTTTTTAGGCAAGATTAATTAGCAACTTACTTAGTGCCTCTGTTAGTATCTGTCTATCTTATTTCTGCACTTCTGATTGTACTGGTAAAAGTGCATATAGCTTGGTTTAGCTTTGCCCATGGAACTGCACCTCTGTATTTTACGTTCAGTTTCGAGCATATGTGCTAGCCGGCCAGTGTATGCCATGCAAAGTTGGGGTTTTTTTTGTGACCTCATTTAATAAGACTGCAGTGCTGTGTTAAACTTCATAAAAGCCAACAAGTTGTTACATGAATGGATTATATAATCAGCCACTATTTCTTTCCTTTTAGGGGTCGAACAGGAAGGATCCGTGTCTTATCTTTCAAAACTGGTGTTGTATCTCTTTGTAAAGCACACCTGGAAGATAAGTATAGATGTAAGTCAATATAATTATTTATATTTTTTAGTTTATATTCTGTTTTCCATTTGTCCTACTTGTTCACTGCAGTTTTAGGTAGTTCAGCACAGTGGTTTCCAAACTTTCTTGATCACTGAGAGTGCACTGAGCATATTTATTTATAAATTAAGTGTACTACTGCATTAAATGCATTAAAAAAATGAGATAAAGATGAAATACACATGGGTTTTATTTAATTTATTAACAGTACAAAAATTTTTCTTACTGTACCTGAAAGGATTTGCACACCCACTGCGGCGCGTACATTTCCTTTTGGAGACCACTGGTTTAGCACACCTTCATACACAGAAATGCACATCCACAGACTTGGATGGAAAAATGCAAATACTGAAACTTAATGTTTTTGCTTAAAAGGGTGGTAGATGCTTTTGACATGCCACAGCAGAGAGAAAAAATGTGTAAACAGTGAGATGAAAAACGTGGTAGAAAAGCAGTATTGATCCACAGGACAGCTTGCATTACAGCATTTTGAAATATGTTGTCTTTTAAAACCATTTTCCACAGTGTGATCTGAGTCACACTACATATATTATATTTAAACACAGTTGTTACTTTTAAATAAATATTAAAGGCATGCTGGAATTTTGCATATTATAATGGATCAAATTGTATAATTCTCAATAAAGTTCCACTTGACGTTTTAGTTTCAACTGACTAATGGATCAGTTTATTAGTGAGGCAGGGATCCAGAAAAGATCTACTGATAAGGACTTTTTTTTACAGTTACTTACTGATTAAATTACATAACACTCAGACAAGCTTTGAAAAAGCCTTCTCCTTCAGATTTTGTTCCAGTGCCACAGCAGTTCTTCGTCAGTGGTTATTAGTTTATTATTCAACTAATCAGGGCTAAAAAAAGCTGAAGTAAAAATAAACAGTCCTAAAGCAGTCTGTTGTACAGATTATATATGTGTATGTGTAATTGATCGGATTATAGGGCAATCACTGTGAATGTCACCGTTTAGATCTTTAGATGTTTTGTGGAGGCTTTGTGGAAAAGTATTCAGAGGATCTTTAAAGAAAAATAATACAGATTTTTTTTTTTTAAACGATGTCCAGTTAAGAACTATCAGTTATAAAGAAAAACTTTTATTCATGTATTGTAGTCTCCTGTAGTGTGTAGGCATGGTAATGCATAATCCCCTTTTGATGTTGCAGAACAGTGTTTTATTGATGAGGGAAATTCAAAGCTGAATAGTTCGTGGGAGAAGAAGGAATTATCTCTGCCAGGTTGTGGTCTGGCTTCACCACCCCTGCCAAAGTCGTAGTGTAGTTGCTGTTAGCATTGCTGCATTTACATGATGAGTTTAAAGATTTTCCAAGGAAAGATTTTTTAAAAGATTTGCCCATGGAAGTTGTGGATGCCCCATCCCTGGAAGCATTCAAGGCCGGGCTGGATGTGGCTCTGGGCAGCCTGGTCTGGTGGTTGGTGATGCTGCACGTAGCAGGGGGGTTGAAACTAGATGATCTTTGTGGTCCTTTTCAACCCAGGCCATTCTATGGTGTCAACATTTGTGTAGCAGACCAGTGTTGGTTCTCAAAGAGCAGAATGCTTTTGACCTGCAGAGGTTATGGGGAAGAATTTTTCCCCAAATTATGTGTCATAGAACTAGTCTTGACAAAAGTGAAATGTATAATTAAAAACTAATCTTTTTTCTATTCATTTCCTTTATCCTTTTGGAAGAAAATGGCTGTCATTGCTACTCTGGGAAAGTTATCGTGAACAGTGCTGAATCACCTGTGTGACTGTATCTATCTCTCTTGTCAGGTGATATGTTAAGGCTACAGAAAAAGGATTTTTTTTTTCCTAGTGATTCCTTCCTTGCTTGCTCTTTCCTTCCTATTGTTCTTTCTTTCTCTCTTTCTTTCTTTGAAAAATAAGCAGAACTTATTCAAGTCATGTATTGTCATCTGAGATACAACCAAATAAATATTTCAGCTAATGCTAACCTGATTTTTCTTATTACAAACTCTAAAAGCATCCTCATAATATACACAGTATAGCTAATTCCCACTAAATTAAATTTGGCTTATGAAAGGATAATTCTATCCTGTAAAGATCATTTTCTAGTGTGGTGTAGTAATAGCACATGACTTAAAGTGGCATTTCACTTCAAAAATGAAAACTCAGTATGGTACTAATGTTCCCAGTGCATGCCAGGTTCTGTCATACTGTGATGTTTTTCTTTCATTTTAGAAATATAGTGCATTAAAAGATTATCTTATACTAAAGTTAGGAGTTCTCATATTTCAGATCAATTCATCTGAAAGATAATTGGATTCTGAGTTGTACATTTATTGCTAAAAGCTGATTATTTCTAGAACTCTTACACTGTTCTGAATCAAAGATCCTGATGTTTAGCTGGCTCCATTACAGAATCACAGCTGCTGTTGTCAGTAATGACACAGGTGCTGTAATAGAATGGCCTTTTTTCACTGATACAAGCAAGTATTGCTACTAAAAGTCAACACTTAATTAACAGAAGTATTGTTTGTGAGAAGCAAAGCAGCCAAACTGCAGATACATTTGTATTTGTGTCCATCAAGGCCATTTATCCCTTCGAAATGCTGCACGTTTCATCCCATATCTTGTGTGTTCCCATTGTGGTGTTTCAGCCTCGGTGTCCTTTGTGTTTCTCCAGACCTGTTCAAGCAGGTGGCGAGCTCCACTGGCTTCTGTGACCAGCGCCGGCTGGGACTACTGCTGCACGACTCCATCCAGATCCCACGACAGCTGGGGGAGGTCGCTTCGTTTGGGGGCAGCAACATCGAGCCAAGTGTCAGAAGCTGCTTCCAGTTTGTAAGTTCCAATTTGATCTCCATTAATGTTCAGTTAGATGTCTCCTTTCCAGCTAGCCTTCCCATATTGAAGAGGACTGAACATCTGGAGGATTACAATACTGATGATTTGCTAAATGCAATTCAATGCTTTATTTATTTGACAAGTTGTCTATGAATTACACTGCTTCTTTGTAGGCACCGTCTTCACTAGAAATGAGGTAGCAATGGAAGAAGCCTGAGTTAGCATGGAAACATAGAATGGTTTGGATTGCTAAGACATTAAAGGACATCCTCTTCCAACTGCCTTGCGATGACAGGGACACCTCCCACTAGAGCAGGTTGCTCAAAACCCCATCCAGTCTGGTTCTTAAAGCTTATGTTGTTATCTGGAGAGCAAGTAATTGTCATCAGGGCCTGTATTGGAATTGAATCCTGCAAGCAGTGGAAGTCTGTTGTGGCAGTTCCTGCCTTTATAATATTCTTCTGCCAGCAGTAGATCACCATTTATTTCACGATATAGATGAACAGCGTTGGTTAAACTAATTTTTGTGCATATACATGCCAGTGGCAGCAGTGTGCTCAGCAGAGGGATGTGAAAACATGACTGACTGAAGTGCTTACTAGAGCTGAGGAGTTCCTGATGAGCTTTTTTCGTTGTTTGAATGGGTAATGCAGCTTTTCATACTAACAGAATTCTGAAAGAATTTCTGCCTTATACATTGAGGAGTACATAGCCAACTCCAGGCTCTTTTTCACACTTGTAAATTATTTAATCTGAGGAGGAAGAGAGTTAAGGGAATTATTCATCTTTTTGCTAAGTAACAGGAAAATGCAAAAGAGTAAGACAGCTACTTAATGAAGAGGTAGAAGATGGGAGGTAATGTATGGTCTTTGTGCATCTTCTGCATCACAGTAAAGGATACAACTTTGTTCAATCCTGTAGCTGTCCCTAGAGGATTTTCTTCGGTTGGATGGGGGCAGGGGATTTTTTTTGCTTGTTGCTTTGCCTACTGCTCAGATTTAATTAGGTAGTAGTTCTGCTGTATAACATGCAACAGACAGCAATTTTTTTTTTCAATGAATATTTATAGTTGATGGTAATCTTCACACAGACAGTGACCACAGATACAATCTAATTCTAGAATGGACAGGAACTTTGTGTTGTGATGGGATATTCACTTTTCATTATTTTTTTTTTCTCCAAATTTCTATTGTCTGATTCTATAGGATTCATATTTTTTCATTTCCATATTAATACATTTTAGGGCTGCATTCCAGGTGAATAACTCAAGCTGATTCACTATGCATAGTAGCTTTGATAGGTAGGTTAAACCCTGTTATGGCTTTCAAGGCCTTGAAAAGAGTTCTTCATGAGGCTTTCAGATGAGACCACTGAAGAATGGTGCTGCAGCAAATCTACAATGAGAGACTGTATGTCAAAAGCTGTTTTGAGCAAGTGACCTTCCTAGGAAATTAGGAATTGCCACATCTTATCGTTTCCCAAGAGAATAGCAACTACACCTAAAAAATGGCGTTGAGAAACTGATGAAGAAAGTGACCTTGTAATCTAACAAGAAAATGATGTTTTTCCATAAGAGTTGACAATCTGTGTGTTTATATTAGGAAGAAAATAATAAAATTTGTATTGGTGAGACACACAAAAACCGTTGTTTATAAAACAGGAGGAAGACTTGGAGTAAATGATTATTTGAATAAAGTGGTATAGCAAAATTGTCTTAAAACAACTGAAGAAAAGCCAACTGGCTAAATGCAGCATCACATCTGGTTGCCAGCATTTCTGGAAGTACAGCCGAACTTCTACATGGTCATAAATCAGAATGCTGGAAAACCTTAGGTTTTCTCCTCTTACCTCTGCTAAAAACAAGTTTTCTTATCTACACTGAAAGGAGTTGTATCCACTCTTCCTCCTGCAGATGAAACCTGGGTTTTAACTTGCAGAGTGGGAGGGTGATTTCTGACCTGGTTTGCAGCAGCAAAGTCAGTCTTCTTAGAAGGCTTGAGTGAGAAAAGGAGGGTAAATAGGAGGATGGATAGAGTCCAAAGGAGAGGAGCAGAGGGAGGGAGAAGGAACCAAGGAGTGGAAAAGTAAGGGCCAAGTTGAAGGGCCACCTAATGGAAGCGACAGTAAAAATGATAGCACAGATAATAGTAACAAAGGAGACTGAAAGGTAGGGTAGGATGAGACATGAAAAAAAGCAGCCAAGGGTAGAAATGGGGAGAGGTATGACATTTCCAGGAGGAGATGAGAGAACTGCAGTGAAATGCTTTCTGTGTAGGAGATGCTATGAGGCAGCTGTGCCTTGAGTAGGGTGCTCCTGAGAGGGAGCAGTATGGGGGCTAAGTGGCCGAGGAGTGCTGTACAAGGCTGCCTGTGGGGCAGCCATCTCAGCCCACAGGGACATGGCCTGCCACCTCTCCTGGCTGCTACCTCTTTCCGTCTTCTGATACACACTCAGCTTCCCTTGCTGGGAGGGGAAATTGAACACGAGGAAGGTGCAGGCATAGCTTTTCAGGGCTTTCCCCTTCTGGATTTCCTGATCCTGAGCTGATTTCAGCTACACTTCCCTGTGGTGCTTTAGGCATTTCATGCATGACCTCAACGCCCTTCTCACACAGCCATCTTCCGCTCCTTCTTCACTTGAGTGAGATAATTCAGGTTTTAAAAATAGGTTCACATTACTGTATCTGAACTAATTTAAATCTTTCTCTGCTCATCCATGATGAGGAATGTCGTCTTAGATTTTTAGTCTGACTTTGTTGTTCTGGTGTTGATAAGCTGGCAGTAAATTGCAGTCACGTCAGAGTCTGTGGCAGAAGCGCGTTTCAGAATTCCCTCTGAATTCCTGTGCCCGTTGGGTTGGGTGCCGTGGCAACAGCTTCTTCTGGCATAGACAGCAGCAGAGGAGAAGGGGATGTCAGAGGAAAAGGGGATGTTTTCTCTTCAGTCATAGCTGGGGAGATCTCCATAGGTCAGGATCTGAAGTGTGAGTTCTTGGGAGCACTTGGGGAGGGCAGGGCAGTCACCGTGCTTCAGAGATGGGGTGCAGGGCATGCTGTGTGATTTTGAAGAAAGTATTTTTGGTGAGAGCGTGAAATGTTAAGGACCATTTGAGGTTGTATGTACTTCTACCTGGGCACAGACTGTGTACAAATAGTCCATAGGTCCATAAAGGAATTGAGGGAGTTCAGTATTACTGTGGGGTGAAAGCACTTGACTTCCAGATCAGTGATGGCTATGTTTTTTAAGTAAGTAGGATAGTGAATTTTTATTGGTTAAGGGACAAAAGCATTGTGTTTTTATCACAGTGTAAAACTATTAAATGATTCCTTGTGTAGCAGAGAGAGGACTAGGTATTCACATCACCACCTTCTGTGCTTTACTGAGGCACTGGGAAACAGAAGTAATGTGATATGAAGACAGATGAAAGCATCCCTTGCTTGATATTTGGTTCTTAGCTATAAGCTATTGTATATATTTTTCCAAGGGTGTACTCAAAATAGAGTGCTTTATATAAAAATCTGCTAGAGGTGATGCTAAAGAGTAGTTAATATCTGTATTTCAGACCTTGTCTCTTTTCATTTTGACAGATCAAAGTATTTTAATACTCTGTTGCATAAGTCTTAATTTCTAGGTTTGCTTTCAATCAGTGAAGATCAACAGTAGGCAGTGAAGTTTTTACAACCACTTAACTGGATGTCTGAATACAGTGTATTTACTCAGACAAATAAATGTCAAAATAGGGGCCTTGTTACCTCGTTTAGAAGGAGTTTGGGAAGTCCAAACCCTGGCCAGGACGCTGCCCATGGGTTTAGCAGTATGTGCACTGATTTGAATTGGTTGGACAGTTGTTTTACAAGGGCTGCATTTTTAATTGTTCCTGTTTCTATTTTATTTTTTTTTTAATATCAAAATACCAGTAACGTGAAGCAGCTTAATATAGTTGTGTGGAGATCTGTATGGAAATAATGGACAGATGCAGTGTTGCTGTTGAGAGACACAATCTCTTGAGATTCAGACAGCCCTAGTTTCTATTTGTAGGATTTTTCTTCTGCTTTTGGCTCTGACACAGAAGAACTGGCCTACAAGGAACTAGCAAATCTCCTTCCTCAATCTGCTACACTGTGTCCGAGAACAGCAGGTCTGGTTTTATTTCAGTAGGATTTTGTGAACCTGTGCTTGACTTTGGAAGGCAATCTTGAAGAATCCTACAAGAGAACTGGTTCAAAGAGTTGTTTTAAAGAAATTCAGTTTGAGAGGCGAGGAATAAGAAGACGATGGTTTTTAAGTGTGTATGATACAAAGCTGTAAACTAAGGCACTTCTACATTCTTGGTTGTTTTTTTTTGTTTTGGTTTGATTTGGTTGTTTTGTTTTGTTTTTTTTTGCTTTATTAGTCTTAACCAGAACACTAAAAACACTGAGTGGAGTGAAGTAAGTGTAATGTAAGGGATGAAGTAAATGATCTTAAGCATTCACTCCAAGTCAGCCAGATTTAAGCCTTTTGCATCATCCCATGTTACCTTTGTAATAATCCTTCCTTTGTTGTCTATGAGCCAGTGCTAGTCTCAGAAAATATGAGCTCTTGCCTTGTGTTTTTTTGCCAGCTGGCAGTGGGGAGAACACAAACGTTTTGGGGAAGCTGTTCAAGAGTGGAAGATGAGGTTCAACAGGCTTTGATCTAACTCTAAGCTCTGGGAGACAGGGCTTCTGTTTATGACTTGCTCTGCATTTTTAAGCTTTAACAAGTCACAGGAATCCCATTCCTCAGTTTGAGTTTGTCCAAAGTAGTACTTAAATTAACGTAAAGCTTTCCATCCTATATGGAAAACACTATTAAATTAATAACATTAAATCATTTCCAGTTAGTTCCTTGCCCTGCAGCTGTGCAGAATATAATTCCTCAAAAATGTTACCAGAAATGGATGCTATGTTGTATGACTGTCTGAAAACATCCTGCATTTTTCATGTAACATCATAACTGATTTTGGAGCATATTTTGCATTGTGCATGGATGAAGTTCATACAGTGTGGGGTAATTTTAACTATACTAGCTGGAATATGAGAAGGAAATTAAAAAAACTAGAAACATCCGACTCCTAAGCATTACATAAAGATGCCAACACCGTGCAACCTCCCATTCCCCTTTGTTTCTGCAGAATAAATACTGAAAAGCAGATGTGTGGAATATGATGAATTTGAATGTACCCTGTAACAAATTGTTACTTGTAAGCTGCAAAGGGCTTTATGAATTTTATTTTATGATTCACTCTGTTATTACCATAAAAATTGGGAGTTCCACAGAAATGTGTTCAAGAGAAGAACCATTAATATTCTTTACAGCTCACTCTTGTTGGTTCAGATATGTACTGCATGAATTCAGACTTTCCCTTATGTAAAATCGTCAGCTGCCGCCTTCACTGGATTTAGAGATTATTAAAAAAATTGTAATAGCAGCTCAGGGAACAGTTGGGAACTGCCTGTCCTCTACCATCTGACCCTGACCAGCTTTTCTCCACGTCTTTAAATCTTCATGTAGTATAATTCGGAACCCGTTCTGATACATTTTAATGCTCCTAATCTCTCTGAGCACAAGTTTTGTACAGCCGGGGTGTGGAGCCCCGAGTAGGCAACCATTGGGCCTGCTGGCAATCGAACTGCAAAATTGAAAGAGATCTTTGAAAGTTACAGAAAGTCTGTCATCACTGCAGCATTTTTTCTCCGCAAATTTAAGGCAACTACAAGCGTAGAGTCATGCTTTGAGCTGCTCATTTTTATTCTGTCTGCAGCTTGCACTGCAGCATTTCAATACACTTCATGTTTTCCTATTAGAAATGGAATATTAAAGAGATACTCGTAAAATATTAGAGATTTAGAGGACCTTTGCGTTTTAAGTGTAGCTTGCCAGGCAGAGAAAAGATTTGCCAGTGTAGTTCTGGTAGATGCTGGCTTGCTGAATGAGCTGCAGAAAATTACTCCCCAGCCCCTTTGTTTCTATAGCTGCCAACTGGAAATAGGCATATAAATTATTATATTTCATGAATACCTCTTTCTCTTAAGAGACTTCTAGAACTAATTTTATTTTCTTGAATTCATTGATGTCCTTCAGTGGAAAGTGGTATTCACTCCTCTGAACAAATTCTGTTGCCATTGTTACCTGGATTTCACTGTACTGTTCTGTTTTTCTCTCTGTTTTTGATGCTGGGTTTTTTTGGGTAGATCATTGAGGGACTTTGCCTGAATAACTGTAGATATGTGGGCATGCCAGTAAGAAAACCCTGACAATATATATGTATATATTTCTAATTAAACTATCGAAGCAGCATTTTAAGTCAGTATGAATGCAGTCCGTTATTCAGGAGACATTCTATGTTTTTTCATTTCTTTCTTGTGGTAAGGAGTTTGGTCCTGGAGACTTTGCATTTTTCTTATTCTGCAAATATTGATTGGTTAATTTATTTGTAAAGATAGTAAACAGTGTTAACTTTAAAAAAAAAACAAAAAATAAAAAAAAAAACCTTAATTGATTTTTCTTGTAGTTCTCTTCTGTTTATATCTGCAGTGTAAAATTTTCCCAAACTTCATTATTAGAATTGTTTTTCAGTTGAACAAAACCTGGAGGTTTCAGATAGGTCATACTAAGCTCATATGTCATGAGAAATTGTAACAGAGCAAGCATTAAGAAGAAAACAGCTCTCAATCCCCTGTTCATTGTGGTCCACGTACATGACACATTAATGCTTACTGTTTATTGAAGTGCTTCAAATAGATTTGAAACCACAAATTAAGTCTTTGCCTTGTGAAACTTAAAATCTGAACGATTGGGTCACAGAAGACTGTGTTTAAATGCCCAGAGGGGGGAAAAAAAAAAAAGGAAACCAGAAGATTAGAAGATTAAAACATATTTAGTTTATAAATACAGTTTCTGTTGGAAGGATAGAAGGATGTGTCTTGAGGAATTTGAGATAACACATTAAAGTGGTTTACAGAAATGGAGTGGGATGGTGTCCTGCTTCATCACGGCTGCTGTTCTCTGTGTCGGCTCTTCTTCCTCCCTCGTGTCTTCCTGTCAGAGGGAGCCCTTTGCTATTTCCACCTAATCCATCATCTCTTTCAGGGCTTAAACCAGGCTCCTGATTCTCAGATAACAAATTCTGTGCTTGTTCTGTTCAGTCCTACACAGTGGAGTGAATTTTCCCATAGAAATTCACACTCATTTCACTGTTTTCTTTAAATCCCTCTGAAGCTGTTTGACCCTGTTCCTCAGTATCGTCTGCAGAGGTGTGACCTCTGCTTGTGCTGATCTCTGTTGTTCCATTGCTTTGTGTTTCTAGCCTGTTTACTATTCCTTGTTCCATGCTGTATGTGCTGAGAAGCGGGAACTATGCATGGTTTTGGTGTTTGCACAGTGTCAGGTGCAATGGAAGTCTTTTTTGTTTCTCGGAGTTACTGTTCAACAGATACATAAAGTAATTGCCCTATTTAGGATATGGTGGGAAGAAAACAGAGAAATAGGACTGCTGCGAGATTTGAATGGAGTGTTTTGCTCTTGGTGAAGAGACAAAAGCAGGAGGTATTGGAATACAAGACTAAAAGCATCATGTTCTATGGGACAAAGCTGCATTGTGTTTTCAGGCAGTGGCAAGGAACTTAATGTTGATTTGGTGGGAAGAGGGACTGTGAGGCTTTTAAGGAGGCAGAGTTTGTATGTACAACAGCAGGCTTGAGAAGGACTTTAAATGATTTCCTTATGTATGCATTTTGAAGATCAGTATGACAACGAAGAGTGTTGAAGGAATTTTGATAGGAAGACATGCAAGTTTTAGGGGTTGAATAACACAGTATTTGTTAAAATGAAGAGTGCTATGCAAATACAGATAAAACACAGAGGAGGCACAAGATTATCTTTAATGCCAGGTGTTGTAAGTGGATGATTTTTGTTGTGACAGAGTACATAGAAGTGCTGTCTATTGTGAGAGAGAATGAGAGAAAGCGAGATTGGAAACATTATCAGTGTTTGGTTCCTGTTTTCAGGGCAGTATCCAGAACGTTGCTTGGTTTTCTTGGGGATGGGTGAACTGGGGGAAAAATTGAATGATACTTGGGGAAAGAATGCAGAGCTTGTAGGGGAACAATGTCTTAAACAGTTAATTAGCTGATGGTACACTAATCACTTCTGCTGGAACCTTGTCTTCTTTCCCCTCTGCTGCAGGCAAATAACAAACCTGAGATCGAAGCAGCCTTGTTCCTGGACTGGATGAGACTGGAACCACAATCCATGGTGTGGCTGCCCGTGCTGCACAGGGTGGCTGCAGCAGAAACTGCCAAACACCAAGCGAAGTGTAACATCTGCAAGGAGTGCCCCATTATTGGATTCAGGTACAAACTAACTTCCTTTCTACCTTGTGTACCGCTGCTTGGAGTATAGGTAGCACTGCTTGTTCCCAGGCAAGTCATGTCCCTGACTTGCCATGAGGGAGAGTAACACTTAGGCCATGAGGGAGAGTAACACTTAGACTGGGTACAATGATGCAAAAGCTGGAGATAACAAAAATCATTTACTGGTTAAGATGCCACTCCTCCTCTGTATTCCGCCCTTCCAGTCATTCTGTGCCGCAGCCACTGTATTGGCAGATTACACAACTAACATGATTTGCTTTACATTCAGTTTCTTATACATGCAGCTTTATTTTCTGAATTGGGTCCTAATGAACTGCTTTCTATCATGGCATAAAGCAAAGAATGACTTGAAATTTTCCAGATGTAAAGATACTGTGCATTTTACGGAGAAGGAATGTGGTTAGTGGGATATTAACTAGTATGCTGGACATGTTGCTAATCTATTTCACCATCTGGATCAACATTATGGTTGCTATAGCAATGAATAAGTCAATGTGTTGTAAAATGGCTGTGTGCTGGTATGCCTGTTGAGAATCCACTTCACAGCTAAGTAAATACTCACTTTCAATTATGCCTAGACTTGTTTTATCACTTCTCTTCCTAATAGCTGCTTTGTATGGGTTCTGTCCTTGTTCCTGATCTTCTTTTACTTCTGGTGTTTTTCCTTCCATAGTATCTTGATGTTTACAAAGACCTTTTTGTAATTTTAGTTCTAAGACCAAGATATTGAATAGCAACAAGCAATACCACATAGAAAAGCCATCATTTCACTCTAGCATGTGAGAATATGAATGGTTTTTTTTTTTACACATATAGTGGGGTAGCCCTTTCTCCTGTACAATTGTACAGGCAGTGAGAAACGAGGGAAATAGTTAAAGTTCTGCTTTGTTTTGAGTCCGGGTTTTTCTTCAGTCGAGCTATTCATCACATCTTGTAAACTCATCCCCTGCTTTTATTCTTCTTGGTTTTTGAAACTGGAGAATGATAAGTATTACTGAAGAAGAGCTAGGGATGGGTTGTGATGAGTTCAACACAGTCACAAAGAAAAAGTTTTGTGTTCCAGAGACAGTTCATGAAACTACTGAATTACTCTCACAATTTATATAAACAGCTGGAGACAAGTGGATGGAATTGGAAAAATGCAGCACTTTGAAAATCAAAGGATACCAATTGAATGAATAGTGTGTAGTTAGCATCAGAAATGTGGAGAGTGGACAGTGGAGCTCTGTGTTTCCAGTTCTGTCTGATCTCATCTGCCCCTTAAATTTATATAACAATTCTATTACGATAGTCAAATCTGTCTGATGGAGATTTTTTTCTCTGCCTTTGCAAGTCTTTGAGACCCTGTTTACACACTTGACAAAAAGACATTGTGTTGGACAGCTTTTAGAAAGTTAATACTGTGAGCCTCAGTACAGTAAAACAATGTTCTTTTGAGGTTATTGTGACAGAACTGCTTAGCGTATTTGGAACAAAAAATCCTTACGCCTCCGGCTCTTTCAAGCACTTCGGTGCAGCGGATACAAGTTAGCTGTCTCATAAAACTGATGAGATTAAATAATGGCCTAAAAAGTGCATTCAGACTTTTGCATGGATGGCATTCTATACATAAAAATTATATTTTGACGAAGATGCTGGAGCGTGAACAAATCCCTACGTTCAGTCAGCACTGAAGGGCTTGCTGATGGTACATGTTGAGGAAGGCATTACTTCTCTGAACTCCATTTGCTTAAGAAATTCTGTGTTTGGTGTCATGTCACAGAGCAAAAGGACTGAAATTAGCATTATAGAAACAAAAATCTTGGTGCTGTGTTTTGTGTATTATGAGAGAGAGTGATTTGTAGTTAGAACTCTTCAGCATTGCCCTCTGTTAGAAATTTTGTGACACAGAAGGATTCTTTTTGAAAATTCTTTGCTAAGCATCTCCACTTTGTTGGTTTGAGGCAACAATCCTGTCCTCAAACAGGCCCCATCCTGTAATGTACACTGTGGGACATCTCAGGGAAAAGCACCTAATAACTCAGAAAGCTCCAAAGGCCGACATGAATTATACTAATACATATATATATATATAGTGTATATATATATAGTATATATATATAGTATATATATACTATATATCATATGCTAAGCACTGAAGCCATATATTTTCCCCCTTTTCTAGGTACAGAAGCTTAAAGCACTTTAACTATGACATCTGCCAAAGTTGCTTCTTCTCTGGCCGTGTTGCAAAGGGTCACAAAATGCACTATCCCATGGTGGAGTACTGCACACCAGTAAGTAGCTGTTTTATTGATTCCTACTGCTCATGGTTAAGTAGAAAGGAAAACTTCATTTCAGCGTTCAGGGTAATAGAGCATTTGGTGGTGTTTTCCCCCTGTAATGAGATTGCCTTATGTAATCTGTACATTGCAACAGTTTCTAATGCTTAATAAAAAGAGTCCAATAGTTGGAGGTAAATTGAAGTATCATTGTTTGTTCAGTGCTGTATCATTGTATATTATTGCATGCTGATGAGCTGCTCCATGTTCAGTGCCATCCATGTATGTATCAAGAAGGCTGTGGTTTGTGCAAACGTGTTTCTGTCGTAGTCATAATGTTTTCTCCTTATCCCTGTGAGGCTTCTTCTCATTTCCCCAGGAAGTTCATACTTGTTTTCCCGATGACACTACAATTGCATCTTTAAATTCTTCACTATTTAGTAGTACTTTTTTATTTCATGTTGACTGGAAAATGCAACATATCAGGGAAGCTCTTTAGAGTAGCAAATTAGGTTTCATTTTGGAAGACTGAAAATCCTGTTCAGTGCAGAACAGAATCATAGAATCACAGAATCGCTCAGATTGGAAAAGATCTTAAAGATCATTGAGTCCAACCACAACCTAACCATGCTACTCTAACTCTAACAACCCACCACTAAATCATGTCCCTGAGCACCATATCCAAATAGTTTTTAAACACATCCAAGGATGGTGACTCAACCACCTCCCTGGGGAGCCTATTCCAGTGCTTAACAGCCCTTTCTGTAAAGGAGTTTTTCTGCCTTCCCTTACGCAAAAGCATCACTTTTGCACTTCCTGTCATTCAAAGCATCTGGTAAAGAAAACTCCATACTACTCTCTTAGCATGTCCCTCCATTTCTGACCTTTCGTGATTGTGGCAGAAAGCCATAAATTAGAGGAGCTCTCAAGCTGTCCTTTCACAGTACAGCGTACCTGAACTGTCAGCTGTCTTTGCCATTGTGTGTGGTAATCCTTAAGCATTCCATATTCTGGATTCTTTTCCTAATGTTATAAGATAGTCATTAATCTTGTACTTTTGTCAAGTGTAAATGGTGAAAATAAAGCATTAAAATTAAGTACAGGCTATCTATGAGAACAATTTTGACATCTTAAACCAAACAAAAAGGGTTTTGCCAGAATGAAGCGAAGACTTTTAGCTTTTTGTAGAAAGTCAAGAAAGACAGAGAACAAATACCTAAAATATTATAGTAGAGCAAATACAGTGATATAATTTAGTTTTAATTTATGGATGTTTTACATTATCAACTTTTACCATAGCATTCAAATGGCACAATTTAATCCAAATTAAATAAACACGCTGGTGTTTTTGCATGTTTTTGCTCACTTTTCACCAGCGTTCACTGGCTGATGTTTTTTAACATCTTTCCCTGTGGGTTGAAGTTACTGGGAGGAGTGATTTGCCTGAGCTGCTGCACAGGTCGGAGGGAAACCTTAGCAATGCTGAGACGAGTCTGAACAGACCTCTCCACGGCAGGCATTCCTGCAGGAAACTGCCCACAGCACTCCTTCCAGTGGAGCTGAGTGCATTCTTGCTGAGTCAGCTGGTTTGTTCTGTGGTTTGCTACTCTTATTCTTGTTAAAAAGCATTGTGGAAGACTGTGAGTAGTTCAGGGAATGCACAGAACAACGTCTCGCTGCTATTTTCATACCTGTTCATAAGGTGTGTTTCGAGGAACGTGTGAATAGAGAGAAATGAAATGGTGTGATGAGACGCTCCCACAGCCTGAAGCAATTCACTGCAACACAGACAGCATCCAGCAGGTTCCTCTTCTCCCTGACAGTGGAGGTTACTGACAGGCATAAGGAGAACTTGTAACAGCATCCAGATTGCTGAATCAAAACAAAGAAGCATTTAAAGACTGTAAATTTTTTGGTGAATTCTGAACTCTGACAGCCAGTGCTAATGTGCTGTGCCTGCCTGTACCAGCAGTGAGCTGAATTAGAGCAGGATTAACTGGGGCAAAAAAGTGAATGCGACACACAGCAAGCACTGATCTTTTTTGTGCTGCAGCTATTGAAAAAGTAAACCTAAGTACTGCGCGACTGAACAAAATATCCACTGAAACTATCATGTCTAGTATGTAATTGTTTTCAAAATGAATGAAAAGAGTTTTGCAGATGACAAAGCACTTTTTCCCCTTCCTCGAGACAGATCTCTCACCTTACACTGCACTATGGCAGAGAACTTCCAGGAAATTTTGGAGCACTGCAGCCCTTGGTTCTCCTGGAGGGGAATTTGAGAACTCATGTAGAATGTCCAGCTTCTCCCTTTCTGCAGAAGGTTGAGGCAGATTGAGGCCAAGGCATTTCCTCAGTTTTCTTTTAGACAGAAAAACTGCAACAATTAGTCCTGCAAGCAACACAGCTGGATCTCTTGTTCAAAGAGAGGTGACTTTTAAAAAGATATCAAATAAATAATGAGTAGAAGCACTCTTCTAGACTGAATTAAGCATATCAAACTCAGATAATTTTCTACAGCTAGTGTTTAAAAATGGGGCTGAGGTCTGGAGCGAGGAGTTGGGAAGAGACTTTATTAAACCAAACTGCAAAAAGTCAGATTCTGCTGTTCTGCTTTTGTCAAGAAATAGTTTTTGTTTTGGAATAATTTTGCAACATGCTAGACCCAGCTGCCTGTATACTGCTTTGATTTAAAAGAAATAGGGTGCTAAAAGTAAGGGACAGCGAATTCCATTCTGTGAATTTGGTTTTGCATTCTGAAAATTGTGTGGCATAAAACTTCTATGAAATAAATCAGAAAGTCTGGATGAAAATGGCTTCAGCCTATCAGTTTGTTCATGTGGTAATCATATATTTTTTTTCCCATTCCTGTGCTCCTTGAACATTTTTGACATTGAAACTGGATCTTAGGAGAGATGCCTGGTATTGTCACTGAAAGATGTACTTTCTTCTTGGATGCTTGTGATACCAGCTTTCAGGCTAGATCAGGATGTTTCCATGCAAGCACACTATTTTGCTGTTTGGCTGTCATGTGGAGAGTTCAAGAGAGATAACATGTCTCAGGAAGGTTGAAGCAAGGAATGTTTTATTACTTGGTGTGCCTAAAAACAGAATCAAATTACAATCGAATGCAGTTGAAAGTACACACATGCTAAAAATAGGCAAAGCAGGAATAAATGTTTATAAATGACAGAAGTCAGTGAAAATTAACAGAAAGCTGTGCTTAATTTGTTTGTACTGAGACTAGATATCCAAAAAATTCCCAGCTGAATTGCTCTAACTGGTTTCATGATGCTTACCTTGTTAAAGATTCTCACTGTAGGGTTGCAACTTGTGTTCAGGAGAGGGAATTCCCTCCTACTTCAGGCCACATCAATAAATGCCCTTTCCAGAGTCCTCTGGCTAGTCCAGATGTACTTAATTTCTCCCTTTCTTTAATTCAAGTTTATTGAAATATTGCTGAGTGTTATCATAGCCTCTTGGAAATACAAATGCTGCTGTACTGGCTTGTCAGTTCTGATGTATTATTTCTCTGTCAGTCATTGAATTTTGATACAATTTTCATACAAGATTGTTTGGAAAGAGATTCAAATTCTTTCCTGCTTTACATGAAGCTTGTAGGTATCTTCAGTATGGGAAGAACGTTTGTCCTGTTAATGCATCTCAGTCTTCCTGCAAATTATTTTTTAGAGCATGCTTAATTTTTCTACCTGAGCAATCATTAAAAATACATACATCTGTGTATCAGCAGCTTCACAAAAGTGTGCTTGACTGATGGATCCCAGCACCTCCTTCCTTTCTGAAATAGAAGGCATAGAACTCATTAAAAAATGTCAGAAAGATTAACTTTCCCTCATTTCTTTCCTTCAAATTAGATACACTGAAGAAATGATATCGTTATGTGGGTCAGGATGAACTTAATTTACTGTAGAAAAGCAGTATTTCAGGGTCAAGCTTCTCTGTGAGGTGTAAAGATGGAGTGCAGCCTGACTAATGTAACTGAAGTCTTCCATTAAAATTCTTCAGAAAATTGTCTGACTCTTAATCAGGCTTGCAAGAAGTGTTACATCTTCACAGCAGACATGCTTTGAACTCTTTCTGACTCATTCTGGTCTTTAGGAAACTAATTGCACTTTGTGCTCCTCTATTGGTGTCTGTAGGAGAAAGGAGGTTGAGTGCAGGCAATAGAGTAGAAAACTTTCTGTAAATTATACTCTCCTCAGGTTATCGATCTTAAATGCCTCTTAGCTTAAGATTTAACAGATGCAAGAAGAAGTAACTGATGTAAGAGCTTTCAGCAGCTCTCACCTGCTTCTTGTTTTTCTTTGATCAAAATAATAATGGCAGAAAAGATTGAGGAGGAAAACTGCAAAGAAAAGTGGAGTATTGCCCTGGCTTTCTTGGGCTGACAGATCCAGAAGATGGAAGCAGTGAGCATACAGGAAGAGTCAGGATTCAGCCAGTCAGACAGGTGGGCAGCTCCCACTGGCCAGCCATGTGCCTTCTGTTACACCCATTTCAGTGCTGCACAAGAAATAGGTGGAGAGTTCCAGGCCACATGAGGAAATGACTAATTCTCATTTAATTATTTTTTGTCTTCTTTAGACAAACTGGGAAGAGGCATGAGTCTGTCATGGGTTATGGAGCTTCCCCTTTTCTTCTTCCCCCCCTCTAGCTGTGCTGTTTTGTATTATCAGTCACATTTTGATGGGACCGATAAATAGTATGTGTGGTTCTGGAGGCCAAGTCATTGGCAACCCTGCTTGGTGTGGCCACAGATCCTTCTTATGGCCCAGTAAAGAAAGGGGCAACTAAAAGTAATAACCTGTCATGAAAGGTGATTTCATTGTGATTTGTGGCTTTCAGACAACTTCTGGAGAAGATGTCCGTGACTTTGCCAAGGTACTAAAAAACAAATTTCGAACAAAAAGATATTTTGCAAAGCACCCACGAATGGGCTACCTGCCTGTGCAAACTGTCTTGGAGGGAGACAACATGGAAACGTGAGTAGCTCTAAAGTTTCTAAGTAGCAATGTATTTGGTATGCTCTTTGAGCTTCCCAGCTGGTGCCAACTCCCTTCACTTCCTACATGCACAAAGCCTCATTCTTTCTTTCATTTTTTGTTAACCATGGCTGGCAGGAAAACACAAGCTGGAGTTCCAATTGCCGTTCCTATTACGTATTTACATACCTGTCCTTACAGGAACTTCCACGTCAGTCAGTAAAAAAACAGTGCTGTCTGACAGCCTTATAAACGTTCAGTTTTGATATGGAACTTTGGAAACTAATGATCTCTTCATTATATTTTTTTTTCCTTCCAAATAGGTATTTTTCTGATTTTTTTTTTTTTTTTTGTTTAGTTTGCTATGTTTGCAAGCTTTTTAACTGGTTTCTTCTTTTTTCACCCCATAAATTTGGTCTTATTAAGTGACTTTGAAATCAGTTTTTGGGGGAAAAGAAAAAAATAATACACATGGAAAAATTGATGAGTAATCCATTCCCCCTTGGTTTTTTTGGTTGTTGTTGATTTGTTTTTTTGTTTTGGTTTGGGTTTTTTTGTAAGTTTAATGGCAATTGCACACAGCTTGTCCTCGCTCTCTTTCTCTTTTTTAATTTTAGATATTTTGTTTCTCTTTTTGGTTCTTTGCTCTCCATGGTCATTCATGTTGGTCTATTGGATTTCTGTTTTTTAGTTGTTGTGATTTTTTTTTTAATCTTTCTGTAATTATTTTGCTGCTGAGTTTCTTCTGCCTCTCTCTTCACCTCCTCATTTTTTGTCTTGCAGTCCTGTTACTCTGATCAACTTCTGGCCAGTAGATTCTGCGTGAGTACTTTTGCTGAAGTGTGCTGCTGCTGCTACTGCTGCTGCGCTCCCTCACTTTTTTGTTTATTTCTTTGTTTAGTTTTGCATAAGTTCATTTCCTCCTTTCTTTATGATAATTTTCTTTGGTGCACTCTCTAAAGGAATGTTTTGATCCCAGATGAGGAAAATGGGATAAATCCAGGAACTTCCAGCAGTCATGAAATGTGTTCTGTATACTCTTCCTGGAGTATGTATTTTCATGGAATTAACAGGGGTTTTGGTAGAGTCTTACTAATGCTTATGAGAGTTTGTCATTTAAAAGGCTGTGTTTCTGAATGTGTCAGTCCCTCTACGTGTATACAAAATGCTTTTTGAAAGATATGAATTGAATGGATTTAATTCAATTTCAGGAATGATACTGTTTTGTAGATAAAGCTATAATCTGATTTTATGCACAACCATGCACACCTGCGTACTCACATGCCCAAATTAATCCAGAACTCAGTGGACATTTTACTACAGTTTTTTTACATGCGGTTTGTGAAGGCAGGTTGAAATGTTTACTGTATATTTTTTCAGAAGTTAAAAGAAGCAGGGTTTTTCAGATATGGACTGGATTTTTGTTCTTGCATCATTTTTGCACATGCATCATCTTACTGCTGTAGTAACACCCTTCTCGTAAACTAAAGATATATCTTTACCGTTGGGGCATTTGCTGCTACTAGTGTTACATGGATGATTTCAGAACAATGTTAAATAAGGTTTATTTTTAATTCACATATTGATAATGAGACTAATAAATAGAATTTTATATATTTCCATATGGTGAAATGTATATGGCTTGCACCTTCGTTGAATTTTTGGTAGAATAAACAAGAGTGAAATGAATACATTGGAATATTGATGTATAGTTTTCATTTGGAGCACAGACCATTGGGAAGTCAAGTGCAGTGCTCATCCTTTAGGAATTTTATTTTGTGTAAGCAAGAAATGTGTATTTCTGCAAACCACATATGGTTAAGGATCCACCCACAAAACTGCCAGAGGGATGAATCCAGACTGAAATAGAGTGGCTTTGAACTTTAAGGAGGGTGCATTTGCATTTATATATGCATATGGGGTGATTGCAGCATATTGTATATAAAACTCTGTCTGTAGGTTCTTTACCCTTTAGAACAATTGAAAAGTTAAAAGTAACCATTTAAAGAATGCTTGGATAATACGGAATGCCATTGCTGTGTCTGACATAACATGAAGTTAAGCTGCCGTAACGTACTTATTTGTAAGGCACACTGCCACTAGTTCACTTACAGTAATAATTTTACGTATGCCTACGCTGATAACATCACACCTAAGATTTAGTGTTGAATAATACTAGAGGGAGCTTACTGTGCATGTAATATTTAAGAAAGCTTGGGAAATACATACAGATATGATTTGGATGGAGAGAGACCTAGCACCTTTTATCAGATCAACTCAGATGTCTTCCTGAAAACAGTCCTTTCTTCTGGTCTGACAAGAAATCAGGAAATTAAAAAAAAAAAAAAAAAAGTATTGACTGGAAAGAGTTGCTGTTTGTTCTGCTTGCTTTGGTTCTTTCTTTAGTGCTAGACCACCGGGGTCACAGCATAAGGTACTGAACTAGCCAGCTGTAAAGCAATTTTTTCAGTTACAGGGCTCACTGCAGCTTTGGCGGGCAGACATCCTACTCTGGTTTTCATTGCCTTTTTTTGGTATTCTCATACCAGTTTTTTGGTTGTCTTCAGAGTGCTGCAGAAAAGCAGAACCTGACCAAATTCAAAAGTGCTACAGCTATTCTGGCATCAACATATGTTATGATATCTGAATTTGTTTATAAGCATGTACATATGTATGTGTTGATACAAGTAAGTGATTTAGGTCACTTATCATCCCATATGTATTCTGCTTGCCCAGCATTAAAGGGGCAGCTTACAGCTTTTTATGAGAATTTTTGTCTTTTTACTTGGATTGTGGACTGTTAGTGGCACAAAAACAATTTACTTGATTCTGCACTTTCAAGAGCCATTAACTGCAGTGCTGGATAGCACAATAAATGCCCTCCTCTTGTCGGCCAGATTTCCACAAGTGCAGGGAATTGCAGGACGAGGTGTTTACTGCTCGATTACCACTTGACGTGAGTGGAATTCCTCAGTCTATTGCTGCAGACACCAGCTTGAGAAATACAGCTGTGGAGCCCTTGTAAAAGGAGTGACTATCTTAGTTAAATATTGGCTGTGTTTCTCGACCTTCTCACTGAATGTTCAGACTGATTACATGAGCTGATTACACGTGCTCAGAAGGTAAGGCCAGTGAGCGCTTGCACAGATGGTCATCTAAAAGTGTGTTTGCAACAGCCTGCAGTGCAGCACAGCTATCAGCTGTTCCCAGGCCGGTTCAGGTACTGGCAACAACGTACCTCTGAGCTGCTAAATTTAACATGAAAACTGCAGTGCTTCCCAGCAGGTTTGCTTTAATAAGCAAACTTTTTAAAATCTGAGTGGGGTAGATCTCCATTGCAGAGTGTTCTGAAGCAGAAGCAAACTTGGGAATGTAGACTTATCCCATGCCTAAAAAGTTGGCGGAGAGGCATAGGAAACTCCAACACGTTACACTGGGCCGTCTTTAAGAATAATGCACATTGCACACTTTGTTCACTTCTGAATGTAAAGCTTAGTTTTGAAGCAGCAAGTATGCAGTTACGCAGTCAAGCTTTTACCTTGTACTACTTCCAAAAGACAGACACATCATTTCTGTTCCTCCACTGCCAAGTTGGTCCCAGCCGAGTGCTGTCATCTCCCTTGTACTGGTACAGATGTGTGGAGTCATGGAGTAAAGGGACCAGAGAATGATCCAGTTCAAAACTGAAGCTCCTTCTAATACAAATTTCCTAATCCACAAACAGTGCTAGCAGCTGCATTTGTGCATGCATTGAAAAAAAAGACCTCTTCTTTCGTTGTTAGTGCCAGCTTAGGTGAGCTGGACGTGTACTGCTTGTCAAACAAAAAATGAAGATTGCATCAGTTTGTCAGAAAACAGTTACTATTTTGCTTGGTAATCCACATGTTCTCAAGAATACTATGTAAAGTTGCAGGCAAGTGGTTGTCCATCTGCATGAGTCTCTGCTGTACCAAGAAATGCTGAACTGAGTATTTATCCACTGGCTTTCTCTTGTGTTATTTGAATATGTAGTGCGAAAAATTACACTTGGAGGCCAAAGCTCATTTCAGATAAAATGAGATTCACAATATTTGGCCCGTAATGTCTTAAAGAGAAAAGCCTTGCCCTTCTTCGAGGCATTGGCTGTTTTGTATGGTGCATATCATTCTATGAATTCTGAAAGATCCTTATATTTCTAAAGCCTTTTGGAGACTGTTTATGAAACTGGAAAATGATCAGTGAAATATGATCTCTTAGCAGTTTTACTGCAGGATGATCAAGCTCCTAGCACAGAAGCATTAAGCACCATGAGATTATTGGTTCTGGTTTATAACCAGTAAATACAAAACAGATTTTTGTCTGCACTTGAGATGTAGTGTACTGCCAGTTGGGCAGAACCAGACCAACCCACAGTGTCCAACAACGTAACATGAAGGAAAGACACTTCATTGATCAGGAGTCCTAGAAGGATTTGCAAGAGATGGAAATTCAGATTCAGCTAAAATAAGGGGTTACTGTAATATCTGGAAAGCTACATCATGTTTTGTTGTTTGGGTACCTCCTGCTACATGCAGATAGGCCAAATCCCACATGGCAGTCAGAGTGCTTCCTGCAAGCACATCTGTTTCTGAAGTGCTGAGGTGACATTGTCCTGACCAAGATGTTCTCCAGGATCAAGACTGTATGAAACTCATCACTTTCAGCAGTCTGTTATTATTGTTTCAGCCATTTAATGTTTCTGGCTGCTGATGGAGTAGCTCTTGCAGGCTTTTCTAGGTGGAACGTGCCTCCACTGGGTTAGGGACATGCCATGGGCAGTGGGAAAGCAGAGGAAGGGCTCCCAGCAACACCTGGACAGCATTGCCTTCAGAGCAGGCCAGGCACAATTTGAGATGGAGGAGGCAGGTGTGAGGGGAAAATGGGAGCAAGGGCTCATCTACACATCCTCTGGAAAATGATTTTTTGGGGGTTTGTGTGAGGAGGACTCTGCAACAGATGGATTGCCAAATGGTGAAAGTGCTCTGTGTGGTACCACAAAACACTGCGTGCCTGCTTGAGGAGGTGCCCGCCATGTGTGGTCACAGTTACAACGTGCTGTTTGTCAAACGCAGTGTAAGCATAAGGCATAGAGATGTGAGAGCGTAGACGTAGCTAAGTGTCTTTTTACTTCTAAGGGGGTATTGTTTGTGATTAATCAGTGTTTTCTGCCTTATAGGCCTGCCTCGTCCCCTCAGCTTTCACACGATGATACTCATTCACGCATTGAACATTATGCTAGCAGGTATGAGACCAGCTGGACATTAGGCAGATCTTTCTCTAAACAATCATTTAAAAAATTCCAAAGGCTGCGTGCTTCCTGAGTGGGTCTTACAGAAACGTGGAGTCTGGGGATTTCTTCTCCAGGCTCTGGGATGCAGGGTATAACTCATTTTTGCTACTAACCAGCCTCCCACTAACTTGCATGCCAGTGTGTGTGTGCTTAGAAATGGCCGTTAGGTTCCCTGGGGGGGTCTTTGTTAAGCCGTGCACTCAGTTTGCACAGGGTTTAATTACTCTGGTGTAATCATACAATTCAGAAGAGCAGAAGTCTGCAAACTTTACAACAATCTCAACTGCCATTGTAATGTTAAGTAATTCACCACATGGATTACCACAAACAGGATCTTTCCTTGGTTTGGAGGATAAAAATCATTGGTATATTACTGCTTCAGTTCTCTTCTCCACTTTCATACAGCTTTTAAGAACGACAAAGTGGGTTAATTGCACACATAGGAAAAATAACATGCTTCTCCACTGAGCAAATTTGCAAAGTTTGAGGTAACGAATGTTATTGCGACCTCCTCATTCTGTCCCCCAAAATCATCTGATAATATGATAATGTTTAGGATATGTTTAGGAGGGACTAGCTGTTGAAAACCAATGAGAAATGACTAATCATTTCAGTTCTGATGATGGCATTGCCAGGTACGAAACAATCTGTGTAGTCCCCTGGCACTTTAAGGCCTTTCTGTTCTTGTAGAATTAATTAGTCATGAGTTGAATAAAATCTCAGATAAAGAGTTGAAAATTCGAAGAGATGAGAAGCGAATCTAGCCAGGTCATTGTAATGAAAAAGCAGTTATTCATGATAGTTAATTGCAGAACCTTTTGATAATCAACAGAGAGTATAAATTCCTCTGTGTTTCAAATTATTTAAGTCATCCAAAACATCACACTCTTTAACTCTTTCAGGAATGTTAAAGCAAACAAGGTTTATGGGAAATGTAATTTATTTTAATGAGTCTGTTTGTTTTTCCACAGGCTAGCAGAAATGGAGAACACCAATGGTTCTTACCTAAATGACAGTATTTCACCTAATGAAAGCATGTAAGTAGGTCATTCTAGTATTTTTGACATGAATTTTCTTGTGAAGGTTAATAACTTGTAATGAAATTCTGTAGTACTCTGCACCACACCAGTTCCATTTCATGATGAACTCTTGTTCTTTCAATTTGTATAGTGGTGTCTGGATTTATGGCTCTAATACTGAATTTATGCAACAGACTATTAATGCTTTCAAAATAAAATAACTGATTTTCTCAAAAAAATATTCAGTAAATACTTCCCAAATTACTTGGAAAAAAATGTACACCATCTAACGTGTTCTAGGGAAAAAGATAAAAAGTTATCCCTTTTATCTGAACTGCAGTTAATTGTGTTAAATTACTGTAAGGGCAGAATGTAAATCAAAAGTCTGTTGGGGCTGTGCAGAAAAATATGACCTGTAAATAGTAGAAATATATTACAGGTATAAGCCATGAGGGAATCATCCTCACTGTAATATACTAGAAGTTGTAACCTTTAAGTTAGACACATCGTTAACAAGCACTGGTTTTACTAATTTAAATGTTTCTGTGCTTTGAAATGCTTTTCTCTTTTGGCTTGGTAGGATTGCTGCCAACTAACTTAGAAAGGAAATTGTGTGTACAACCAAATATGTTGTTTATACATTGGTTTTACATTGTTGGTTCCCAGAGCAGAAAGTTAAACTGACACGTGAAAACTAACACATGCACAATGTCAAGGTAGTTTCAGTCTGTTAATGAGAACTTTGTTTCCCAAACTGAACGCCACTTTTGAATTGTTGTCATTATATTATTACATATTTTCCTGTTGTTCTCATTAAAATATTTCAGTTCCCATAGTCAGAAAATCATACATAAGCTATATGTTTTTATTACAGCTTCGTCTCACTGATCGGTTCATTCTTCAGCTAATTAAAAGCTGTATTAATGTGATTAACTTCATAATATAACCACTGATTATCCAGCCTCTTCATTGCTTAGTTTGTACTGTAAAAGTTAGAATAAACATTCTGTGTTTTAGAAGAAATAAGAGCCAGATTTAAATTGCAGTAAAATTAAACTTCACCGTAAATTCACAAGTGTAGCTGATTTTTGTTTGATGCCCTATAGATACTGTTTGCTGATGTTCTCGTGGTGTTTGGCTTAAAATTACAGTTAGAATGCTATAAACATGGAGACGTTGAGGGAAAATAAAGAGAAAATGCCTATATATACAGGTACAAAATATTTCAATGTGTGTTGTCATCATAGTTATATACATAAACTCATACAGGTTAAAGATCACACAGGACAATGTCTTGGAAAACGGTGTTATGCTGCAATATTTTTCACTGTTATTTTGCTTAAGCTGCTTACAAATTCAGAAATAGGCAAGCCTTTACAATTTTGTTTAAAAAGAAGAAATTATGCCTGTGAAAAATTTAGTATTTCTCATTTATGAACTAATAGTAATGTTCTCTGCATTGCTTTAACACTCCTGCAGTCTATAAAATGGCATCATTAACATTTTCAGTAATAAAATGAAACAAAAAATATTCTGAATTTTGAGCAATAACAGCTATTCCAAATGTCAGTTAAATTCTAAATTACAAAGGTAACAAGAAAAAAAATAAAGCTAGACTGAAATATTTTGTTGTATTACCATAAAAACAAGATTTACAATAGCTTTGTAGTTTTTTTCTATGACTGGCTGCAGGTGTTGCTACCTTTCATGGCTTCTTACAGCTACTGCTGGTGTTAGCTGCATAGCTGAGGGCCTGAATGCCATTCTTTAGAGCCTGAAAAAATCATCCATTTAATTTTCTGAGATAGTTAAGGCCTTCAGAACTCAGTTTGCTTTTTTCTCCCAGAGACTCTCTGTTTCAATTGCCTAATAGTTTCAGGGGCAATAAAATAAAGCAGTTGTTCACTTATATTAAATAGAATATATTTATATGCTGCAAGTGTATATCACTTGTAATTCCAAAAGAAAAAAAAAAAAAGCAACTCCTCTCTGAGAAATGGCATAATTTTGTTTTATTAAGACAGTATTTCTTTTATTTCACTCCATTTACAAGTTTATAGGGTAAAATAGGTAAGTATTTGGATGCCTTTATTAAATGAGTTGGTATAAAAATAGATGCCTCTCCTTTTCTTGAATAACCTTTGTGGAACATAGATCATGCAGGGTACGACTTTTTCTTGAGCAGATTTCAAATTTCACTGAGGCAAAAGAGGAATGCTGTGATTGTCAGCCAAACTGTGCTTTAAATATGTGAGAAGAAGAGGGAAAGAGAGGTGGGTTCTACAGAAGGGGAAAATTGCCGTAGACAAAGTTGAACATTTGAGTGGATTTTGTTTTGAGGAAATTGCTCTGCTTTTCGTTACAAAGAGTTCAGTGAATTCCTGTCTAAGAAGTGCCTGGTTTATCTTCCTTTGTTTTCCAGCGATGATGAACACTTGTTAATCCAGCACTACTGCCAAAGTCTGAACCAGGAATCCCCCCTGAGCCAGCCCCGAAGCCCTGCCCAGATCTTGATTTCTTTGGAGAGCGAAGAGAGAGGTGAACTGGAGAGAATTCTTGCAGATCTGGAAGAAGAAAATCGGTGGGTTACAGTCAGCTGCAGCCGTGATCGTCTGCACACTAAAGATACAAATGGGAAGAGGGAAAGCTAATAAAATCCTGCAGTTAGAATGTCTTTTAAATTAAATTCATTCTATTAAGTCTACCGAAGCCATTCATGGCTTTCCCTCTGTAAGTGAGATTATGAGGCTGAAAAAGCATCATTATTAACTCATTCCTTTGTTCAGTGCAGTGATGAGTCAGCACTGAAACTTCAAAATGATGAGCTGCAAACAAATGTATGGGTCACTTAATATCCTCGTGATTATGGTGTCACCCCCAACAAGCTCTGCTAGCTGTGTTTCATTGTGTTTCCTTCTGCTTCCTTTACTTCCACGATAGTAATGAGCTTCGTACCAGACTTTGCTGCTAACTGAACAACGGGTGTGCTGGTTTCTGCGCTCTAGTTTGGAAAAGGCAGAGGGAGGTTCTTGAGAAGACTTGCATTTCTCCGAAAGGATATGTGAAGTTCTGAGAAGACTTCATTTGAAATAAATAATCTGTGTAATAACTGCTATTCATCTAGATAGAATTCACCCTGTAGCATTTTTAGAGATAAAATAAGTTATAAAGTTGTGTTTACTTCAGAGAAAATGTGTGTTTTCACAGTAACTAAAGTGTGGATCCATTTTTCTTTCTATTTCTTTGGTTTTATTTTTTGCCATTTCTTCAGTCTTTCCATACCAAATATCATTTAACGCTCCTTCTAATTTGAAGTTTAATTGAAGTTGCCTTCATTAATAAAAAAACAAAAACAAAAATAAACAAAAAACAACCCCAAATGGTTTCTTGCAGCATCACAGCACTGCAATCCTGATTCTATGGTACACCGGAGCCGTATGCCAGCAGCATAAAAAAATGGTAGATGTTGACGTTGATAGATTAATAGTTGCAACCAAGAACTTCTAAAATCAGAATGTAAGATAAAAATTATTAGATCTACAGAAAGCACATTTTGTTTGCTTTCTCCTGTCTTCAGCTTTTATGGTACAGGATACTGGCATTTTCATGCTCCTTTTTCTTGTTTCTGCAAGAGCTAGATACTTTTGTCTTGTTTATGTTGAGGGTGTAATGCAGTAATCATTTACCTTAGGAATGTCAAGGAAATAACTGCAAGAGTTGGCAGTGCTATAGATCTTCTCTCCATGCAGAAGTCTTCTTTTGATGCTAGTAATCAATTATAGTGCCTCCATCACCCCATCATCTCTATAAGACTGTGGCTGGGACTTGTTCACAAAGAGCATAGCCTGGACTTGCAGAACAACTTGAGTTGATTTTGGCATTTAGAAACCTGAAATAAGCTATCTGTCACCTAGAATAGGAGGAAGATGTAAATCTGCCTTGTGCTTCCTTCTGAACGTGCATCAGCTAGTCCCCTGAAGATTAGGTCTGTATTTCTGTATAATGCACTTCAGCCAGGAAAAGAGAAGAGCCTCTTGTCCATAAATAACAGTTTTTGCTTTCAAATAGATCTTCAATAAATCTCCAGGGGCAGAAGTAATTAATATAACTAGTAGTTTGTTTCACACAGTTTTTTTTAATTAAAGTTGAAATTTTCTATAGAAGTTACTTCTAATCCACCATTATTTTCTCGTGCCCTTCTTTTTACAGTAGTGTTGCACCCTCTCTGAATCAAACTACAAAATCTTCAGGCTATGTCAAGCTTTAGATCAAATTGCTAAGTCTAGCTGTTTTCTGTGAGAAATCAGTAGCAGTGAAAAGACTTGGAGAAATGTTTTATCCTGCCTGAAAAAATGCTGACAGCTGACACGATGTCTGACAGACCCCTGTCTGAGCCCAACCTCTTCTTGAAAATGCTGACTTCCCTTACTCTGTGGATAGTCCATTAGTAGCTGCAGTCAAATTCGGCTTGTCCAGATGTCATTAAAGCTGGGGACAAGGCATTGTTTGAAGCTTCTTTTCATCTGTTACTTAAGTGTCCTGCAAAGTTAATAAACAGGAGAATGAAGAAATAAAGAGGAACAGTCAAGAACTCACATTTTTCAGGAGCAGTTGGGAGAATGTACAGGATCCTCATAAAGGATGAGGAAAGGGTTTGGGACAGAAGACTGTAGTAAACAAAGCCCTTCTTCAACAAACAGCAGTCAGATTTTGTTGGAAGCAAACTCCAGACTAATACATCATACATAAAGCCCAAGTACTTTCTAATTTGGAGGAGAATCAGTATTTTAAAATAAGCCATTATACTTCACATTTTCAGGACTTATGTAGTTTAGAAGTATTAGGTAATTGATACAATAGAAATAATAAGATAGCGTAGTTTTCAGGGACATTGCTGTTTCAAACTGCACCAGGTAAGTGATTCGTGGAAAAACAGCAAAAATTGGAATGCTCTTCAGTCAGTGTTCAAAGCACATTGCTCACTTGGAAAGCAGCCTAGTTTTAGATTAAAAAATGGGTATGTGAACATTAATGTTACCTTTAGTTACATACTGAAAGTTCTAAAAAATTCCTTTGGGGAGTGTGTGCCTTAAATTTTAGTATTCACCTTATTTAATGTAATAACTACCGATGAGGATTAATACATTTGGAGATAACAAGAGAATTGTACTTCAAAAATACCTGTTCTGAGGTTTGCCAATCCAACAGGAGTCATAAAGTAGAAGTAGGAATATAGTCTGTAGTTTGCACATTTCTGCTGTTAGAGGCTTAGTTCCTGTCTGGATGCTGCCACCAGCAGGCTCTGCTTTCATGGATGATTCAGGTCTAAAAGCAACAGGGACAAAGAGGTCTGCTTCTTCAGGGCAATGTGGAAGTCTCGCTGCTACGATTTTCATTGATCATGACAAAATCATGACTTTTGTCTCTGCAGATATCTTTGCAAACTTCTATAAATAACTTGTACTTAAAATAATGAGGCAAAAGCTTATAAGAGAAGAGGTTGTTGCTTTTTGTCCTGATAGATTGTCACACCAAGCTGACTGATTTTATGTAGGAAACTGATTCCTGTCAAAAAAAAAATAAACCATCCAGACAGGATCACTCAGGAGCCATTCATATGCTTAACTATCTTTAAAAAACGGTTTGGTCCTTTTAGATCTGTCTTTTCTAATCTTTCTCCTATGAGTCTGTTCAAAACGTTTTGGCTCTTAGGAAGGCAGTCAACAAACTGTGTTCATATTCCTTGTATCATCCTGCTTCTGGTGCATTAAAGCGTGTTCTTCATGTTACTTCTAACAATAATCTCCAGGTAAACATTGTTTATTACCATAGCATGAAGACTTGGTGAATCTGCTGCTGGAAACAGGGCTGAATGTGTTGCAAATCATGTTGTGATTTCCTAGTCCTCCGTCCAGCCTTAAGGTGACTGGACTGTTTCATTTTCATTGTGAATACCTCAGGTCTTGTCACTGGAGTGCCTTTCCTTCCTGGTTCTGGGCTAAATGTGATGCTTGTTCCTGGGAAGGTACATGACTAGAAGGCAAGCAGTGCTACATAAACAGTCATCTTTTCATGCCTATATTGACAGAAATTTTGTTGCATACACTTCTGATAGATTTTGACAGTGAGGATTTAGCTCTCCCTGCTGTGTCTTTTATTATTCTATAGTTACAGTCAGCATATGTGTTCACTTCTCAGCAGCTATTGGGAAAGTTGCATTAAGTGCCAACAAGAAGCAGCACTAAGATATTCAAAACACTTCATTGTCATTCTGCTTTTTCTTAAGCTCTCAACACTTTCCTACTTTCAAAAAAGCCCTTCTCCGTTTTGCTTCTTGTTTTTATTTTTCCTCATCTTGTTTGAGCTTTTTATAGAATTTTGATTTCCATTTGGTTTTCAGTTGCAATTTCTGGTCTCCAGACATTTCCATCTTGATTTGACAAAGACTCTTTGAAATTGAAAATTTGGGGTTTGGTTTTGGACAGTGTTAAAAGTTCTGCTGCCTATTTTGAATTCTTCTGAAATGTATTATCCAAATTATAAACTAGCATAGCTGTGATACACTTCTGAATGCTTTTATTTTATTTTGTGGTGGTATATTTTTTCTCAATTCCAAGGACCTCTTGTTAGATATTAATTATTTATCTAGTAGAATTTTGAGATCTTGGTGCTTTTGTAGTTGCAATATGACTGCTGTAAATAATTTATACCTAAAACTTGACTGTTAAATAATTTATATTTGCTAAAATCTGAACATTTTGGAGAATAGTTTCAATTGGTGAAACTGTTTTATTTGAGCATTAGGCCTTCAGACTTATGCTTAGTTTTACATCACACTGAATATTGTGATAAAATCTTGGTGTAATCCAATAGACATAAAGTAATCTTGCTGTTGAAGACAATATTGCTATATAAAACAAAACCGCAAACACTTATAAAAATGCCCAAAAGAACATTCTGAAATTTAAGAGTGAATATACTTCCTTAACAAGCAAGATGGGACTTTATGTATCCATCTCTGGCAGTATATGGCATAGATTATGTGAATGTACCATAATAGCATTATAAGAACTGCATCATTTTGCTATCAAAACAATTTTGAGACAATCTCAAAACTTTTTGCAAATTATTAAAATACTTCTATGTTCTTTTAGTGATTTAAAAGATTAATGTTTCCCTTATAGGTTCATTGACTCAATCTCTCCAACACACTTCTGTAAAAGGGAGACTTCTCTCGTTAATCTCCCAGCTCTTAGATGTACTCTAACAAGAACGTCTCCAGGCTGAGCTGTTTGCCTTTCCTTTGCTTTTCTGAATTGCGCTGGAAGCACAATGGGCTGTGAGCCACTGGAGAAGCAATGACATGCCAAATCTCAAAGTTGCCATTTTAGAGCAACTGTAGTGTTCCTCCAAACCTGACTGGCCTCCTTGACAAAGTTATTTCTGTATAGTTGCCAGTAACCAGAAAGTGGTGTATTTCTAAATATGCTGTGGCTCCTTTTGATATTTATTTTGGCACTGAAAAAGTGGAACTAGAGTTTTGGAATGTGAAGCATCATAAGTAGACAGTGGCACTCTAATGAGGAAAAGAGGTAGACAGTTAATTCACCTGCTTTGTCCATTTCTTCAAACCACTAATTTTCTGTTGGCAGTTGAAGAATAACCTGAATTCACAAATTTTCAATTGCCTCTGAGAGGAATACTCAGCAAATGGGGTCCACTAGGATTTCTCTCACCAGGCAATTAATCCTGCCATTGATAGATGTGATTAATAACTCATGAGCTCTTTACTACCCATTTCTTTCCAATTGCATAAATCAAGGTTACATTGCATACTTCCCTTGTTATTTTTCTTCATGAATGCTTGAAAGAGGTGCAAGCATTGTTAATGAAATACTGAATATACTGAAGTATAATATATTTTCCCAGTAATCAGAAGATACATTAGCTTTGTTTGTGACATCCAGTTGTGAAAGTCATCCAGTGAGGCTGGATTTCTGAGTATTGCCAGTCATTGCTTAGTCACATTCATTTACAGAAGATCATGCCTTCATTTCTCCTTTCTCTTTTATGCTGAAAATGTAAGACAGCACCTTTCCTCAGGACACAGATGTTGTCTTCTGAGAGCTGTGGACACTTCCTTGGATGCCTGGCTTGCAGCAGCATTTCTGTTTACCACATAGCTTAAAACTATTCCAGAGGTGGGAATAAAAACAGATTGTTCTCTCCCCAAGGAGGTTCTTAGAGTAACTTTGAAATGATTTCTTTCCTTCTGACATTGGAGCTTTTTTCCTCTATGTAAATACAGTTCCCTGTATGTTAGATCTCATGCAGCTGATAAATTCAGACACCTCTGTTTGGATAATATGCGGTATCCTTTACAACAATTTTTTTTCCTGTAGCATTTCAGAAGGAGTTTTAAATTCTTCTATATCAAACATGAAAACATTTTTATCTGAATTACTCCTTAATGCTCAGTTTTTCAGTCCCGCAGTTACTGGAGGGACTTCTCAGTCTTGATACTTAAAGGTATAATCGTAGATTCTTTGTAGCAGTGATTATGTTGTAGGTATGACCAACTGCGTTTGTTTGGTTTCCCTTAGGGTGGTAGTACATCTTTTGCTTTACGGCACTTTGAGACTTTCTAAGTCTGCTGTAGAATATTGCTGCCTTATGCATCTGTGAAACTCCTCACAGGATGTGCATAGCCACAGTCTACAGACTTTGTGAAAGACAAACTTAATGATCAATAGAATGTAAACTTTTCTGTACAGTAGGACTCTGCAATACTGTTGTCTTTCTCACTCCTCTTCTTTTAGTATTTTTATTAACTATTCACCAGTTCATTCAGCTAGCAGTATCAGTAAACAGTAAGCATCATGAAATGCAACACTCATTACAGCCCTTCTTTCTTTCTTTCGGATATTTTTGTGGACTTGGAAACTACTTAAAGAAAAAATCTTCTTTAAAAAAAAAACTGTTTCATTTGGAAGGAAATAACTAACATTTTAGCATCTTTTTAATTTGCCATTCACAGTTTTTTCTCTTTTATTTAGGATTTTTTAGGAGAACTTGTCAACCCCTTTCATGAAATCAAATTTTTATAGCTATTCACAGAATAACAAAAAAATAATATAGATTACATCTAACAGCAGCTATTGAGTTCTCTCCGTAGTCTCTTGTCCACTCCTTATAGAGAAGGAAAGAGATTCTGAGTTACAGGACAACCTGAAGATAGGAAGGATCAATGGATCAATGCTTTTTCTTTCTTTCCTTTTTTTTGTTTTTGTTTTTTTTTTTAATCTTTTTTTGGCTTCTTTTGCAGAAGAGAGGCTGTGTGAGTGGGCCATCCCCGAGGGATGGTGTTCTGGGGGTTGTCACTGTCCCCAGTTAGGATGCATCTACCATACATTTGCCCCGGGACAAAAGTGCAATATTTGAAGAGCAGTCAGCAGTCTGTCTTTATCCTCAGCATTGTTTCATTGTCCACATGACGCTACTCTGGTTCTTGTTCCGGTCACAAAAAATGTACCTTCAGGAATGTTTCAGAGCTTAATAATCTTTAGTGGGGGATTTCTGGAGTGCTAGTTAGACTTCAGACCGGAATGTCAGAGTGCATTGTGGTTTGCAGGCAAAACTGGAAAAAGTGTCTTATCTCACAACCTCAAGTAAGAGCGAGTTGGGAAAAAATGAAATCTGGGTCACTGCTTGTGATGAGTAAGCAGTTAGCAGCCTACCATCTACGGAGTCATTTCCACCCTCTGGGAAGCAGTAGAGAAACATCAGAACAACAAAATCCCAGAGCAGGTTATTAGGCCTCATGTGCTTTTCTTCTACAGGTACCATTTTTCCATTGTTGGATTGTTAACCCCAGTAAGGTGTATATGTTGTTATAGATCAAAATAATCTATGGAAATTTTTACTGGACTGAAACTGGAGTTTTATGCAATAGAAAAACAAGCTTAGTAGTGTCATAATGTCACAGTAGACTGCAGCACTATAGGTAGTCCAAACTAAGGTGGAAATTAAAGCCCCTTGAATTAGTGAAACACAGTGCAGTTTAATTTTAAAGCTAGACTATAAACGCAATTTCACATTTAAAGGAAGGAAAATAATGTGGCCTAATCAATGAGTGCAGAGTTGCAAATGAACTTTTGAATTCTGTGGTTTGCTCTGAATTTTTTAGTGTCCTTTTTTTCTTAGTTTTCTCGTCTGTGAAATGGATAGGTTGGCCAGGTGGTATAAACTTTGATTAGTGTTTGTTAAGTGCTTTGATTTCTCTTTTAGCACTAATTACTACACTGGTGTATTTGTGCTTGGTAGTGCAGAGGCAGTCCGACTTCTACTAGTAACCATAAAATGCAGAAAGCTGAGAACTGAACTCAGGACATGTTGTACTGGGCAGGACAGTGTCTGGAGCCCAGCCAGCCTTCTGCTTTATGTGCCCTGGAAAGGAATTAATTTTGAACTCTCATGACATAGAGAGCCTTTAGGCAATACTTGTGTCACAGTTCCACAGTCTATTTGCTGTGCGCAAATCTACGAGGTGTAATCCTACGTGGATTCGGAATCAGCAGAATCTAAGGCAGGTGTTGGAGCTGAGCCTCTGTCTCTCTGGCTGCTGCAGGTGTCACATCACAGGAGAGGAAGACCATTCCGACTGCCTGTGGCAGAGGGCAGCGTGAATAATGCTATTTTGCTTGGTAAAGCTTTACTTCTCTGTCACTTTTCAACAGAAACTTGCAAGCAGAGTATGATCGTTTGAAGCAACAGCATGATCACAAAGGATTATCTCCACTGCCGTCCCCACCAGAGATGATGCCAGTTTCTCCACAAAGTCCCCGCGATGCTGAACTTATTGCAGAAGCCAAACTGCTTCGCCAGCACAAGGGCCGCCTGGAGGCCAGGATGCAGATTCTGGAGGATCACAACAAACAGCTGGAGTCGCAGCTGCACAGGCTCAGGCAGCTGCTGGAGCAGGCAAGTCCTCAGGCCTTTTCTGAGATCTCTGTGGAGTGATTTTCCAAACAGGGTGTGAGCTGTTCCCCATAATGATAGCATACCACAAAATCATATCTGTAGAGACTAGTCAGCAAAAAAATGTTAAATTATTCAAAATTGACTTCAGGAGGCAAGGTAAAATCATGTTTCAGTGTTCTTATCTAGTCTTCTCTTTTATTCAGAAATTAAATCCATTGGTTGTGTGGATATACTTAAAAACAAGCAGAAAATGGTGTGTATTCATGGTATAAATAAAAAATATGGAGATACAAAGACTTGTACAACTGTATCAAACTGTTAATAACAATTTCTTCTTTTTTCCTTCAATTTTCAGCCACAGGCAGATGCCAAGGTGAATGGTACAACACTATCATCTCCTTCTACCTCTTTGCAGAGGTCAGACAGCAGTCAGCCAATGCTTCTTCGTGTAGTTGGCAGCCAGACTTCAGAAACCATGGGTAAGATAACAAAGTTCAGATTGTCATAAAAAAATAGTTACAGTCCCATTTTCCAGGAAAAAAAAAATCTTTAAGGCTGAAGCTATTTTGCTGCCTTGTTAGTTCAGGTGAAATGAAGTAGACATTTGCAGTAGTCTTCGATGTCACTTGGCTCTGTACATTTTCATTGTGGCTCAGGCTTCTGGATTTGATGATGATGCGCAAGATAGAGATAGAGCGTAGATATTTTGACTTAAAATGCACAGATCAGTCAGGGCTTGAATTCTGAAAACAAACATCACAAAGAAACTAGTTAAGTGTTTTATTCAGATTGACATTCAGCTTTTAAGCATAACATGGCTGATTGAAATGTACATAGTATTAATTAGGACAAAGAGATTAAATGTATGATTAATCATCCCTATGTTAACTGAGGTGATGGTATTTTTAATATGTCATTGCTTGAGCAGTAGGATAGAGCTGTCACTCTCTAACAGCTTGTGTAGTGTCTCTTCTAAGTAAATGTCACATGAGATGTAGAATAAGATTAAGTAATAAGATGCCATGAATAGAGAATGGAATTGTTATCCAGTGTTCTGTAGCATTTTCCTGATTTCCTGTCTGTTTTATAATTAGTGAGTATTTATTAGCCAGTGGGAAGGATTTTCTGTTAGTGAAATGCAGTCATCCATTGCAGCATCTTTAAGTAAGAGTACTTAAATTACTTCAGCAAGATTATATTTGAAATCAGAAACTAACATACACTTCATAAACATAAATGTATGAAGTATACATCCAAGAGAGGCTTTGGGGGGAAGTGGAAGTCTTAAATGGAAGCTTTTTTCTTTACTATGGTTAGAGAAAACGTCTGTCACAGTGAGAAGTGGAATGGAAAGAAATGTTTTGGTTGGTCTGAAGTGCCATAGTTATGAGAGATGCAACCTGTGAAGGAGTTCTGTCTTCCCTCCTTAGTGTGGGTGGAAATGTCAGTTTGTACTGGTATCAAACAAGATGCATTCTGTAGGCTCTACCACCAAAAAAGAAAGTGAAATAAATTGTAGAAATGCTTAACTTAAAGACTGGGGACAAGAGTACAATGATAGATAATGGGAATTTCATTTCATTCCTTCTGTAATTATGTTGCTAGTGAGTAAATATTTTGCTGCAGAGTAATTTTCGGTGGCTTTCTGAGGAAATGTCATGAATTTCATGACACTAAGTATGCTAATTAAAAAGTCTTATAGTTTCATATTTTTTCCTTTAGTAGGCTAGAAATACAATCATGTACTTCCTTTCATTTGACTTGATCTAAAATAATTCCCATTTAATATGTGAGACTGAAATTAATTAATATGCATATAATCATATTTGCTGCTGAAGCTTTTTTTTATTTGAAACAGATGTTTAGACGCGAAATGGGTTTTTTTCTTTGATTGAGACAATATGTGGAAGGACAGAGCGGTGTTGAATTGTTATCAATACGATCATGCTGAGACTCAGCAGTGCAACAGGGTCAGCAGTAAGGAACAGTGTTTATAAAAAGAATTACTAATCACAGCTGTTGCTGTCACCTTTCACACCAGAAAGCATCATTTGCTAGTTCGAGAGTTTTTTCAAAGCGTAACTTAAAGTATTCTGAAACTGTGAATGGAATCACAATGGTGTTATAAATAATGCTTTCATATGAGAAGCTTGCTCCCAATAAAGAGGAAGTCGTAATTTTCAAGAAAATGCGAAGGATCTATAAGTCTCTAAAGACAATGCCATAATACGATGGTAGCTTTTATATATTTTTGTTTCTGACAGGAAACCCGTCTCTCTGTTTTGTCTCTGCTCTCTCAAGGAGGGATTAATATAAAAAGCTTTCCGCCAGTGGTGTTGTCCAACCTTTTCATGAAAGCAGCAACCCACTCAGAGCCTAATTTTCAAATCTCTTGATAAACAGACAGTTAAGCAAGTTGAAAATCTTAAATGGGAAGGCTTTCACCTAAATCTTTGGCTTTCACCTCCAGTAATGTAGTAGTAACGGAGGCTCTCTGAGCCATGAAGCTCTGAACCAAGAGGTTGTTGCTGAACTTCAGTTTATTCAGATGCCAAAATTTGTGATCCACCCAGCTCTCCACGCCCTTTACAGAAACACAAATACGGAAGACCAGTTTGGGTGGAGAGGTAATGAACATCTGAAGATTTCTTGAGAAGTGCTCAGAAAAATCATCCAAATGGGAAGGAACGAACCAGTGCATTTTAAGTAAAGTTATAGCAGTCTTGAGGGTAAATACGGTTCAATTTATAACAGCACTTACCAGGATATTTGGAATTCCATAATTGTTGCCAGTTTGTCTTAGACAGTTCTTGGCCATGACAGCAGAGCTACTGCCCTCTTCTTACAATCTTCAGTTGTTTTCTGCACGCATGCTCACAAGGCTTGGGTAGATGCGGTAGGATCTTGCTCTAAGTTTCCACCTTAGCATCCAGCAGAGGCTGGAAGGACCTTCATGTTGCTAAGGCACCTCTGTTGATGTAGCACTTGATGCAGAAATAGCTCATGTTGTGAGCTGAGTGTTACTGGCTTGTGAACCCAACACCAGTAGAAAAAGCTGAACAAACTGCAGCAGTCTCAGCAGGTGTTTTTCAAACCATTAATGGAATAGCTCTTCATATGAATTATGTGTTTCTTGCAGATGCTTTACTTCACTTTGTTACCAATAATTCTTGGCCATTAAGTCTTTTGAAACTCCTGGCCTGAAGGTGAGGCCAACATTAATCCAAGTCATAAGGAATACGTACAGCTGTGAAGTGCTCCTTTAGCAGCATCTCTTTTAGTAGACTTTGTGCTAGTGTGAAACACTGATTGTGTTTAAAGAATCTTAATGCTAACAGCAAATTAGATTATTTATTACTGAAGTTGAGTAGGGCAAGGCATAATAGAAAAAAGGACCCTTAAGTCATTTTCAAAATAAGGATGTACCTCTCTGTGATTATTACAAAAGGCAAAATTGTTTTTGTATTTTGGTAGAGATAAAAGAAATCTAGTAAAAGAGGATCTCACTGAAAGTATCATTTAGGTATATTCCCTTTTTAGGTATTTTATTCCTATGAGAGGCAAGGGTTTTACAGTCAAATAAACTGATTGATTGTGGTTATTGGAAACCACAAACAAAATAACTCCAGTTAAAATAAAATATATTGAATTTCCCATTAAGCTACTGCCCTATGATTAGGTTATAGAAATTATTCGGTGGGAGAGATGTGTTTCGCTTTATTAAACTGCTGCTAAACCCTTTTAAAGTACAATTGAATGTTCTTGGAGTGCCAATCTGATGCAATTAAACTGTCAGAAATATTAATAGTGATGCAGATGAGAATCTTGGTTTCTACTGACTCAAGCAGCTAGGCAAAGCAGCACTAATGTGCATCCAGCACTGTTAGAAAGCTGCTCAATAGCAGCACTCACAACAGTAGTTTCTTTTACTGTTAATAGAATAAGAGAAGCTGAAACGAGGAGCCTCATCTATAGAACTCAATGTTCCTAGCAGACATTTTGCCCCACTTCTTTTACCAGAGCAGGTTAATTTCTTATTACAAATTTAAATCAGGGTTAATTGTGTTAAATCCATTTAATTTTCCTTAGATCCTTAAACTTGAAAAAAAAAAAAAAAAGTGAGAATAGTAAATAAAATCCAAATTGGCAATTTTCATTATGTAGTAAGCAGAGAATGTGGCTAGGTCAGTGAGCATAGCTTCATGAAGGATATATGCAATAGTGGGATGTTAGCAAATGATTTCATAGTAGCTTCAGTGTGGTGGTCTGGATCTGCTTTCCAGGTGAGGACGACCTGCTCAGCCCTCCCCAGGACACAAGCACAGGTTTGGAGGAAGTGATGGAGCAGCTTAACAACTCCTTCCCCAGTTCCAGAGGTAAGCCCTGCTGCCCGGGAGCATGTGCCAGTGGAGGAGGGCATCACTATCTTGTAAACAAGTTGTGGATGTTCTGGGCAGAGCGGAAGTTAAAACTGCATTCTCTTCCTTCATGTTTTCAGGTGTTTGGGTTTTGGTTTCCGTTTTTTTGCTGTTACTTTTTTTTATTTTACCAATTGCTGTAGATAAACCTGTCCCGTTTAGAGTGGAGAAGCAACCTGCCCCTCCTTTACCTTAAGGTATGTCCACAGCTAGATAAGTGGATGAAACAGCGTCCTCTCCGACTCTTGTTTCCTTAGCTTTTTATTCTTCTCCCCTTTGGCTGTGTTCCTTTTCTCACAGCTTCTCTCCTTCAGGCTGTCCCCCTTTCCGATTTATGTCAATACATCCTACCACGTTTTTCTTCCTGCCTTTTTCCAAGATGAACATGCTTCTAAATAATATTAAACTCTAAATCAAAATTCTTGATCTTGTAGCACATAAGTTCAGAGTGACAGGAAAAACAAGTGGGTGGCTTGTTTGTGCAGCGTAGGCTGTGTACAGCCACAGCGTTTCTTTCAGTGCCTCTATTCTACTCATTCCTGTTGTTTGCTCAAGGTAGACATTTGTATTTTTTTGGGCCTTGTTTTTTCACCAAGGGGAGATCTTTTCTGAGTCCAGCTGAAATACAGGAGAGGGGGTGTGCAGGATGTACCTGTAGCAGTCAAGGCTCAGACGTAATCCTCTTGGCTTGAGGGGTGTCTCAATGTCTATGGATACTTGGTTGACTGGGTTTTGACACGGACATAGACTTACCTGCGGAGCTCTCTTAGATACCATTCCTGGCTAACTAGGAATAGAAAATAAAGGTTTATATTTTATTACTGAGAAATGAAAAGTAAAATTCACGGGTAAAAATAACAGAATATGCATACTAGTGAAAAAAAAATTGAAATTTTTAACAATAGTTAATATTTTAGTTCAGAAAGGTAAGCTGTAAATTCGAATCTCCATCGTGTTGTTACAGAATGTGGTGATTTAAATGTGAAGAAAGAATATATTTCCTGATTTTATTTCTCTTTTCAATAACTATATTAAAAGTGTATTAAAAGAGATTGCAAGAAATATATTCTTTGTGAAGAAACAACGAAGAAAAAGTGCCAAAGTATTTGCTGGGACAGTCTCCTACTGAGACAGATGAGAACAAATCAGAATTAGTATGTTCAGATAACAATTTATTTTCACAGATAGTGCTGATTCAGAGCTGTTTTCCCACTGCTTATAAATGTGATATCCTTATTTTTCTATCCCTTGCTTGTACAGCAGAAAGACTGCTCCACAATACTTGGCCTTTGTAGACTCTATAAGCTCTCCTGTCCCTGAAATAATATATCACTCATATCAAATTTTCTAAAACACAGCTGCTGTTTGTTCCTGTTTTTCTGCCTGACTAGCAGCAGTAAAGGACAAAGTTATTCTCTACCAGAGAGAGTCTGACAAAATCAGAGTTCCTACAGGACATTTCTCTTGGATCTGACCAAACCAATTTTGGGCTTTATAAGAGCCTGTCTCTTCCCCTCTCTTTGGCTACCCAGTGAGATTAGTTCACGTGGGAGGACAAGTTGTTCATTTCTTCTGACTGTTATTTTACAGTTTGGGCTAAAGAGATCAGGGATGCATTTCATCATCTTACTTTGTTCTTTATTTTTGGATGCATTTGCACTAATGTTAAGTTTGTACAGTTGCTTTTTGATTAAAGAGTAGGGAAGGTAAAGCCATCCGTGGAAAGAAGTAATTTCTCCTACAACCAATGTAAATGGCTTTCTAGTCACTGATCTATAAGGTTATTGAAATTGTCAATTTTGCTGAGACTTCACACGTACTTCAGTAATGGAGTTTTCTTCTGCTTCATTTTAATAATTAACTGATATTTTCAGTTGAATGTCATGATACTGCATAAACAAAGCTTACACCAACAGATACTTTGCCACAGCCAGGATTAGAATGTAATTATAAGATGGTGCCATCCATGTGCAGGCAGCTTCCACAGGTTTCTGGGATCCTACTTGTAATTTACAAGACTGAAGATTGGGGAAAAGGAAGCAGAGCTGATAAGTTTCAGCAAAACTCTGAATTGAGGACCATTTTGCTGTTGAGACGTGCAAATCTGTATCTCTGTATCACTATATCTATAGTGTCAGAGCAGCCTGAGAAGGCAGCGTAAGATAAGGATTCAGAAGTGGTGGAAGTGCTATTTTATTTCTTTACCTGACAGGCAGCATAAAATCTCGAGCCACTTGTAGATATTCAGGGAACAAAACAATAAACTCAAGCAACAAGCACAAATCTATTGAGATTAAATTTTCTTATGTTAATTCTTTTGTTTTTTAAGTAGACTTTAAAAATTATCTGATGCAAGAAACACGGTCATCTTAGTTTGGATTTCAAAGTGCTTTCTGACACAGCAGCTCATGAAATATTATTTAAGACTTGAATTCAAACCACGTGAATTAACTGCAACTGCTCATAATGCATACCATCTCTAAGAGTTCAGAATAGCAGGATGATGGATTAAATGTGCAAGGTTGACTAAGATTTGAAATAGCTTTGTTTTTTTTTTCCTAAACCAATGTTGTAGAAAGAGCATTCTGCTATGGTATTAATGGATCATGCAGTTTTAGAAGAGCTACAAAGGACATAATGCACACAGCAAAATCTTCTTAGCCTGAAAGAGAGGAGAATAAAAAAATGAAATCCAGGAACGAAAAAACATCCTTCCAAATAACCTGAAAGTGGAATAAATGGAGGAAATCTGGGGCAATATTAAAAGCCTGGGAAGTTACTGTCAATACATTAAACAGGACATTGCTTCATGAAGCTTTTATTTTGGCCTTCTGAAACAAAGCAATACATGATATGGTATTGGTTAACTTTCTCTCACCTGGAGACAGATTTGTTCTGATTATTTACCAAACCTTTGCTATATATTGGTGCTCTGAAAGAGACATCAAGATTTCATGGCATTTGTTACGAATGTAGTTTAGAAAAGCATACATTAAACAAATTACGTCACAGATCTTCATGAGCAGATTTCAGATGAAGTGACTTGTATTCCTTTGTACGCCTTTTATAGGTGTTTGGTTTCTTCAGTTTAACTTCTTGGCAGTTCTTAGCATTTCCTAAGTAGCGCAGGACCCCCATGCTCTTTGCACATCTGAAAGCTTTGTAGGTGCTGAAAGCCATTTGATTTCTGTGGAGGAAAATGTTGCTGAATGCCTGATGATTGCTGTTCCTAAGTAGTTTTTCTTTACTTAAAGCCTATGAGGTTTCCCATCCATTCTTGCTTTACTTTGCTGCTCCCAGCAAATTCACAACTGCTGCAGCTGCTCTAGACAGCTGCTGTGCTAACTCATAACAGATGTCAAAGTCAGAGGTCTGACATTTAGTGGAAATCTACTATTAAATACCACCTCAGTGGTTTATTTGACCCTACTATACAGTGGGCCACAGAGGAAAGCATTTTCACACTGTGTGCCCAGGCGCCTGAATCTCCTGGGAATTCTTTTGTAATTAGAAAGTAAGATTGGCAGGGTAGTATTTTTAAAGCCAAATTGCTTTCTCCTTCAACACTGAGGACAAAGAGTTTGCGTCATTGCAGGTGGATCTCACAGTGGAGCAGACTATTTTGTAGTTATGGTTTTGTGGCAAACGATATTTGTGAGTGAAACTCAGAAGTGAATTTCAGGACAGTTCTTGAGTTACTGCACTCAGTATGAGTTCCCCACGATGTCAGTGCAGAGCAGTGCTTGTGGAAGTGGGAGCGATGACGTGGTTAGAAATGAGACCGTGGTGGCTTCAAAGAGCTACAAGGCTGTGGCATTACATGGACACCTCTAGAGAGGGGTCAGCCCTCGCCGTAATTATTTAACACAGTACTGCCTAATACAGATATTTTCTTGTGCAGTGGCATCACAAGATCCCATCTTTAACGACATTAAATAAATGGCACTAAGAATAGGTTAAGTTATGCTTTACTTTTATCTCGTTCACATAGAAGCATACCAGACACATTGTTTTCTCAGTCTTGCATCAGCCAGCCTCTGCTGCTTTGGCATGAATGGGATAATGTTGTAAGTGGAACTAGCAGCTTTGATCACTGCAAATAACAGAATTTTTCTTATTCTGGCAGCTAAATGCCTCATGACTCAGACTTTTCTTTCCACAATGTACTGAATCAGAAGAATACGCTGGAGTAATTACACTGTAGGGAATTCTGGAAATACTCTTCGAGTTGAGCTAGCTTGGCTCCTTCTGGAGCGTATACCCACCCCCCCCACCCCCCTCCATGCTCTGATCCTACACAACACACTGCTTGGCCCAGGTGACTGAGATTCCATATAGCTCTCTTGGGGCAGAGTGCTGTAAGTGTATGTAGCAGCTGAGCTGCTCTGCAGAGTTCTGTAGTGGAGGGCTAGATCCTTTCTGACATTGAGTACTCAGTCCTGATGTAAACTAAGAATACATTAATAAATGTCACAACACTTCAGTCCACTTCTATTTTAAGAAAAAGGTACTCTTTGCAGATCTCTCCTCTCTACAGCCTACCCCTCTCCTGCATTCTGTAGAAGAGAAGCAATTCAGTGGGTGCTCTGTGCTCTGTGCTTTGATCTAAAAGTGCGTAGATGCATGAGGTTGCTCACCCTTTTTCTGCTCCTTGTAAAACACTTGCAAACTTATTTATCGTATTCTTTCCCTGCCTTTCTACTGCAGGTCACGATACCTTCCAAAACTTGACGGCAATTAGGTCTCTGTTATGCTGACCAGTGTCTTCTCTCTCACATAGCTTTCTCTCCCTCTGTTGTCTCATAACATCCACAATTACATTATTTACAGCAGCTCTGGGGGCGAAGATCATTCTCTTTCTTAAGCAGTATCTGTCTTAGAGACTCTTCTGCCTAAGACTCATGGTCTGGCAGTACCAGTGCTTCAGGAATGTACCAGTAGCAATGGAGTACAGCTTCTGGAGATGGCGAGTGTTTATTGTCACTGGACATAGAATGGGTACAGGGGGAAGTGTTTCAGCAGCTGATTTGCACCCAGCTTTCTTTTTTTTTAAAGCAAAATATACCACAACAAGTGTTTGAGAAGAATCTGTTGGATCAAAGTGTGGCTTCTAGGAAGGTTTGTAAGGGACATCTTTTCAGCTGAAGTCATTACTGACTGCTCGGTTTTGTTGTTGCTACTTAAAAGTGTTGAGAAACTTTCCTTTTTTTCTCTTTTACTTCATTTTTCTCCTTCTTTGTGCCTTTGCTCTCTCATTGTTAAATGCATGTGGATCAACTTGCTGGAAATACCTTCTCTAGTACATTTGTCCTGAATGTGAGAATACTAGTACTGTCTAATGGCTTTAGGTGTAAAATGTGAGTACACTTATGTGTATATATGAGTGTATACATGGGTACATTGCCTACGTACATACATATGTAGGCAATAATAAAATGAGATATGTTTAGATAAAGTAATTTTGAAGTTGGATAAACATGGTTTTACTACCAGTGCTAATTAGAAGAAGTACACAAATTGACAAAATGTGCATGCCCAGAATATGAATCAGATTTTCTCTTTCATCCTTATCCTCAGCTGAAAGGGCTGTGTGTTGGTTTTAGTGGTTTTCTCAAGTGTTTTTGCTAAGTTAAAACCAAACAGCAGATTACAGAACTGTTCTTGAATAAATCAGCTCAGAATTGTCAGTGGATTTTAATGTACTTTCAGTCTTTGTTTAAAGCACAAATAGTTATTTTATGTTAAGTTCCTAAATGGAAACTGAAGTGTCTTTTATGGTATGAAGAATATATTCATGTGTGTGTTGTTTTTTTTTTTCTTTTCTGATATTTCTTCCACTTCCTTTCTCTGGTCCTAAAGGAAGAAATGCCCCTGGAAAGCCAGTGAGAGAGGTTAGTGAGATGCAAGCTCACTGCCATGGCTTCTGTTTGTCACATCTTGCTTTCTGTGCCCAGCATGCGTGTGACAGCAGCACAATTTGCTTGGGTTTGTTAAAGGGTGGGGATTGTCTTCTTGTGGTTTCAGTTTTGTTTGGTTTTGCTGAGTGCATTTCCCACGTGTGCTCTAACAGCAGCGTACCTCTCAACTTTCCCAGAGACAGCATTACCCCAGGAATTTGCCTTTTCCTCCTGAAGATAGAATTCAGGGACAGGGAGGAGAAAGCAATACGTTGAAAGTAAACCTTTGTGTGACAGCAGATGTGGTCAGCAAAAAATGCTGCTGTAATTAACTTACATTCTGCTTTTCCTGTGTGTAAACAAAACAGAGAGACACGTGTCCCTTACTGTTCTGTTTACATACTTGCAGTTTTATTTACATCTGTGTGCCAGTATACCGACCATGAACCACAGTAATTAGATATTCTATTCTTCAACACAGTGAGAGTTGAGAGGTACAAGAGATTCAGGTGTTTTAATTTACTGATATACTGTTGCACTATGAAGAATGCTACTAACATTCACCAGATCCACAGTGTTGCTTTCAGTGAATGGACAGTGGTTTTCAGTGGGCACTTTGGACATGGCTGGTTTGATGCATTTGTACATCATTAATGGAGGAAAATGTATTGTGGTGTGTTGTCATAGCCCCTTTTAAAGTCTTTCCAGAAAGTATTTTTTCCTCTGTGAAGCTGCTCTTCGCTCTCCAACCAGTGACAGTGTTTTCAAAGATGAATTCTCAGGGATCATTATTGAAGATAAAATATTCAGGGACTGCCTGAGCACAGTTGCAGGTAGCTGTGAAATGTCCTTTCCTGTGCAGCAGGGCGAGCTCATGAAAATGCACTGCGCTGGGTGTTTGGCTGAGCTCTTGTGAGCTCCCAGTCACCCACACACTACACTGGGTAAGCCGGGATTTGTTGTGATGTGATGCCTTGAAATACAGCGGTTCTCTGCATTTGCTGTAGTGGCTTGCACGGGTATTTGGAGGAGTGAGATCCTCAGTGCAGATTACGTCTGCCCTCAAAGGTCAGGTCCTTTCAAATGAATGAAAAAGGGTGCTTGGCATGTCATCAGTCTGCACCAGTTCAGAAATGGTGTGAAATTGATTTCATATCCAGCCCTTCACGTATGGTCTGAGAATTGTTCTCCAGTTCAGCAAAACAGGTTGTTGATTTCCATTATCCTCATTCATATGTATGCATATTGTGCAGAAAAAGGAGAAGGTTTTGCTGCTGAGTACATTTGATACAATTAACAATATGAAGGTAGAAAAATGGCCATGTTTTTACCTGCTCGCATTCTATCAGCATAACCCTAAAAGCACTGACTTCTTCAATGAATTGCATACTGCCCTCCAGTTGTGTTTGTGCTCACTGATGATTCCAGAGAGTGCTTTAGTAACTTGCAGAGCTGAATATAAAGCACAGTTCTCTGCGTGCTCGTGGAGTATATGAGGTAAGTTACAGAACAGCTTTTACTTTATGCATGAATCCATTTGTGCATTGTCAGATCATGCAATTTTAAACCCGCTTGGCCAAGTTTTGATCCCATTTCGCACATTAGGTATTGTCTTCATGTGTAATCCCATGGATTTCCTGGCATTAACTCAATATGAATAAGGGCATCAAAATTCAAGCCACCAATAGAAAGGATTTTTCTTTTGTAGGGAAAGGGTTAGAAGTCTGTGCTGCTGAAAAGAGACCGTGCTGCTCTGGGCTTTCTTAATTTACGTTCTGTCCACTCATTGGAGGCTGAGTACTCCACGTTTATTTCTGTGACAAGCTGTACTAGGAGATTGATATTCAATTACTGTGCCCTCACCCAAGGGCCTTAATTCCAGTATCGCCTCTAAAGCAAATTCAGCAGATATGGAACACATCATTCTGTTTGTGACCAGAAATGATGGAGCTACTGTCTGCAGAAATAAGGATCTCCCGCTTTCAAAGCGAATGCTCTTGTATTAGTATTCCCTCCATTTTACAAGTATCAGCTAATACTCTCCTTGCCCACTTTGAGCGATGCTGCTGCAATTGAAAGACTGCAGTAGTATTTTTCTTAAATAACATCTTTCAATCTTTTAGTGCCTGAAGCATGGATAAAACCTCTTCAGCTTTAGTGTAAAAAAAAAAAAAAAAAAAGGAATTAATGCCTTTGGTGAAAGTATATTAAAAATATTAATAATAATGAGTGTAAAGCTATGATATATATTTTTCTAAGTGCTTTAGGGAGAGTATTATTCTCATTTGCTTCTTAATTAAAAATGTCTATGTCTTATGTTTCAGTCTCACAGCAGGCAAGGAAGCAAGTATTCAAAAAAGAATAAAAAAAAAACAGCTATATAGAAACAGTTAATTTGAGCTCTTAGGTAGATAATAGGCATTATGGAAGGTATATTCATTACATATACAGTAGTGGGAAATTATTGCGTATGTTAGGGACACAAAGATGATCAGAGGACTGGAGCACTTCTCCTGTGAAGACAGGCTGAGAAAGTTGGAGAAGAGGGAGCTCTAAGGAGACCTCATTACAGCCTTCCAGTACTTGAAGGGAGGGGGATAGACTTTTTCCACGGGCATACAGTGATAGGACAAGGGGGAATGGCTTTAAACTGAAAGAGGGGAGATGTAGGTAGGTTGTTAGGCAGAAATTCTTTACTCATATGATGGTGAGGCAGTGGACTAGAGAGTACCCCAACTTTGGAGGCACTCAAGGCCAGGTTGGATGGAGCCTTGGGCAGCCTGAGCTGGTGGAGGGCAGCCCTGCCCACAGCAGGGGTTGGGATGGGTGATCATTAAGGTAACTTCCAACTCAAGCCATTCTGTGATTGTGTGTTGTTCAACTGTTTGCAATCTTGTCGTAGCTTTTACTCCCTTGTGTAAGTGATTCCACCCTCCACCCCCAGCACTTAACCCTGATAAATTTTTGCTGCATCATTCAGAAGGTTGCTCAGGTCATGTCTGCCACAGGAAAGGAGCTCAGAAGCTAAGGTGCCCCAGAGCAAGGGCAGCCAGGTTCCAGCCTGAGCTGTATACCTACAGACATGATAGCTTTCCACAGAGAATTTGCAGAAAACCTGTGAAACACTTTACTCTTCAGTGCAAGCAGGTGAGGAATCATGAATCTAAATTAGACTGCTTTCCCAGTCTGCCTCTGGTGCTGTTACAAGGGAGCCTAAGGTAAGAAAGAAGGGCTTTCATCTTTTATTTTGTGTTGCAAAGCTGCTCCGGGGCTCATGGCATCATTAACGCTAACATAGTTCAGCAGTAAACTCCCCCAGACAGCAAAATGCAAAGCAATGACAGGTCTTTAAAAAGAGCAGACTCAAAGCGTGGTAGACGTCAGTGAATAAATACAGAAACATCTAATGTAACAGAGTAGTGGAAGGCATTAAGCTGTTGCAGGCAAACAATGTCACAAGGGGGTATTGAGCTCAGAGCCAGTTGGAAGCCCCCCTCACCTCATTTCTTCCTTCACCTCAGGGCATCTCCTGGGCCACCATCACCCAGAGCTCTGCTGTTTTCGTGTACATCCAAGCTACTGGTGGGGCAGTGATGTTCAGCTAAGGTGCGCAGCCGAACTGTGTGCTCATCTGGCTCATCCTCCCTTTCCATGCTGTCCTGGGACTGCAGTGCCAAAGCTGATGGACTTTACAGTCCACCTGTTAACATAAACTGCAGTCAGCAGTGGTTTATGGTGGTTATGCTCTGAACTGTAAACTCAGATGGCTCAGGAGGAGATGCACAATTGTTCAGCTTTTCTGTAGAGGAAGTTATGACCCATGGTACAGGCAGAACATGGAGAGGGACTCATATCTGGTTAATCACCCCAGCATAACGCTGCACAGCTTTTGTGGAGGGAGAACAGATTCGAAGAATGGTTATCTCAAAAATATGGCAGCAATTAACAGAGAAAAGAAAAAAGCACTAGCATACATGCCCATAATTTTTATGCATTGAAAGAATAGCTAGGGATCTCTGCATCCATCTTGGCCTGTGTTTCACTTGCCTGAACAATTTAGCAATTTGTACCTGCTGTGACAGACTTCTGAAAGACTTGCTTATATTTTCTTTTGATTTAAGTTTTTCTTTCTAGACCTAGACTATCCTATAAAATCAGCTTGTTGTTGTTACCTTTACTGCTCTGTGTCTGACAGAACAAAATAGTATTAACTAGAACTGAATTTTTCTGAAGATGGGCTTTTGCAGTTTGGCTGTATTTTGGATGATAACTCTTTCTCGAAATGAGAATGAAATTGAAATGGGTGGCCTTGGAGTCCCAGAAAAGCCTGGTATTGATTCTAGAATCAGTCATCACTATGAACCTGAATGAGTGATCCCTCAAGTAATATCTGCTCCCTCTGCAGGTTATCTGATAACAGCCCCCAGCACCTTCCTGCCCCATGTCTGTAGTGTGCTGCAGGCAAGGAAGAATGTTATTTAAAGCTACAGGTTGTTTGACAGGAGCTTCCACAGTCAGTATGCTTGTAGGGATGCTGCAGAATAGTCAGTTTATAGCAGTGTTATTCTGGTACCATTTGCTACCTAAGCATATCAGAGCTTCATATAAGTAGAGCAGGCCAGTGACAGTTGTGTTTCAGTTTACCGGAGGATCTCCAATCCAAAATTATTGCTTTCCTATGGCTTTGTCAAATTTTCTTTTTCCTGGATTGATCTCAGCCAGAGGGATTGCACTGTAATAGGGTAAATGAAGATTGAGAGCCATTACTACAGCTGCTTCTTAAAGTTCGTGCTAGCATTTAATTGCAGCCTGCCTGGTGCAAGAAATACTATCCCTTAATCTAAGCTATGTTTTGACCAAAACTCAGCAGGAATTTTTCATATGCTGTTTCTTGACATGCGTATGAGCGAATGACAAGTTCTTGCATAGGATTAGGAGGAGGACTGTACATTAATTTTTTTTATATGAAATTACTGTGTGACGCATCTCTTTTTTCTGTACATCAGTGCAAGAAAGGAGATACCATTGCATTAGAGCCAAGTATTTCTCGATATTGGGCAGTGTGCCATGTGCTGCACGGCTCACTCTGAAGTGGAAAGCTTGGTGAGCATTTATTGCTTAGATGTGGGATAATTTTGTGTAAGGAGTGCTACATTCAAAAGAACCACTTCAAAATCAGTATGTATGTGAAGGTAAAAAGTGGTAGTAACTCTACAGAAGAAAGAAACTTCCCTGGACATTTCTTAGGTCATCTTTTTTCCATTCTGTATGCGCTGGTGAATATTAAGTAATGTCACCCCAAGCTTCTGTGTGCTGCAGAAATGCCGGCAGTGTGTGATTATCACAATATTTGAACATTTGGAAGAGAATGGTCTTTTCTTCCAGCTTGTGTTGGTGAGCGTGATTTGTCCCACAAGAAAGGGTTGCTCGGGTTGTTAAAGGCAACAGCTGTGTCAGAAGGGACAGCAGCCTGTAGGTGGGCAGTTTTAATTGGCTTAAGCCTGGCTTAGTCAAGCTTCTGCAGGGCACAGGTAGTGAGTTGTGTGAAAGGTGCATCGTGGGTGTTCTGGTCGTGTCCTGACTTCATTCAGGTGCTCCTTCTCTGTGGACTGTGGTGAGGGCCCAGCAGGCAGGTTAGCACAAAGCATTCCTGGGAAGCAGAAACATGGGCAGACAGCGTTGCACCTTCAGTGCTCTCCCAAGGAAATACTCTACTGCAAGTACTCTCAGGAAGTAAATCAAACCCTTCAGGCCATAGCAATGTGGAGTTTTTTTGAGTAATGCTTCTCCTGTTAAATACTTTCATTTGCTGGCACTCTGCTGCTTGGGGCTTTCAAGAGTTGGAGGTCACGCGCACTTCTTCTCATCTAAATAAATCTCTCTTCCGTCATTATTTTCTGACTCCTTTTTTACCTCACTTATATGTTTGGCCTCTACATCAGCCTGTGGCAATGAATTCAGTAATGTAATTGTGTACTGTGTAGAATATAATTTCCTTCTGCTGCTTTTAAGACCTGTCTGCTTGTTCCTCCATGTCCTTGCAAGGAATCTTATTGGATTGGATTGGATGCTTATTCTTTAGGGTGTCTAGATCTCTGCCATATTCCCTCTTCAGTCATACACTTTCAGGAAGGAGGCTCCAGGTGGGCTTCAGTTGCTTAACCATGATCTCTGTCATTTGAGATGTTTCAGGGATGTTTCAGACAGTGGTAGAAGGCTGCAGAACTGCCACAGGGCTTAGAGGAGACCCAACATTTCCTAAACAGCGGCCAGAGACCAGCAGGGTGTGCCAACCTGACAACAGTTGGCAGTTTAATCACCCTACCTTCACATCTGCTTAGTCTCTAATTTTGTTGAAGCAATTTATTACTGCTGATCAGCGTTGTGACCTTTAACTTTCCCTTGGTGAAATGAGTATGAGAAGAACTTACAGATTTTGTCTTCAGAGCTGTAGTCTGCATTTATTTGTCACTTCTGAGCAGGAGACCTGTGTGTAGTTACTTGATAACTAGGTGTCTTAGTTCTGCTGGACTACTGTCTGAAGGGCAGAGGACATTACAGAAACTCTTACTGAAGAGATTGAGTAAACTGCAGCCACTTACTTTGTTCCAGCTATCAGTGCAGTCATCCTGTTGGGACTTCTTGCCTTTAATGAAGTAGTTAATTACTGCTGATCTGTTTTCTGTTTTTCTCCTTGATAGAACATTGAATGCTCAAACACTTGCACCACCAGTTGGAAGGTTTTTGGTGACATTGTTGGATGTAATGACAGCTTTTGGTGAACATTTGTTATGATACGGTTTCCTCGCTACTGGGGATTTTTGTTGGAATGCAGACACACTGGCTTATTGTCAATGTAGCTTACACTAGCTGTTCCAGCCAGAGCTGCTGTTAAGTGTTTCAGGAAATTGGCAGCTTTTGCTAATGATGACATATGTTTATACAGGAGATTTTTGGAAACAGCACTCTGTAGCATACCACGCTGGGGATGCCGGTGAGCCGTTCCTGGAGAGCGACACATCTTGTACTTGGCCTTTTCCATGAGGTGTTCCTTTCTCATTTAACATCCTCTTCTTTGCCTTTCTTTTCCAGGCCACAATGTAGGGAGCCTTTTCCACATGGCAGATGACTTGGGAAGAGCGATGGAAACCTTAGTGACAGTGATGACTGACGACAAGGTGTTAGAATAGCAAGATGTGTTTTACAACTTCAGGCGTCCCGCATGGTTTTTATAATATTCATACTACAAAGAGGATTAGACTGTAAGAGTTTACAAGAAAACAAATCTATATTTTTGTGAAGGGTAGTGGTACTATACTGTAGATTTCAGTAGTTTCCTAAGTCTGTTTCTGTTTTGTTAACAATGGCAGGTTTTACACGTCTATGCAATTGTACAAAAATTATAAGAAAACTACATGTAAAATCTTGATAGCTGAATAACTTGCCATTTCTTTATATGGAACGCATTTCGGGTTGTTTAAAAAAAAAATTTATAACAGTTATAAAGAAAGATTGTAAACTAAAGTGTGCTTTATAAAAATAATTGTTTATAGAAACCCCCTTTAAAAAAAATACAAAAAAAAATACTGAGGCAGTGCATTTGTTCAGTATCATTTCAGCTCTGCAGCTGCATCAGAGAAAGATTCATGTTCTGTGTTCTTTTCCTGGCCTGTCAAAGAGGAGAGAAAGAAAAAAGCATTTCCTGCAGCGACACCAAAACGGCCAACTTAACATTTCTCTTTGGTTTTGTCTGAGTAGGGCTGGCTTTAAAAAAAATATCCTGGACTTCCAGTGAAGATAGTTATTTCACTTCTTTCCAATAAAATTAATAATTACATGAATCACACTAGTTGGCAATAATTAAATGAAAGAGCACATGACATGACAGAGCCTGCAAAAAATTAATGAAAAGAAAAAAAAAAAAAAAAAAAAGCAGAAGAAAGAAGGAAAGAATTTAATGATGTCCAATACGCCAGCATTTCCTCTGCTGACTAAATCCCTGAATGTCCTTAGTGAAGGAACGTAGAATTGCCTTACCGGATGAAACCTTTGGACCTTACTGTCCGGTACTCTGCTGGCTGCAGCCAGCGTCCAGAGCTTTGGCAGAAGCTGCGTACAGCTCTCCCTGCCCGCTGCCACTGTTAGCATCACCTCGCTGCACACGAGAGAAGAAAGGGAGAAGTTCCCTCCTGACCCCACGTGGGATCAGCTTCTGACATGAAGCACAAGTGGGTTACTCACAGAGCACCTTTGCTTGTATGGCTTCCAACACTGTTAACGAACGTAGAGCTACTTAACCCTCTGGAAAATAAAACCAGACCTTTCCGCAATGTCTGTCTCAGCCTGCTAGAGCAGCTGATCCCAAGGAGCTGTAATGCAGCAAGCAACCTTTGAGGAAGGCTGTAGAAGAATTACTACTGTTCTTGTATGTGTATGGTGATCAGGTGAAGGTAGCCACACTGCTCCCCGAGATATTTATCTTCAAAACAAAGGCCCTGATGCTTTCTCCTTCCCCGTTTCTCTCTACAAGTAATACCGCACAATTAACAGTAAAGTGAGAAAGCGAGGAACTGATAGAAAAACAGATTAGCCAGCATAACCGCAGCTCTTGAGAGGTAGGTTTGGGTATGAGGTGCTGTCAGCAAAAGCTTTACCACTTCATTATCTTAACCAGCTTTTAATTTTCTCTTATATACATAGAAACACACCGTGTGACTTTATATTGCAAAGTAAAAATCTGTTACCTCTTCTTGTATGAAGTGTAATTAAACTTGGGAAAGATTTTATTTTGAATGCTAGTTAACATTGAACATGGCTAGTCATGCTATTTCTACCTCACTTTGGTTTTGTGGTGTTCCTGACAATTACGTACAGATATGTTACATCATCACCACTCATCCATTGTGTGAACGGGTCTCATCATTTAAGTAAGAATGCTAATAATTCACAAAGAATAAGTACAATCCCCCCAAACCTCTGCTTTCGTAACAAAGAGCTTTATTTAACACTTTACTGCAGTAGGAACCCCATGTAATTCTCGTGGTCTTCTTTACCAGGTTTGGTCTGAGATCTGGGAAAGAGATGGGTTTCTTCCAGTTTTTCCCCCTTATACCCCCCCCCCCTCCCCCTTGAACCTTCTCTTCAGAAAACAAAAGGAGGAAAATGGATTGCACGGTTGTTTTCATCAGGGTTTTGTTTTGTTTGTTTTACTTTCTAGGTCTTAGTTTTGGAGTGAGTCTGTCAAAAATATTTAAAAAGTTGAAAGCTTTATCACTGCTTTTTGAAGCATAATTTGGGAATTGTTTCATATTCCTTATAACAACGAAGTATTAAACTGTAAAACATAATCAGTGTAATTGAATACATAAATACCATACGGCATGTTATTTCATTGTTACTCAGTACTGGTTTATTACTTGGATATCATAATATATTGTGTTTTAACACCAACACTGTAACATTTACTAATTATTTTTATAAACTTCTGTTTTACTGCATTTTTCACAACATATCAGATTTCACCAAATATATGCCTTACTATTGTACTATATACTGCTTTACTGTGTATATCAATAAAGCACGCAATTATGTTATAAAATGCCTGATGTTTCTGTTGAGGTTCTCTCAGTGCCCAGCCAATGCCTTCCCTCTCCAGTGATGCCACCACTGTGCTGCCAGCTTCCAAATCCCCTTCTGACTGCCATTCCTGTGCTGTGGGCAGCACTCAAGGTTTGCTTGGCAGAGGGCAAGAAGCTCTTCTGACTTTGGTTTTTTTCTCCCTGTTAGTATTTTGGGCAGAGCAGAAGCTACGTGAAGCTCACAAGCTGTTCTAGGGGAGCAGCATGTTCTGCTTCGGGGGGGGGGGATGAAATTCTGTCCAATCCATGGACAGTTTGGTACTGTGAAGCAGAAGCAAAGCTGAGGTTTGGTCATTTGTCTGACACGTACCAAACTCCTCTTCCTCAGGACTTTGGGAGGGGGTGTTCCCATCAAAGAGGCTGATCATGTATGTCCTCTCATATCTAAGAAATACACATAGGTTTTAATACTCAGACTCCACTCATTTGTACTGTGAGTGTGTCTTTGAGCTCTACTTTTCAGAAGTAATACAGTTGAAAGTAAAAAGCCAAAAATAAGCACATATCTCTGTGCATGTTTATGATAATACTGTGAAGGATGAGGTGGGAATTCCCTCATGTCATTAATTTGAGGAAATAGATAGGCATCCCACAGCTCTCTTAGATCTGAGTTAACTCTGGATCCACTCCTACACACACATCAACTGGGGAGTGCCATGCTGTACCAGAGCCTCCTTTGAATGTCATGCAATCCACTGTACACAGCTGCCCTCAGTGACAAAGTGTCCCTTAAGTGATACGGCATCTCCTGCTTAATGCAGTTAAGGAAAGGGGGGGATGGATTTCTCCCTGCCAGTCGTTCTGAGGTTGGTTGCACATGAGGAGGTGGCATTGGGTTGTAAGCATGCCCATGAGCCAAGTTTGTCTTAATACCTGAATGAACTAGAAAGTTACAACAGGGGGTGAGTGAGAAAGAAGAGGCACACTGCCTCAGCAGCAAAAGCAGGGAAGGCAAAGCCATGTGGGCCTGCTCCAATGCACCCTTGCAGAGCCACGGCTGCTGCAGGCACCTGCAGGCTCCACTGCTGCAGACAACACAGCATGCTGACAGCCACCTTGCCTGGCCACGTGCAGAGGCTGGAATGGGGTAACAGAGTGGCTGCTGCTGTCAGTGCTGCGGCTCGTCAAGGCAGTGCAGTGTGTGCAGCCTGCCTGTCACCTGCACTGAACTCCCACAACCCCGTTTTCTGTAAATCCCAACATCCCAATAAGAAATCCTAGCATTTCTGAATGCCTCTTATCATCATTCTCCTGAGGTATTTTTAGGCTAAAGATGCTCATTTTAAGTTAACTGTCCAATGTGTTTCCTTTGCTCTCTGGACAGCAAAGATGATGATCGTTCTTTACTTTTGGATGCTGTGGTTAATAAGCTGCCATTCACCAACAAGCTTCATTGTCATTCCCATACATTTTAGATGGCAAGAGAGGTAGAGGCCATTCCAGTCAGCTCAGAAGTCTGACAGGGCACCTGGGCAAGAAGCAGCCCTGGGGTATGGAGGAGGTGGGGTCCCTCAGCCATCCCCACTGAGGCCACCATCTCTTGTACCCTCTATGTACCACGGTCAGGAGCAGCAGTAGTAATTCATTTCCCAGCTGTCAGCCAGCATGCTGAATCTCCATGAGATCTCCCTCCCTGGCACAGAGCACTCACGTTTCTCTGGGAGCTTGTTTGAGCTCAGAGCAAGCAGATCAGACAGGTGGGGGTGCCCGGACCAGCTGAGACTGGTGCAGCAATCCCTGTAAGCTGATACTTGCCAGCCTTCAGCACATACTTAGTTCTGAAATTCCGGTTAAAAAGCGGTGGTGGCTAAGGAAGGGATGAGATGTAAGGAAATCACAGAGCTGTTAAAGTGAACCACGAGGCTTCACAAATACACCACACTGCTGTTTCAGCCTATTGCATAAATCCTTGTTTCTTGCCAAACCAAGGCTCCTGTGTGTCAGTCATGGGTAACAGTTTGACAGGTTAAGGACTTCTTTTCATCGACTGAGCATTACAATGGATACACCATTTATTTACTTGCCTGCACATGCCTTTTGCAAGCTGCGTCCAACCAATTCTCCCTATATAATGGCAATCCACTATATAAAGTTCTTCTTTTTCTCTCTGTCAAAGGAAAATAATCAGAAAATTATGTTAATTCTTTCAGTGTTTCTGTATCTGTTTCCTTCTACATCCTATACTTGAATCCAAATCAGCAACATGAAGTGTTAAATGAGTGAATTAAATCTCTAAGAAACGAGAAGAGTGTTTGGCCCCTGGCACAAACCTGCTCATTTTCTGCATGCCCTTCTGCCACAGCATTGCTGTCACCATGCCAGCTCCTGCCAAGCCACCACAGGACACTCCTCAGCCTTCTTTTGCATCTTTGGGAAGGCAGAGTTTCTTGCTCCCAAATCAACAGGACAAAGAGCTCTTTTCTCTTGGAAGCTGAGGAGCAGCAGAGCCTTGAAGTGGTGTGATCAGCTGGGGAACACTGCAGTAACAAAGCTCCTTGTCCAGTACCAGGCTGGGCACTTGGGATGGGAGTCCTAGAATCATAGAATAACAGAATGGTTTGGGTTGGAAGGAACCTCCAAGCCCACCCACCCCAACCCCTGCTGTGGGCAGGGCTGCCCCCCACCAGCTCAGGCTGCCCAGGGCCCCGTCCAACCTGGCCTTAAGCACCTCCAGGGATGCACGGTGGGACCACAAACATCTTATGGGAATAGCAGTCAAGTGCTCAGGATGTAGAGAGCTTTGCAGAGGTACATACTTATACACTGGCAGTGTTAGGACATAAAGTATGAGGTTAGAATAGCAGCAAACATTCCACAATAAGACTATAGCTGCTGATATCTAAAGATTCACAGCTAAGCTAGCACTACATAGAGATGCCCCTACTGATGATCCATGGCAGTGCTAATACATAATCAAAAATATCATTATGAGAGGATTTTTACTTCTGCAGGAGGATAATTTTTAGTTGTGCTTCATTCACCAGACAAATGGTTTTATTTTAACACTGATAGAGGAGATACTTCTTTTGCACAGAAGATTAATGGCCATTGCCACTATCATTCCCCACTGCACCCAGCAGAGAACGTCTAGATAAAGGCTGCAACCAGCTGCAAGTGATAAGGCATGAAACTGCTACTTTTTTTTCCTACCAACCACCAATACAAGCTTGGAAATTCATGGTCCTGAGAAAATATTAGGAGCATTAGAATAAACAGTATCTACATGCATCTATGTAAATTTGTGCACGCACAGACAGAGGCTGCTTGCATATGCACTCACACACACACAGAGCCCTTTGCTGTGCTGTGCCTGTTAACCGCTCTGTCAAAAAAGAACCCAACCCACCAAACAAACCTGGAATTGTTTGTGTAGAGATTCCCACTGACACACCTGGCAGAGCCGTCCTGGCCCAGCCACCTTGGCAGAGGCTGAAGACATGAAGACACCACTGAGCTGTGCCTCCACGGCAGGCCCCAGCCCATCCTACCGGGCTCTCTGCCTGCTCCTCAGGCACTGAGGAACTCAGCCCTAGGCAGGGCACTGCACATTGCAGGAATCATGACTGTGGTTTTTGTTAGTGGTTTTTGTTCATTGGATGGCTTGCATTTTAAGCCAGGGGTTGCCAGCTTCCTGGGCTGGGCTACAGCCAGCCTCACTGCAGCCCCTGTGGGCCTCGAGGTCCTCATCCAGTGGGCCCATGGGTGTTTGTGCTTCATGGAGTCAAAGCACTGACTTCACCTGTGGCACTCATGGACTTGGGCACGAGACACGGGTCCCACTTTGCTTCTCACCTAGGCCGGGCCCTGTCCCTGGTTCAGAGCTGGCTGTGAGCTCTGGGCCAATGCAGCCCTCAGAGGCTCCATTCCATGATGTGGAGCTGTTGCCATGGGCACCGCAGCAGCAAACAATGATAACACTGAGACAGATGAAGGGGAAAAGGGCAAGATAGGATTTCTCTGTCCCGCTGCAAATATGGCTTCCAATTAACTGTGGTAATTACCTGTGAAAGAATAACATGGCTATTCCACGGTTTAGAAGGAAGTCCCTTTAACAGCACACTGCAAGAGCCACCCTCTGTTTTGCCTATAGAAAAGGGGCTTTTTTTTCTTTCTTACAAGGAAAGAAATCATGGCCATTAAGCAACCCCCATCAGTTATTACTAAGGCAGCTGTTTCGTTATGGCATGCACTACTCCGTGTTATTTTTTCCAGACTGTTAGCTGTTGTGCTCTGGTAGCCTTCCTGTCCATTCCCCCCAGCCCTAATGGAAGTTTTCCATTTCTATGGGTAAGGGGACATTTGCTCAGCTGCAGTGCACTGAGTTTCTCTCCAGCTGGGCTTGGCAAATGACCCAGAGACTTCATTCCTTGCCTAGCATCTGCAGGATGGTTTCGCTGGCTGACCCATCCCATTTGTACCAAGTAGTCAAGACCCATTGCCCTGCCACTGCCCCCTTTACAAATGCACTGCGGTAGTGCTGTCAGCTATGATCTTACCTTTTCTGCACTTTCCTACAGCTTCTTTCCAACAAGTGAGTCATGGCTGTGACCTGACCACACGTGCCACTCACACAGAGAGCCGTGTGACTGCTTTACCCATCAGGAACCTATTTAACAGAATAGCCTTCTTCTCTGCTCGGTCAGGCATGTTCAGGAGACACCTTCTTCCTCATCCCTTTTCTTCTGCTCAGAGTCTCCTTCTATGGAAATATTCAAGATCCACCCTTTCAACCCCTGTGGTTTTGTGATTCTGCAAAAAGTTTCATTTACAAAAGAAAGGCTGTCAAAGTCAGGGCTTTGGGTATTTCCTTCATTCTGACAGCAGTGTGAACAGTGCTCCTTGGCTGGCATCACCATGCATGTTCCTGCCCACCATTGCAGGATTTAGTGGTGCTGCCAACACATACGTGTGACACTCAGCTGTATCACACTTGTTGTGTGTGCAAAGTGCTGCTGTGAGCAACTTTTCCTCAGACAGATCACAAAAGAATGGCAGCAGAACATGCAGAGTACAACAGTCTCAAGTACAGTGCAAAGGAGCCACACCTCAGCATGACAACAGACTGTCTCAGTGTAACAAGTCCTTGGGGAAATACAAGATGCCAAGAACTAGATGGTCACTTTAAAAACCTCAAGATCCTGAGAGGTAGCAAGTTACCTGTATTTTTATGTGTATTTCTGCATGAGAAATGGACAAATCCTACAGGTGTGATTCATTATCTATAGCCTGTGACATGGAGCAGAGATACAGGCTCATCCCCAAAATATCCCTCCCAGCAGATAAACTGCAGCAAGAAGATTTGAAGCTGCACAGCATGGATAACCTACTTAGGACAAACATGTGCATGATGCTATCAGCATTACTGATGCAGTTACCACATCTCACGGAGGGCTTGAGGAAAGGGCTAATACATCAAATCACCTTTTACAGAAGCACAAAGCATTGGGTAGACTCAGAACAAAGTCACTCATTCACGTGACTTTCTTAGCCCCAGTCTGTCTCCCTCTCATGTAGTGGGATTATCAGCGTGGGAAACAGCAAACAAAGGATGCTTCATGCTGGAGTGGGTGCTGGAGGAGATCTAGTGCACCGGATGGGGGAGATGACAGAGGAGGTCAGGTCTATGTAGGTCCAGGCATTTCTGAAGATAATTCCAAGGTCAAGCAGGCAGTGGAGAACTTCATTCAGCATGTGCACCCACAGCAGAGGCTTCTTTAGAGCAGAAATGGTTGAATTTATGAAAGGCCCCTGGCTGAGGCAGGAGCACCAGCCGACTACCGTTTTCCAAGGCAGCCATTCATTAACGTGCCATTTCCTGATTCTCCTCTGAACTCCACTGAACTCTGCTAAGCTCTGATGAGCATCGTTTCTGTAAGCACAAACCAGCATCTTAATTTGGAGCATTGACTGTGCCGTAGGTTTCACTTCAGTTATTCTCCCAGGATGTGAGGTCCCACATTGTATGCTGCACTCCAGCAAAGGCAGGAAACAGCAGAGAAAGGAGCAAAACATCCCTCTCTTGAAACTTCTCTGCTTCTGACAGACAAATCTAAAAGAAAAAAGCTTTAAAACTGTGGGAGCTAACAAATTGCCATGAAACACACTCGCTCCCACACACAGGTAATATCTCATACAATGTCTAGGCACAATGTCATGCTGTTCTGGTGTGTAAAACCATGACTGATCACACTAAACACATCCATATATGATCATCAAACACCCCTGCACACAGGGAATATTCTCTTTAGTCACAGCTAAGCAAATAAATATTTCTCTCCCTGGCAGCACAAAGCTGCTGAGATCTGTAGGCAGCACAGCTCCTTTACCAGCCTTTGGTGATTGCACTGCAGTTTGCGGAGCAGCTAGGGGCACAAATGTGTGTGGAAGCAGTAAGGGTCATATAGAAAAATATATATCTAATCAAACTTTTATTAACCCGTGCCCTTCCAGCTCCAAAGGACACGGTCAAACCAGTGATGATTTACAGCCACTGCAGCCTCCTGACTGAGTAGCAAATCATTTGAAATCCACTCCTGACTTTCCGCAGGGGTTTTCACTATTTGTCAGTTTTCCAGACACATTGGGCAGCTCTGTGACACTCTTTGGGCATGCAGCCGCTTGCTATTTGCCCCTTCTGGAAACCTTTCTCATGAAGCCAAGTGCTGTCTTGTCTTCAGCATTACTCCATCTTTAAGCACATGTCACAGGCAAGCACTGCACTTGTAAAACAGCACTTCCCCTCTCCAGCTCTCAGCTCCCTCACCCCAACACAGATGGTGTCTAACTCGATGGAAAACCATTGTCTGTTCTGCAACCCACCCTACAAGCTCAGTGCCACTGAGCCTGTGAGGCGTGTGGCACAGAGGAGGTGGCAGTGCCCAAGCAGGGGAGCGAGGCCCAATGGCCATCTTCAGTTCCAAACAGAGCACTGTGTCCTGCTGGCCCACAGGCCCAGGTGCTGCCTGGGTTACCTAGCAGTTAGCTCTAGCTGGCACACATGCAGATGGATGAGCTAACTGAAACAACATTAAAAAAAAAAAAAAAGAAATATTCACTCACATCTGGTAGAAAATTCAGCTAGCTTCTGCCCTTTTCGGGAGGAAGAGCAGTGGCTGGTGGTATGCATCAGTCAGATGTATCACACAACAAAGGTTTGTCTGTTACAGATGGATGGAAGGAAGGGCAAACAATCAAGTGTCCTTTCCTATTTTTTGCATCTCCTTCTGTGATGCTGATAGAAAAAATCCAAACGTCTCCAGACAGGCAGTACCTATCTGCAGCAGGCAGGCAATTTCCGAACATATTACCAGCGGAGAGTCAATACAGAAATAGCAGTCCAGCATATCATCCAATTTTCAAATGTAAATAACCAGACTGCTTTTAATTTGGAGGGCTACTACAGGGAATAAAATGAACTCTGGAAAATGCACACAGCAGTGACCGCTGGCTGCAGTGCATTACCTTCAGGTGTCTGTTATTTTTCCCTGCTAGCAGCCATGTCAGAGTGTGGAGAAGAAACATCAGTCTCATGTGCAAGGAAAGCCTCCACTGTTGGCCTGAGGAGCATCAACACATCCACTTCCAAGCCTGTTGCATATTGTAGCAATATGCTTTGATACAGCAGTCATGGGCACAGCAAAACAAGGAGTAGGGAAAGAGGAAGAAACCTCAAGAGAACTGCTGGGGTAGCTGAGAGCAGAATTGTCCCTTTGCTTGCATGGCTGCTGTATGGCTGCTGAACGGAGGCCTGTTGTGGTCTTATCTCTAAGGGCACACAGAGCTTACAGCACAGCCACCAGCACAAGGGCTGTGTTGTGACTCACTGCTGAAAAGAGAACGGGACAGGACTGTGTAACACCTTCTCACTGTGGATGGGCTTGGTGGGTCTGCTCCTGTGAGTGCCCAGTCAAAAGCAAATGCTAGCAGCTTTTCTGCTGAGTCAGGATGGACTTGGCACCAGGAAAGTGAATGACAAAACCAATCTGTTCAAAGGAAGAGGTTATTTCTGGTGTCAAGGTGCCAGCCTCCGCTATGCGCTGCAGGAACAGGCAGGGCCAGTCTGGCTGAGTGAGGGCACACCAGGGCTCCTCGTCCTACTTTGTGCTTTCCTTGCTGGCATTATGAATCATCTGTGAATATTTATACAGTGTGTTCAAGGGAGGGACATGCTGGAAGTGCTAAGCATCAGTCTGCCTCATGACAGCATTGCCAAGGCATCTTTCAAACACTTTCCAAGCTATTAAAAATACTCTGGAAATGAAAAATGAATATCTACTGTAATGCCAAATACTCCCAGAGGTGAACCCAGTCTGGAGGTGGAGGTGAGATATGACTGGTGAGGAAATGTTGCTTTGGGAAGACACTGGTGATGCCATTCTCATTGGTGGGGACCTTCTGAACCACAAAACTATAAAACTGAGCTGTGTGAAAAAACTAAAAAGTCTAAAGTTAAAGACTAAAGATAGACTTCTTTCCCTTAAGGCTAGTCTGTGCTTTTTTGTTGTTTTTTTTTTTCCCTAGACTCATGAAAAATAAGCCAGAGACAGAAAGTAAAACCCCAGGCAGAAATGATGGATGGCCTAAGATTTCTCATACATCCCATGCCAGTGGGAAAGGGAGGGTCCTGCTGCTGCCGAAGAGGTGATGCAGAATGCTTGCACACCACTTCAGAGGTGTGGGAGCCCCTTGGCTGCCACAGCAGCCTCAGTGGTGTCAGACCTGAGAAGCAATGGTCTCCTGAGCTCTCCTGATACAGCAAGGCAGAAGGGCCCGGGCACTCCAGCTCTGAGACTTGTACTAACTTGCTGAGCAGATTTTTCTTAGAACAAATAAAAAATAACAAAGAAAAAGAACAGCGCACAAAGCTGGAAACTGTTAAATGTCTGCTCTTTTTCCGACTTTATCTCTCATCTACATCCACCAGTATTTGGCCCCGCATGGTTTGACATGAGTCACGACAGCATGGTGCTGAGGTCCAGCCAAGATTAGCTGCTTTGTATAGCACTGTGCTACCTTGCAACTACTGATTCACTGCAGTAGAAATGATAGATTGTTTTACAGGAGGAAGAGAAGGGAATAATAAAATAAAAACACCCGGCGGTACTTATAACAGTGGATGTGCTCCACCTACTGGCTGGTAACAACAAAGTGAACCGCAATAAAGGCGAGCGACCCTAAAGAGCACTTGATGTTGCCATCCTCTGCTTTTTACATTTACAGGGCAGTCATGGGGAGGAAAAAAGAAAAAAAAAAGATGTGAAGAAAAAAAAGAGAGTGAGAGAAGATGAGGGCTGCATGGCCAAGGAAAAAAATATTAAAGAAGATACAACTCTTCTGATTTTGTACAGAGATATTTCAAGCATATGTAAGCTTGCAGCAACCTTGGCCATGTAACGGGGTTTTGATGTATTTCAAAATTCCCCAAAGGAGAGCACTCTGAATGCTGCATCGCATTTCTGATTGACGTCAGCAGAGTTTATAGCTAGGACAGCAGAGGGCAGCTCCCAGACCACCCTCTGCTACCTTTGGTTGCCTCTGCCTTCCCCTCCAGGGCTTTGGGTTTGTGGAGGGAAGAGGGACAAAACCCACAGGCTGGTGCCTCGGGGTGCTCCCTCTCTGCACACTCCTTGCCAGTGATTGCAGCTGCTCCTACTGTCTTCACAGCTGGAGCAGTTGCAAGTTTGTCTCCCAGGCAGAGATATGGATTGAAGGCGTGTTAAAAAATTGCGGTGTCCCTAAGTCTGTATTCTGACATAAGAGTGCATATGATTTATACATTTAAGTGCCACCAGGCTGGTTGAAAATCAAATCCTTGGCATTTCCTGGACTTAGCAGTGTGAGGACCAGGTCTTGTCAAGCCCATGGCACAGCTGCTGCTTGACCAGGAGGGAAGAGAGGAGCCATCCAAGGACCGCCATCAGCCAAGAGGTTTGTGCACAGGATGCAGTCGGGGAAGGAGAGGAGAGGAGAAAGGGGAGCTGCAGTCTTCACTCCAAATCCAAAAGAAAAAAAAAGAAATCAATTTTGCAAAACAGCACTTCTGCAGTGCTCTGGGGTGTGAAAGATGTCTCTTAATCACCACCTAGGCTTTTGTCCAGGAAAACACAAACCCTCAGTATTTAAAAGGTATGTCCTGATTCAGAAATATATATATTTTTTAATTTAAATGAATATTATACATACATAGAAAATATTTTAACATTCCGTATATGCTTATAAATGCATACAGATGCTGTTCTTATACACATGCATACATATGCGAACACACACAGATGCCCTCACAAAGGAGCCAGGAAGCTCCTTTCATCCACGATCTCCTTTCACAGTCTTCAGTGCATGGCTGCACACACATGGTCAGCTGTTCGTGCACTTGCACCGTCTGGTCGCATATTCTCTCCACGATGGTGTCACACTAATGAAGACATATGGCCCCAGGGTGGCTGTTGCTCTGCCCAATTACTTTGAGCATGGCCAGAGGAGCACTGCTCTGTGTATGCCCAGCCATACCAGCATGTCTGAAGTCATTCAAATCCCTGCCGTCCTAGAAAGCCTTGTGCAAAGCAATTGCCCAAAATGGTGCAGCATGTTTGCAGCAGATAGGTAACTAACCACAGGTTAATGCAATAACAGTATCATTCAATATCTTATGGGACAGCATCTGAAAATGTTTCAGAACTGTCCTGAATACAGATATTACCAGACAGTTGTAATTGGTCTCTGCCTTTGCCTGCCGCTGCTCCTTTCAATTATTTTAGCAAATATTACAGAAATGCAGAAAAGATATGGAAGAGTAGTAGGTGTATGAAGCGCACACCTGCTACCGTTTCCTTGTTCTTGTTATTAATCTAATCTACTTTTTCATCATTCTATATCAAGACTGTCTTCTAAAAAAAATATCTTCACATTTCACTTTGCGAGGAAGTGTGGGGCAATGATACGAACCTTTAATTCAACCCTGTCTGCCAGCTTCAGTGCTGCCATGCTAATTTGTAATCAGAATGAGGGTATGACACTGCTCAAGCATGTACAAAATATGAAGGGTACAGGGGGGGGGAAAGGAGGAGCAGGGGGGGTGAGGGGAGAGAGTGAAAGGATATAAGAGCAAAGTAGCTGTTTCTGATGTTTCATTCAACTTCATGCACCAGTCACAGAGGGACACTGAGGGATATTTGCTTGGGGAAATACTACCTCCGTCAGAAAATGACCATGCTGTATGTCAGTGTATTATCACAAGAGGACAGGTAGGGGGAAGAGGAACAACAAGGTCAAGCAGGGAATGGAATGGGAGATAGGAGGGATGGCTGAGACTTGGGAGATGATGGAGATGCAGGTGCAGCAGACAGTGGAGCGAGGAAAGGAGTGACATGATAATGGGGAAGGAAACAAAACATGAAGAGAAAGAAAAACAAGAAAAGACCAAAATGAACACAGGAGGAGCAGCTGTCCAGACAGCTCTCTGCACACCTCTGGCCACCTCTGTCAGACAGGCTCGCTGCCCCAGCCAAGTATGCAAGGGGCAAGCTGCAGCACCCTAGATCTTTTCTTCCTTTTCCCTGCAACCTAGAAGGACCTGAGTAGAAATAGGTGAGGTTTTTGCTTCTGCCGTGTAAGAGCTTCCTCCTCTCTGTTCTTGGATGCTTGGGTTCCCCCCCCCCCCCCCCCCCACTCCCTAAAAAAGATAATCCTGTTGGTTAGGAAGCCTGGGAAGTTTCTAAGCCACCTATTTCTAACATGTCCTTCACTGCAGTAAGTGCATTTATTTATTTTGTCCTCACTTTATTAGAAGTGCAAACTCCAGTGGCCTTTTTGCATGACAAATCCCTGAGGCTGCAGAGCAATGTCTATTTTCTTTGAACTCCCTTGAGGGGAAATACCTCCCTCTTCTGCTGTGTGTGTGAAATGGCTGATTACACTTGAGTTAGTAGTCTGAACACCAAGGCATGCTGCATAAAAATCGTAATCCAAGGGCAAAGAGATTGAGTGCTGCAAGTTATTAGTGACTTTTTCTCATGGTTTCAGTCCAAAAATGTGATCTTAGTTATCTGTCAAGTAAAGGGGCCTTAGGACCTCAGAAAAATAGAATTCAAAGCTACTGATCACGAACATGTTTTTTTCTGCAAAGAAAACCAATATGCAGTACTGAGTAACAGCATGCTGACTTATGTTATGGCTTTCCTTTTTTTTTTTTTTCCTCTTGTGAAGAGGTTTCAGCAGGGATTACAGCTTTACTGTGTGAAACTATGTTTTCCAGGTGAGTTGAAGCAGGATTTCTTTGAAGTCTGACAGCCTGTATCTAAGCCTTCCTCCATTTCAGATGGTGTGTGTAGAGTTTGGAGCGCTTCCAGCAGTAGCCCAGCTCTGTTCCTGTCATACTCATGGGCACAGAGTGGACAGACTCACAGCAGCCAGCACTTAGCCTCGCACAGGTGCTGGCATTAAGGGGTTGCTTGTTCCTATGCAGCTGGGAGCAAGACTGAGCCTTGTGCCACTTGGGCACATGCACTCATACATGTGCATGCATGTGGATTTCTTGGGTGACCTCCAGAAAGATGGTTAGAAATTGAGTCTGATGAGAACACTGGACAGCCTGCACTGGTTAAGTGCAGAGCATGGGCAGCCAAGCACAGTGGCCAGAAACTTATATAGGTACAACTTCTCCCTTTTATCAATTTTTCCCTCTGTTTTTTTTCACTTGTCTCTCTCCAAACCAATCTGATTCATCTTGCTTCCAACCTCCTGTTCCTCCTTCATGTCATGTGCAATCCAAAGATGTTCTATTTTACATCCCATAGTGAGTCCAATCCTAGCCATCAATAGCCACATTCCAGTTGTGGGAATCATCCCACAACTCCTTAAATCCTCTGAAGTCTCCCTGTTGCCTTCATCATCATAAAATGCAGCAGGTCAAAGGCTTCCACCAGCACCTTGTCCCCCTAGCTTAGCTAAACTATACTGCACCCTGTTCTGGGCAGGTTCACTATCACACCCTTCACTCTTCAAATCTAGTCTAAAGCCCTGTAAATAAGCCCAGAAAGCTTCTGGGCCAGAATCCTTTTCCCCCTTTGACTCAGGTGGTCCCCATCCATTGCTAGCAGGCCTGGTGCCAAATAAACCACCCAAGGATAAAAAAAAATTCCCCCAATGGCGCCAGCCTCATGTTGATGAGGATGGTCTTCCTGCTTCTCTCAGCATCTTTCCCTGATAAAAACTGTCCCAGCAACCTGAAATCTCTCTTGATCAACACAGCCTATCTGAAATATCAGTAGTAATAATCAGAGGGCCACACCAGACTACAGAGTTTCCTAGTAATGCCCCTGGCCCAGGCCACAGGGAGGTGGAGGACTCCTTGTGAGGAGGACCTGGACGGCATATCAGGCCCTCACCTCTCCTCAGAAGGGAGTCTCTTATGAAGATCACCCTTCTGTTGTGCTTGGTAGAGGCTGTCTTGAGGCGTGGGGATGACTGCCTCACCCTAAACAGCACTCTGTAAGGGCTTTCTTCATTTTCTTCGCTTACCTGTGATTCGTGTTCCAGGGTTTCACACCAGTTATGCAAGAGTGCCTGTGGAGGTGGGGTAGGCTAGGATGAGGATCACTTGCCACCCCATGCAGGAACCTGCCTCCATTTCTCCTTATCCTCCAGACCCCTCCCACTGTCTGGCTGAGGGAGAGGTGGGGATCCACCACTACTTGCAGAGTGTACCCCCAGTGCCTGCCTTACAGGGGTGCCAGGGAGCTCTTCCACCAGTTGATCTCCCTTTCATATTCTCACATGCTTCTTAATATTTCTACCTCTACCAGGTGGAGCAGATCAGCCACCTGCTCACACTGTGGGTGTGTCGTCCTCACTTGTGCTAGGCCAGGCACTCCCTGCAGACAAAGACGTGGACAGCTGAACATTCGGTCAGGGCAGCCACAGCCTCCTAGGTAACAAGTTTTTGCCTGAGTGGAGAACAGGTTCCACTGACAAGGCAGTCAAGTTTGGTTAAGCAAACCGAACACTGTCATGGTGAGAAAGACCGCCCCCCCTGCCATGTTCACCCTTGCTACATGCTGCACTCCCTGGGAACACTCCCACTACCTGTGGGGATCTGCCCCAGTCATTCCCAGCTCTGCCTGCAGTGTGTCAGGGCTGCATCTGGGCACGGGGTTGGCTCTTCCATCTTGGGAGTATTGGAGTGTACTCACTTTCCCTGCAAGGAAGATGTAATATATATCAGTGTTTCCCCATTTTCCTTTGCCTGCAGTCATCCACAGTCCCCAAGCGCATTCCAGCAACCGCCAACTGGAATGAAAGCCGGTAACAGGCAGCCAACTGTATCGTCTCCCTCCTGGTTTATGAGCTCTGTCTGCCTGTGCTGCAGAACACTGTAGCAAGCCTTCCGTATTGTGGTGGGGTTGTCCCCTGTCGCCGTTTCCCTCTGGCAGTAGCGTGCAGTTCTATTTGGATCATGACAAAAGGTGTAGGGCTGCTCACTCTCCTGGTTCAGGGCAGCCTCCAGCACCCGCACGTAGCAAGAGCTGCTCACTGAACTCTGTTCTGGTATGACAGCACTGTATGCCTAATACTGCAGCAAAGACCTTACTTTTGCTTTGAAAAAGGGATTGCCTCTGCCAAATCCATCCTCTGCAATTAGCACGTGGTTCTTGCGGTTTCTTTCTCATACAATTGCAGAACCATAGATGTTGTAAGGGATCTCTGGATGTCATTGAGACCAATCCCACTGCTAAAAGCAATTCCCCACAGGAGGTTGAGCAGAAAAGTGTCCTGGATCACCCCCCTCGAGCTGCTGGCCACATTCTTTTTAACACACCTCAGGATACCACTGGCCTTCTTGGCCACAAGGACACACTGCTGGCTTGTGGCCAGCCTGCTGTCCATGAGAACAACAGGTCCTTCTCTGCAGAGCACCTCTCCTGCAGGTCAGCCCCTAGCACAAAAAGTACACAGTTGTGCTTTCTGTTTTGATATAGGAATCAGAGAATAGGTTTCAAGATTACCAAAAATACATCAACTTTTTTGTCTCTTTTCAGTTCCATTTTCCACTGACATAAATTCATTACTGGCCAGTTTTCAAATACAACATGCAGAGCTGCAATCTGAAGTCTGATCTCTTTATTAAACAAGGGGGAAAAAAAAAAAAAGAAAAGAAAAAAAAGGTTTTGTTACTTATTATATTATCTGATGCAATTTCTGAGGGCTGCTCTGAAAGTAATGCCCTCCAGTGCTTGGTGTTGGCCCGTGATGTCCGAGGTGGATGTTGGTGGTGTGGCAGCAGGAGCTGAACCTTCCCATGGTGTGTTATTGCTGTGGGACAGATGGCAGCAGAGGGGCAGTCTGACACAATGGGTCTGACGTGGAAGTGCAGATGAAGCAGAGGTGTGTCGCTGAACTCCTCTATGTGGAAGAAATGTCACCCACTGACATTCATCAGTGCACACGGAGCATTGAAAAAGACCAAGCAGTGGATGTGAGCACAGTGAGGCGGTGGGCAGCAGCAACAGCAACAGTAGGTCAGCTCCGCTGGTGCAGATTGTTACAAGTGTGGCACAACGTGCTAACTCTTGTACATTGCTGGTGAAAAGGCATAGCTCATGGTGGTGACAGTTTTGTAGACGAGAATGTGAAGACGTTTCAAGAGGGATTACAGCTTTACTGTGTGGAACTACGTTTTCCAAGTGAGTTGAAGCAGGATTTCTTTCCAAAAGTCTGGCAGCCTGCATCTGGATGGCATAGCTGCTGGCAGTAAGGGGCTGCATGGCCCTGGGCAGTTGGGAGCAAGTCTGGGTCTTGCTGCCACTGGGCGCATGCACTCACACAAACAGGTGTGCACATGGACATGCATACAGACGCATACAAACACATACATACACACACACACAAACACTACCGACTGCACTGATCAAATGCAGAGACAACTGTGGTGACTAGCAGTTTGTATGCATACAACTGCTCCCTTTTACCCATTTTTCCCTGTTTTTTCACTTTTCTTTCCCAAACCATCTTGATCCATCTCCTCTCCAACCTCTGGCTCCTCCTTCATGTTGTGTGCAATCTCAAGATGCTCTATTCTACACTTCAGTAAATGATTGGTGTGGTCGGGGTGCCTTTATAGCACATTGTCCCACAGTTGTGGGGCTGGTCACCCAGCGCAATGAAGGGCCAGTTCCCCAACCCATGGGCCTCTGATATGGTAAGGAGACCTACAAGAGCTGGTTGCTCTTGAGTGCCATCCTAGAATGAGTCCAGCAGGGAGCCACAAAGGCCATGCTCTTCTCAGTGATGTGTAGCAATAGGACAAGGATTAATGGCCTAAAACTTGTACATAGGAAGTTCCATACTAACACGCAGAAGAACTTATTTACAGTAAGAGTGATGGAGCACTGGAACAGGTTGCCCAAAGAGGTTGTAGAGTCCTCTTTTTTGGAGATAATCAAGACCCATCTGGACAGTTACCTGTGCAACTGATTGTAGGGTTCCTACTGTATTTTGATGATACTAAATCATGGGGAATTGCTGATCCTGTCAAGGCTGGAAAGACCTTGCAGAGAGATCTAGACAAATTAAAGAGCTAAACAATCACTAATCACCTGAATTTAAGAAGAAAAAGTGCTGAATTCTGAACATGGGAAGGAGCAGCTCTGGCTAATACATACAGAGTGGAGGATGAGACATTTACTGAATTTTCTGGAAGGGAGGGAAAGATATGGATGTACAGAGTAGTGGCGCTATGTGTTCATATAGGATATTGAGTTATAACAGACAGAGAGGGCAGTGTTCATACAGTTCTATGGTTCAAGTGGGAGAGTTAGTAGCCGTGTGGAGTGATCATTAAAGAAGCTGAGACTGAAGAGCCAGTGAGTGGCCTATAACTAGAGAATGATGTAACACCATCACTTTGGCCTTTGGCATATGCCATATTTGATTAGGAGAACATAACCCCCTAAAAGACCAGTCTCTACATTTGGGAGATAATAATGGCCTATGGGCTTCTCAGCAAATAGACTAAATTGGTCCATTCCAAACCTCTGGGTTAAAACAGTACATGTTTTAACTGGCAAGGTATATTTAACTGGCAAGGGCACTGGTAAAATATCAGGGTTAGCTCAGGTTCAGGCAGTCTGATGAGCAACAGGAGACCATACTTCTTAGGGTCTGAAACTATGGTTTGGCTCACTGTCCAAACCCAGATCCATTCAATCAGATACCAGAAACCAGTTTACTGCCAGGATGGTCCAAGAGTGGGCATAGTATGAAGGAATCCATCGGATTTTTCACATCCCATACCGCCATCAGGTGTTCTTAAATGTACTAATGGCCTCTTGCAATGAGCACTGAAACCCAAGAGTGAGGATGACCACGAGTGACTGATGCAGTAGCAAAGGTCAGGAGTCATTGGGGAATTAGTGGGTCCCCGTGACTCACTGCTTTCTGCCCTAAAGCCCCATATGTACTTCCTAGAAAAAGAGAACCTGAAGATCCTGTAAATTCACTCTATTTTCCAGGTAACTTTCCAGCAGTAGGGCAAGTACATCTGATAGTAAAGGCTGTCTTCAACCCTCACACATGGGTGGTGGCTGATGCACATGGGAAAAACCATCACATCGATACCTGATGGATAATTTCTTCCAGAACCAGCTATCTGGGTCCTGGGCTCCCTAGACAGGCCTTACACAGCCTCCACAACCTGAGGCAGCTTCTCACAGGCTCTGCAAGAGGTACACAGAAGCATGCATGGAGGCACAATCCAGAAAGGAAAAGGGATCCCTGGAAGCCCTGGCTGTGCTACTGACCAAGTCCCATCAGCTTATGAAGTGTGAACAGAAACAAGCAGAGCCATTTTACTGGGATTTGATGGGGTAAAGACTAAAAGCGGGTAATTACATTTTTAGATTGTCTCCTGGTGTATGTCATGCTCAGAGGCTGAGGTTGCTGTCATGCATCTGCTTGGAAAAAAATGCAATGTGACACTTAGCCAATGTGAGAATCTGTGCTGTGATTTGCTCTTTTCTGTGTGTGTTTCCATTTGTTTTTCTTAGCATTTCCCAGCTTCCACTACTCAAGCTGCCTGTGTTTCTTTTTACTGTCAGACCATGACAGGCAGGTGCTATCTACAGCCCTGATTTACTAGACAGAGATTTTGGAGGGCACAGGACACAGCAGTCCTATCAACTGAAGAGGCAGTAAGCCTTTTCTTTTTTTTTAAGCCCAAATGCAAATACAGTATTCACTTTACCACATCTTTTTACACGTGCTTGTAACTTGTAATCCACCCCATATATATTTTGAGGACACCAAGTAGCCCTCAGTTTTTCCTAAGCCAGAGCAGGCAGGACCAGTTTGTTATACTGGGGGCTGGGACTTTACTCAGACAGCTTGCTGGAAAATTTTACTCAAGCAAGAAATTAATGCAGATTCAGACCCACAAGAAGTAGTGTGCGAGATGTTGGGGAGCATTTATCCTGAGATGGTGCCCATTTGTCTCTTGTATCTCCTCAAGCCTCTGCTTTCTGCTGACATCTCAAATTGGGACCAAATACTGCTTACCCAAATTTGCTACCCTGTTCACTTACCATGTACAGCATAATATCACAATTTGTCAGCCTGTGTTGCTCTGGTTAGACTTCTAAAACTGTTATTTAATAGAGGAGAGTGGTATGAATCATGAAGGATCAATCTGAATTATAATCTTTAGATAATTCATTATGCACACATTTCTTGTGAGATCCTTAAATCAGCAGGGCCAGAGCCATACAAACGTTATCTGTGGACGACTGGAGGCTTGGCCCATAAATCAGCAGACGGGCCAGCAGGTCCTATTCATGCTTCATGTTTTTTCCCTGTGAGAATGAGACACTTAATTACCACCAAGGTCACAGAAAAGGGGAAAAGCTCTGTAACACCAAGTTGATTTTGACAGTAGCAATTCTTGCAACAATTTTTGAAAGCAGAGAAATTCACAAGCAGAAGGTGAAACTGCAGATGGCAGCACTGTTACAGTATCATCTTCATAATAGAATGAGCTAAACGGCCGCTATCACCCTTTTCCCACAAGAAGCTGTTGATATTTTGAGGCCCCATCTGACCTGGGCTGTTTTGTGATTTGACTTTGGCTTCAGCTGCATCTACAGCCCTTCCGTACAACCTGTTCCTCTGCTGTGTGAGTGAGTGCTGGCATCCAGCACATTGCCTGACCTCACAGTGACAGCACAGATCAGGTGAAACAATGCAGTTTCTTCCTGTTAATGCCGCCTTGTCTCTCCTGTTCATGTGTGGGGAGGATGGTTTGGGGCTTCTCCAAGGAGAGAGAGAGAAAGGAGAGCGGAGAGTGCCCTGAGGTCAGTCGTCCTAGTGTAGCTACAGCCCCCTCCTCACTGGCCACCACCTCCCTCCATGCAGATTTGCCTTTCTGCCCAGGTTTGACAGATCCACTCCATGAAGGGGACCACAGGGAGACTGGGATTAGAAAAGCAACATGAAATATGTGCCCAGCGCAGTTCTCTAAAGTCCATTAGCCTACCTTATGGTTTCGATCTTTTATTTTCTTGAAATGGCATGGATTTAGCAAGCGTATTGCAATTTTAAATGGAAGTGTAGGTTTATAAATCTATACTTATCCAGTCAAGGAAATGACCTGAGTCTGGGAAGTACAAAGCTGCTGCCAGACTCCCCTGAGGCTAACAGAGCTGAATAATAGGGCCTCTGAAAGCCAGGTGACGAATTTTAGAGATTTGCAAACTCTTGGCCTGGGTTTTGCTAATCAATAGTAGTCACTTAGATATAATGAGCTGTCAATTGCATCTCGTTTGAAAGATGGATGCTTATTTGATTCTGGAAAGAATATATTCAATGACTTGCCAAAACTTATTGGATCAAATCCAGCAAATCAGAAGTAACTAATTAGTACTGCTAATAGGCATTTAAAATACATTGGTTCTGCACTGCTTTCATCTTTACAGCAATGTGGGCAATAGAGTTCATTAGGGTCAAGACATGCCTGGGTTCTGGTCTGACTTCTATATTGGGTGGCTGAGCAAAGCAGATGAGAAGATGGCATCAGCTCTGCCCTCCAGGAAAAGGAGACTTCTTTGAAGAGTAAGAGACTCTAATGAAACACCTGGAGACAGCTGCATGCATAAGAAATCTTCTGGTCCGATACTGTTAAGAGTTCAGCAGTTTCATGTCCTCTTGGACTTTGCAGGATACAGCATGTCCTTTTCTGTTTTATACAACAAAGAACGCATTCATGTTTCCACAAGTGATAATTATTATTTATATTAAAACAAATCAAAAACTGAAATAAAATCACAAAATCTGGGGTTTGTTCAAATATGGTTTATTAAATATACTTTCACTGATGGCAAGGCCATTCCCCCAGGCATTATTGCTGCACCATAAGGCCAGCCTTTCCTTGGAATTTGCTAAGGTCCTACCTATGGCTTGGGAGCCTGTCACAGGCAGTTTCCTAAGGTCTCCTGGGTACCAGCTTTTGTTTGAATCAAGATGCAAAAGAGCCTGTAAGCTGGCCTTGCTTCAGCTGTAGAGCCAGACAGGACCATGCTGCCATTTCCATTGCTTCCTGGTCTCTATACAGTGATTTGATCACGTTATCTTAGCTCAGCCTGCAATTCTGTTTTTCCTGCACTCTAGCGCAGGAGATGTAAAGCGATGAGAGATTTATTTCTGGGCTTGGTGCACTGTGAACACGACACACTCATGAAACAAGTGCATTCTTGGCCAGAGAGCAGCAATCACTTCAGCAGTTCGGATTCATCTCCTGTTGTCAGTATCTGGAGTAAAGATGTTTGAAGCTTTGTGAGATACGAGCAAGTGACTCTGGCATTCAGAACATGATTGAAGAAGGCATAAAGTTGTCAAGTGTCTCCTTTACCTGTACGGCTGCCGCCAGCTGGATTCTTCCGGTCCAGGAGTGAGGGTTTGAAAGTTTATGTGCAGCACTACAAACTGATGGTGCTAAATCAGAGCTGTTCCAGCCAAAGTAGCTACCTTTTACTAGCAAAAGCACACTTTTTTCAAAAGTGTAGAGCTTCTTTTTACTACCTGTTCAGAAACCAAGTCAAACGAGCTGTGAAGTGACTTGCACTATGTAAAATGAAAACCTTTTTCCTCAAGTACTAAGTTGATTAATGCAATAATGTAATTATTTCTAGGTGTGTTTGGACAGTAAAAGCAGATGGGCTTATTTGTTTGTTTAATTTCTACTGCTATGCTATTCTTTGCAGGGAGGATATTGGAAATGAAGCAGGCAGCACTCCCTCTGGCAGGAAGCTGAGCAAACAGAAGTACTTGAAGTGTACAAAGCAGACTGCAATTTTTTGACATGGCTTTTTGAAGAAATCTTTGAAGAAAAAGCAACACAAAATGCAATGTTACCTCTAGAAATCAGATAGTTTTCATCTTGCTCAAATTATCTGAACCAGAAGCCTGTGAGATGAGTACTTCCAGCTGGTAAGTCCCTGAGGGTTGTGGAGCTGGTGCTGGCTGCAGGGCTGGTTCTGGGACACAGAAATTTCCTCTCTCTGTGTAAGTCCGAAATTATTCCTTACCCTCTCCAAGTAACTGCCTGTTTGGAATGAATAGCACTTATCACTACCAGGAGGGTATGCTGACAGTCCTTTGTTATGGTCAACATCACATCTCTGTGTGAGGTAAGACAATCAAAGCAAGCAAGAAAGCCAGCTCACAGAATTAGTATCAGCACTTTGACTTGATAACACAATTTTTATCATTAAATAAACGTCTCCTAAAAATTTCTGCTTCAGGCGTCAGTACCTACAACCACATATTACTGCATGATAACATTCAGAAATTATGAACTCAGGCTTTTGAAATTCATTGCATTTTCTCAAAAATCACAGTGGGCACATTATCACATAGGCACATGTACATACTGCTTGCTCTCTGCCCAGGGAACACTTACATCACCTTCCTTGGCAATCATGCACACCAGGAACGTATTTGATTTTAATGAACTCAAGATTTGCCCATAGGCACTCATCCCCAGGGCTTTGAGAAAACAAACACTCAGCAGCAGGGCTCATTTGGCTGCATTGTCACAGCCTGGATCAGCAACTGCAATCTAACTTCCCAATACGTGCTTAATAGTGTTGGAGAGCCTTGCTGTTATGCCATGCATTGATCAAACAGGGCTCAAAGGCCTTCTACAAGTTTTATAGCTCAGTCCTGATGGTAATAACATCAGTGATGAAATTGCAATTGTATTTGGTGAGAGGAACAGAGGACACCTTGGGTTTTATCCTGAGAAGTTCTGAGCTGCTGAAGTCCCCATCCAGACCAAGGAGAGCAGTTCAACACCATACAGAAGCACATCCTTGTTTAATAAGTGTATTTACCAAGCAGTCCAATTAAACTTGACAGTCTGTTTACAGAGGCTTTCCACCCACTAACCGCTGTAAGGATATCAGCCAACAATCCCAACAAGCTGGAAGGCTGCAGCAAATTGAGCAAAAGGTGCTGGCACAGATCTCTTCATCACTCACAAACACTTATGCAAATCCAATCAGGCTCATGGCACATTTCTATCTAGTGTTAAGAACACCAAAGCCCTTTAATGCTGATAATGTTTCTCAAATTTTATTGTGACATTCAAGAACCTGAAAATATTCGACACCATCATCATCTCAAAGCCATATGCACTCAATACTCATTGAAGAAAGTGATGGGATGATAGGAGTTGGATAGCATAGGTCAGCTGCCAAATTCCCTGGCCTCCCACCACTAAGCACGAGCAGGCAGTGCACTGAAGTGGGGTAGTGGTGTGGGAGAAGGGGTGCTTGTTTTGTTCTGGACTGCCTCCATACCCAGACAGCTTTCCTAGTGCCTGCCACCTCTCCCTAGCATCGTGTCTCCTTAATCATGACCAGACCAGACAAGATTTTCCATCTCTCTCCTTGGGAGTGTTCAGTATAGCTCCTAAAGTGTATCTCCTCCCACCATATACAGGCCAATAGCAAATCTGAATTTTCCCAGTCAGTGTAATTTTTAATGCAAATTTTATTCTCTGATTACTGTGGATTGTTTTTTTTTCTTAGTCACATCTTCTTATTAGAGAATCCCTTTCACTTTGTTAAATACATCTCTGACTAGATCTTTTTTCTTTGAAACACATTAAGGTCTATCTACATTTAACACAAAAATCAGACATTATAGTAGTAAGCAAAAATAACAAAATAGCAACAAATGAAGGTATAAATGGTTAAAACACACTACTGGAAAGGTAAACAGAGACAAGCACAAAAAACAGAATAGTAATACAGTGTAGTAGCATATTTTAAGAGAAGAAACATGTAGCTACTAAATGAAAGTACTCTAATAATCATTCTTTTCTTTACTTTCTGTGTCACATATTTTCTAGCTCTTCACATTGTGTATTTCATTCTGCTGTTTTTGAATGAGTTGAGTCCCTCTTCAAAGAGCCATTTTGAGAGGAAAGCACTTCTTTTTTAGTAAATTTGCATATTGCTTACTGGATGAAACACTTATCTAGCTGCTATTGCTCACACTTTCTGATGTTACAAATAATTTACATGCGCACAATAAGCAGACTGAGGATAAGAATTTAACCTTTTGGTATTTTTTTTTACTATGTTTTAGAGATGAATTTTTGAATGTAAACTTAAATTCAGCTCTCGGAAACTATAAAATTAACTCTTGTAACTAAATTTATCGCAAGTGTAGTTGTATGTTTTCCAATTCTAGTCAATTTTCGGAAGTCTTTGGAAGTGTTTTAGACACCTGTAATCTTTCAGTAGAAACTAAAGACTGCAGACAAGAAACTTCATGATTCACCACACCTATCTCAATTGGCTTGTAGAAAACCTCCTGTTGTCAGTGTTGTACCAGTACCGATTAATATGAGGCAATGATCCTGGCAGAAGCCTCCCGGATGCCCTGCCTTCAGCCAAAGTGGATTTGAAGGGATCTTCACTTGGAAGTGCAGCTCAAAAAGACTTGGGACAATGGCTGGCTTTCGCTAACTGTGTGTTTGAAGATTTGTGTATTCAAAGTATCAAGTAAAGAAGCTGATGAACATTCTGGACAGCACTTGACTTTTGCTTAGTATTTTCCCCTCTGACTTATTTCTATCTTGTATTACATTAAAGATGTTTAGTATGATGTTCATTATAGTGTCTTTCATTGGAATACTTCTCTTGGGTATGTGAAGATAATCCACATTAATACGCGATATATATATATTTTTTTCCATTATAGGCTACATTATAAAGTTCATTATTGTATTTTAATTGATGTTATTATAGCACATTGAGTAGTTTGGTATGGTTTAAAGATAGTTTGTTAATAACGCTACTACTAAAATAGTAAAAGCTGCATTTCTATTCTGGTTGATACTGAAGCTTTCAAAATTGTTCTCATTCTGTCACATAGCTTGGAATCACAAATCTAGCATTATCCTACTGTCTTTTGTAGTACTTCTAACTTCTCCAATAATCTGCTATTTCAACAATGGCTTGATATATCGCTAAGCTAGGGGTGACACAGACTAGATCACGTCTGGCTACAGACATTGGCTTTGTCAAACAAAGTCTTATCCTACTCAAAAGGACTGAATGAGTTATGCTTTGCTATTTAAAAGACTATTGACAGAAGGACTATCAAGCCATTTATAAAATTACTACTAACAAACTGGGGCTTACTCCAGTCTGTTGCACTGTTTTTTCTCCCATCCAGTATTTTTTCAGTTGCTTTTGTGGCTCCTACGTCCACAGCAGAACTGTAAACATCTGAATCAAGGCCAAATCGTTTCCTGCAAAGTACAATGTGAACTAACAGATTTGAATTTTCAGCCACAGGATTTCTGTTTCTACTTATTAATTGTGGGGAAAAAAAAAAAAAAAGAAAAAGAAAAAGAAAAAAAAATCTATCCTGTGTAAAGTTTCTGGTTAAACAGAGTTAAATAATACCAAGAAAATGAAGGTGCCTTCCTTTTCTCTTTTGAAAGGTCATCAGTTATGCCTGTATTCAGTACTTAGGTTTGAGGCTTGCTTTAAGCCGACCCAGACCGTGGTTACGTCTATAAAATTCAGCACCATAAAGGATTCTGCAGCACTGCAACTTGGTCAGATGTACTTTTAAACCACTGCAGAGATCCCTGGGACAGTTTTGGCCCAGGGTAATTTGTATTCTTCAGGATAGTCCCTGTCCTCAGGCTAGGAGATAGCATAGCTCAAGGATCATTCCATGGCACTCTTTGTGTAGGGCTGCACTGCTCAGTAGAATAAGAAAGACCAACAGTGCATGCAGGCCCTTCTGCATAAACTGACCTCAGTGCCAGAGTGTAGCCATCTAGTCCTGCTGAAATGATGGCCACTTTAACAGGTCACTGACAAACACTCTTCTAACACTTTTCCACAGAAACACAAGTTGAGGAAATGAATGAGACATTATTTTCTAGTCAGGGTATGGAAAGAGCATTCCCATCAGCTTCAGTGAGAGATAAATCAGGTCTTTCAGGCAGAAAGCTACAGACAAGTGAAACAAACATGGAAAAACACTATTTTTTTATCCAAGTGTGTTACTCATGAAGCTCAAATGGCCCACATAAACTTCTGAAAGCTTGAGAGGGAGTTATCACAACTGTACTGTTTCACACACTACAAACTAGATCAGTACAGCCCATTCATAACTCTTGAGATATGGCCTGTTCTAATGTAGATCCATCCAGATGCTGTTTCATGACCATGAGGCTGGGACTACTCTCTCTTTGGCAGGCAGCAATCCAGTTGTTAGAATTCATTTCACTAGGTTTCCTGGTGCCTAATAGAAAGCTCAACCCTTTGCCAACCATGGTGAGAATCTAATTTACACTGCTGGAAGTTTCCATTCTGTTACTCCTTCAAGGTATGCGGTGTGTTTTTAGAGCTCTCTGTTATGTGGATATTTTGATATGCGATGAGTCAAGTAAGTAGACTCCTGTCTTCACCAAGATGATAAAGGGACTGGAGTACCTCTCCTGTATGGAGAAGTTGCGAAAGCTGGGACTGTTCAGCCTGGAGAAGAGAAGCTTCAGGGAGATCTCATCAATGTGTATAAATTCCTGAAGGGAAGGTGTGAAGAGGATGGAGCCAGTCTCTTTTCAGTGGTGCTCAGAGCCAAGACAAGAGGCAGTGGGCATAAACTGGAACACAAGGTGTTCCCTCTGAACATCAAGAACTTCTGTACTGTGCAGGTGACAGAGCACTGGCACAGGCTGCACAGAGATATTGTTGTCTCCTCCTTAGAGATCATCAGGAGTTGCCTGGACATGGTTCTGGACACCCTGCTCTGGGTGTCTGTTTTTGAGCAGGGTTTGGGCCAGATGGACCCAGAGGTCTTTGCCTTTCTTAGTCTTTCTGGGGTTCTGCGATTAACTGGCATAAAAAGTCTAAATATGCCAAAATTCGATCTCCTTGTTTGTGCACAGAATTGTGAAAGAGGTGATACGCTCAACTGGATGGATATATCCCTGAATGCATTGCTCTTGACTTTCTCTCTTCTTACCCTACTTCATGCTTCCCCCACAATATGTACATTTGCCTTTTATATTTGTGGAAGATAAGAACTACAGAACTGTTCATCACAGTTAAATGGGATTTGAGAATCTCTGCTTAGAGTTGTTTTGCTTCAGATTTCAGTCAAACTGACAACAACCTGAGTAACTTCTGCCATCAGCAAAACCAAACAGTGTCTGTGGGTCTTGCCCACAGAAATGCAACAATACTGCACACCTCTAGAAAAGACAGGCAGAGCTGAGTTATAGATTGCTATTTGTCTTAGAATTTATATGTAGATTACAGTATACACAAGCTCTTAACAATGTGAAATAAATGAATTAATCCTGACATTTATAGATTAGGCAAGTCAACTGCAACTTGGTTACACATTTTTATAGACTCTGTCACAGTACTCTTCTAGACATAAGTACTTCATCTAACTCATCAGATTAGTCTTTCTCTCTCAGGCTTTTGTGTTTGCTTTTTTTTTCGGTGGAGTATTTCTCCTGTTCTCTCAGATGAGAAATGTTACTCATCCTCAGACAATTTATTCTTTCTGTGGAATAATGAAGGGCTTCAGGGTGGCAGCCATTGTGACTTGTGATGGCAGAGCTGAAGCAATTCCACCATCCCCAAACTTCCAGAAGAAGTACCAGATTCTCTGACTTCAGCCTGGTTTTATTAGTTTTGTTTTTTATTTGTTGTTTTTTTTTTAACCACAAAATTGACTGAAAACAGCTCTCAAAAACCTTTTGATGGTGCTGTGGCATACGGAAGAATTTACAGATGACAGCTATGTTGGGGGCACCCAGTGGCATGTATGAAGGGCAAAAAAAGCAGCACACTATTCCTTATCTAGATCTCATACGTAGTTTTTTTATTGCTAGAGGACAACTCATTTTGCATTGCATATGAAGGTATTCTGTTAATCCAATTGCTTTCACTTCTCTGCAGAGGAAGTTTTTTTGGATTGTCTTGATGACCTTCAGAGCTATCTTCCCTATTGTAATGCTGGAGTCCAAAAGCTTCTCTGTTTTAATTCTCATTCTGCTACAGGGATCTTCTATCAGGAGGTCAATTAATACACTGGTTCTCCACACGCATCAATTAATATTATGGTAATAACTGACAGTTTTTGACAGAGCTCTCATTAGCAGCAGCTTCATTAAAATTTTATTTTTACTTTCAAAAGGACTCTCCAGCTGATGTTAGAAAAGACCATTTTTATGCAGGCAACAATGCTGAGAGAAGAAAGTCCAAACATATTCAGCGTGAATTCTCTTCTTCAGACATAAAAGGCTACTCTCTGTTTCAGCACTATGCTGACTTCTTTTTACATGACTCGAGGAAGTGACTGCCAGGTTGGCGCAATAAAGTCATTGCATTTTTGGCTCTTTTTTTGTGAGAAGAATATGTAATCCCCACTCACCAATGTAATATGCATCTCTCCTCTCCTTTCCTTCATCACAGAGAGTAAGAAACTATTACGCACCCCCTATTACACACCACAAAGGATACTGTCATACTTTGTCACCAATAGCCAGAATTTTCTCCTGGCAGCTAGCAGGAGCCTTGGTCTGGGCATTTTATGATGTTGCACCCATTGCAGGCCAGAGCACTCTTCTACAATGCCACAAACCTCTACAGAGATCTACAGCCACAGAGATCTGGTATCTACAGAAAAGCATGTGATTTTTCTTTGCAGCAGGGGAACAAATTGGTGCAATGGACAGCTGAATCAGAAGGCAAAAAGAGGGGAAAAAATGTCTCAATATCTTTTAAAACTTTCTCAATCTGGGGACTGCCACTGTCCACAGAAGAAGCAGGAAATGAGCTCTAATGTTTCTGATTTCGATACAAATCAGTTTCAGTAGGCACCAGCAGACAAGCTGTCTCACATTTGATCAGGATGGGGCCCTGTGTCCCTGCCTGCTTCCAAGGAAATGGTTGCTCCTTCTTCCTGCTCTCTCCCTATTTGGAAATGCATTTAATGTGCAGATTGACCAGGTTGCCCTCTTACTGTTGTTGCATGTGGCTTTCTTTCCAACTCCCTTTCGAGCTCACAGTTAATTAAAACCCTCTAATTCCTGAGAAACAGTTTCTGAAGTCATGTTATTCCGTCCTGCTGTTAAGCATTTGCCGTGCTGCATACATGTAGTGAAAGAGACTGGAATCAGTTCCTGTGCAAATCCCTCAGAAGGGCAAAAAGGAGCCTGCCACGCAGTATGTATGCTGCTGTAGATTATTGCTGTGCTCAAATATTCACTGACAACTGAAAAACATATTTTGTTGCTGCAGTTTCCAAGGACCGCTGCAATAAATTGTGGCTATCTGTGTTGTTGCTGTTCTTCTTCAATATTGCTTTCTAGAGTGAAGAAGTACTGTGTGCTGAAGCAGATCTGGGAGAGGTGAGTGCCTTAACTGGGGATGCCCAGCACTCCTGAGGCCTGCTGCCATCTTCCTGACCCACCTCCCAGCCCTGCCTTGTGCTCCAGCTCAATGGAGCCCTGCCAGGCCTTGCAAAGCCACTGCTCTTTGTAGCACTTGTAGCTGTCAGTCTCCATCAGGGCTCTGTCAGGCCTCTGGGCAGAGACCGTCAGCAAGGGTTCAGTGTCACAACACACTTGTCACTCAGATGCAGTATTACAATTCAGAAACCCTAGTCATCTGGGTAGGTTTGTCCAGGCAGCCTTTTTAAGGGATGCCAGTGGCCAAGCAGACCTAGTTCACTGCCTGCATGGATGTTGGAGCTGAAGGCATGTTGCCATCAACCTGGCATGATTGTAGGAACATTGACATGAATGAATCCTGTGGGGAAGCAAGCGAAGGCACCGAGGTGTTTAAGTTCCTCCTTCCCAAGGGAGATGTAACAGCCTGTGTTAGGGTAGCTGCTTTTCCAAATCAAGTTGCAATAGCAATTACAACATATTGCTTTTGTTTGCTTTCCACAGAGCCTAAAACCGATTAATCTCTTAGGTTTTTGTATGCTCTTTATTTCAGTTTTTTAGCATATTTTATATATAGAAATGTTTTATCTAAGGAAAATAAGCTTAGCTTACATTATTTTTCTATCCCAGTTGCATCTGTGACTAGAGTAAGGGGAGGTGGTCCATAGATCTTTCATATCACTTAGTTGCCACAACATCTACCCTGAAGCATATGTTATTGATGACATTTTATTTCCTTAAGGCATTATCCTTGTTATTTCCCTACAGAAATAACTTTTGGCTTAAAAAGGGGCAGTGTAATTATTCTCCCTGCCCCGACTGCTTGTTGAAAGTGTTCTTGGCTTATATGCATGATAAAGAGCATGTCCAGAGGTGGGAATCAATAATTCATTATGCACCACGTTTGGATATATACTCATTAAATCCCTAAGTGAACTAATTCCCACATAAGGAATTCACTAGTTCTTAAACTCCTGGACACACGTGGCTATTATGGCTTTGCTCTGCACATGCACATCCACACGCCTCACCAATTTTTGCCACATTAATAACATTGTCCTTCTAGTCTCCTACACTCTGCCTCATGGACACCTGAGGCAGCAACTGCTCCACTCCGCAGGGTGAGATGGGGCAGCTGCCCCAGGGCTTTGGGCGTTGCATAGAACTGGCAAGCAAGCCAGGATCTTTGGAGAATGGACAGAAAAATCACAATACATTTAATGAAAGGAATAAAAGGTGGTGCACACCCCACCAAATGTTCTAGTAGCAATTAAGCTTTTTTTTTTTTTAAGTCTCATTCTAGCTGCTACAGAAAGCACAGCATTGCAGATTCCCTTTTGCTCCTGTTGCTCCCTGCTGCTTCTTACAGTGATGCAGCCTTCAGGTGCTCAACAAGCCTTGTGCATATCTTGATTAAGAGACTGCTTCCTCCTTGAAGGCCTTGTGGCTAGCTTAACCAGCCCCTGAAAATCACAAACTGTTTGTCCAAGGTATTACTTATGTTTTATTTTATACTTTTTTTTTTTATTTTACCACTTCATTTCTGTAACTCTTCGTTTAACAGATTAACTCTCTGTTTCGTCAAGTAATGAATACTTTTAAAATACTTTTAAATACTTTTAATGAATATTTTTAATACTTGGAAAGAAACCCACAGATTTTCATATGGTTTCATTGCATTTGCTGACAATCAGGAACAGAATGCTCAGTTCTGCTAAACTGTGCTGCTGGCTTTGCAGACATTACAAACTCATGCATCCACTGGAAGCCCAAGGTCTGCCTGCCACATGGAAGACCAACAGCCAGCTAACACTGCTGTGGCCACTGAAAGTTTAAAAGCCTGGAACATCTTTCTGCATCAAAGGGAACTCAGAACAACAAAGTCTAAGCAATAAACCTCAGTGAATACATAGTTAAAATGCTTTATTCACTGATAAACTCTGATCAGGAGCTCAGGATGAAACTTACTTGCGCTGACAGCAAAGTCTCCTTCACCTCGTGGCAGTGGCATGGTAATGGGCAGGAGATCAGGGCTGGGGAATGTGTAGCTCTTGTGTTCCTCAATGTCTCCAACTGTAGCAGTGATGCTCCTCACACTGACTGGCTGCAACAGGCAGCACAGAGAAGGCCACAGTTCTTGCTGAAGTAGTGTGTCTGCATCTTTCTCTATCCTTTGCACTGCAGCTGGGGATGCAGCACCCACAGAACCCTATTTGCAGGCCACTGGCTTCAGGCTGAGACATGGCTGTGATGGAGATTGGTGCATAACCTTCACTGACAGATGACAGCCATTCAGAAAGAAACAGCATAAAAACCCGAAATACTGGAAAAATAATAAAAAGTCAGCTGCATGCTGCCTGGAGGACAGAGTTGCCTGGTTTGAGGACTTCTAAGGCAGGAGCTACCCAACAGCATAGTGAGCATCTCCTTGACACATGCCTTGCAAGAAGACAAGGGAAGAAAAGATACCACCTTGAAAGGAGAGCAGAGATCTGTCTGTGACTGTAGATACCTTGGGGACTGTGTCTGTTTTCTTCAGAAACATCCTTTTCTACTGAAAGAATGTGTATGGCATTCAATCATCCACAAAACTGCCATTGATTTCTGTGGCCAAAGTACAACAAAATGCCAATGTATTTTATTAAATGTGGGCTGTTTTGTACCCTGACAAAGCAAATGGGTCCCCTGGCTCCAGGGAACACATTTGTTCCATTGAAATCAGACATTGCCATATTATCCCAGCAGAGATCAGGCCAGGCCTAGCCTGCAACAGCTCGTGCTGGTGGACTGCTTGGTTGTGCAGAGGTACAGAGCTTTCAGAGCTGTGAGAGCAATGGGAGCAAAGGACTGAGCATCAGAGAGGCAGGTGATGGAGAGCTGAGAAATGTCAGCCTGAGGAAGAATGGAAGTGCTGCAACAGGTGCTCAGCATTAGAATAAAGTAATATTTTTGAAGAGCTGGTGAAGAATGTGGAAAAGATTATGAGAAAAAAGGAGTCCTCATTTTTACGTCCACATCCCTATCAACATTTTTTGGGCTATTTATAATGATTTTTAAAGCTAAAATTATTTAACATTACCTCAGAGGAATAGGCATGGTAATTAAACTTACAACAGAAGCTACGGCAGCAGTTTGGTAGGAAAAAATAATGATCATTACAGGTTTTGCATGAACACAGTTCAGTTATATTAACTTAATGCAAGAAGAAAATCTTTGCTTAGAAAGAAACCACTTTAGGATGAAAAGCGATAATGTGTCAGATGTGTCCCACTTTTAGATGTCTGTAAGTGCTCTGCTGTGCAAGTTTTATCATTTTCAAAGGTTTTAGTACCATTTGATTTGTTCCACATCCAGCTGAGCAACCCCCTCCATGAGAGGGCACTAACAGAAATCAGCCGAGGATCCTGTTGCTTGAAAGTGGCAGCACTTCTGACCAGGCTCAGTACAATCTCATCTGTTTTCTGACTGGGGTCCTGTGTGTGACCATGGGGGCAGAGGCAGTGGCCCAGTGTCAGGCACTCCAGCACTGCCATCAGCTAAAGCTCAGGCAGAACAATCTGAACATCTGCCAGTTCTCAAAAAGACAGGCAGTGCACTGATCAGGGCAGAGATGACATAAAACAATGTGAACTGCATAGCAAGTTTCAATGCTTAAAGCATCAAAATCACAATTTCTTTTTTGAGTCGAGACATCCAGAGACCTGTGCATGTGCAGTTTATGAGCAGGACAGCAGGGCAGAGGCATCACCTTCCTCCAGCTGGTAGCTTTGCAGCTGGTCTGTCCAGAGGAGCAGAGTTTGGCGAGTAGCAAGGAACCTGTGGTCAGAGCACACAAAAGGAGCTACCACAGGATTTCATCAGAAACATTTTCTTGGTGTGCAGTTGTAGAATATCATGACAAAATACTTTACTTTGCTTTTTTCCCTAGCACCTGGGAAAGTTGCCTTGGCTATCCATTCTTCTGCAGCAAAACAATTCACTATGAGGTAAGAAGATTACTCTTGGAAAGAGTCCAGCAGAGGGCCACAAAGATGGTGAAGGGCCTGGAGCATCTCTCCTATGAGGAAAGGCTGAGTGAGCTGGGTCTGTTTAGCCTTGAGAAGAGAAGACTGAGAGGAGACCTGCTCTTTTTCTGAGCCCGCCTTGCTCATATTTTGGTTCTGACTCTATCAGATGTGCTGGCAAATACTCTGTGTCCAGCAGTGCCTTGGTGTTTGCAGCCCACTACAAAACCTATGCATGTTACTCAATTGCAGCCCATGAAGTGGTTTGCAGGGGTGATGGTGGGCCTTTCTGAATCTGTGTTCCTTCAGAGAATTCCTCAGTGTAGCTGAACTGATCTTGCCTTCTGACACATCCTGTGAAAAGCTATGTTTATTCAAACATATGCTCTTTACTCATTATTGCTGGAAAAGTAAGGAGAACAAACCCAGTATAACCTATTGCGCAGCTGAGTTATTTCAGGTCACAGATGTGAAGTCCACAGTCTCACTGATATTCCACAGGAAAATCTCTATAGGGTAAATATTATTCAGGCTAAAAGCAGGGAAGGAATATAGGTAAAAGTGGACAATAAATCAGCATCTTAGGAATTCTTAACAGTGTGACCCTTGCTCCTTCTATACTACCACCACTTAGTTCCTCTACTTAAGCTGCAAATATTTATCCAAGGCTTGAGGGGATGGTAGGGTATAAAGGTTTTATAGGAGCTCGCTTAGAATAGCACACCAAGAAAATACAGCATGCAGGTCATCTCAAATTAGTGCAAATAAAACTTTTATGTACTCTTCCTGGGTATTTATGTGATGTTCTCATCTCAGTGCTAGCCAAGAGGCACCATGTAGCAACAGTGTGCCATGATTACATGTCTGTTTCAGATGTTTTAGATACCACAACCCTGGAAGCCACAAAGAAGAGGCAGCAAATCAAAGTGCAAGGAGCTAAGAATATTTCAAAATTATTACTGAAGCAATCCCTTCTCTCTACACAGACAGAAGAGTATTTCAGTTGTCCTGAGCCATGCTGTCCCATCCTGTGTGAAATGCTCTGGGAGGGTGTCCAACAAAGGAAATGTCAGTGATGGAAAGCTGCATACCAGCCGGTGCCCTGTGATGCTTTAACAGGAAGAACTGGGCCAGACTGATGAATAGGGGCAACATAACCTCCGGCCACCAGCAGATCAACCCCTGGTGCCATGAGCAGATGTCTGGCCAGGAACAGTCATCCCAATTGAGAGTTGGATGCTGCCATCTCCAGCGTAAGAAAGATGTGGAGCTGTTGGAGTGGTCCTGAGGAGGGTTACAATGATGATTAGAGGGTTGGAGCACTTTTCCTATGAGCTGAAGGAGTTGGGCTTGTTTAGCTTGAGGAAGAGAAGGCTCTGGGGAGACCTCAATGTGGCCTTCCAGTACTTAAAAGGAGCTTGTATTCAGGAGGGAGACCAACCTTTTTTAAACAATCTCATAGTGATAGGACAAGGGAGAATGGTTGTAAAGCAAAAGAGGGGAAATCTAGATTAGATATTAAAACTTTTTACTCAGAGGGCTGTAAGGCCCTGGCACAGGCTACCCAGAGAAACTCTGGGTGTCCCCGATGCTGGAGATGTTCCAAGCCAGGTTGGATGGGGCCCTGGGCAGCCTGAGCTGGTGGAGGACAGCCTGTAAGGTCCTTTCCAAGCCAAACCATTCTGTGATTCTATGACAGCTTGCAGGACAGCAGGGTCCCAGCCTTAAAAAGCCTTCTCTTTCTGAATCCAGACTCATATGGCTGAAAAAAAAAACAAAAAAAAAAAAAAAAAGAGAGAGAGACAGAAACAGCTTTTTTATGCACAAGGACATTTTTAGATCTGGAAATAAATGCTATATATTGCAGTGAGAAGATGAGAGTATCCTTGTTTTGGTTGTATTGAGTTGTATTTCAAACTCTGTGCACTGGAACGCACTGAATTGTAAATGTTTGAATAGTGACAAACTGAATATTTCCTTTTTAGATGTGGAGAAAATGAGTGGGAAAGAGAGAAAAGAGAAAAAACGTAGAATTAGTAATGAAGAAAGACTATTTCAATGCGCTGGGGTCCTTAGAAATTAAGAGTTAATCCCAGAGAAAAAGGCTTACAGATAAAGGGCAGACACATACATCATTAACACACTAATCTATGCATAAATTCATATTTACTGTGGCTGCCTGAGGAAGCTTGATTTATTCCCCTTGTGCTCAGATAGATAGTCACAATGGTCTCATCCAGAGCTCTGTCTAATCAGCTTTCTGCCTCTGGTTTAACTTGTATATCCAAGAATACTCTCCTTCATACAAAATGCCCTACTCTACTTCTCCTCCATTTTAATATATATAAAACAAAAGCAGAAACAAACAAACAGACAAACAAAACAAAACAAATGAACAACTTTTTCCCTGTGAAAAGATAATTCATTGAGGACCCAAAAACTAAGGAACAGTTCTTTGCTGTCAGGTTTATTATCCTTCTTTGGACCTGCCCATTTCATTCTGCCCCAGCTGTCTTCTGAAGTGCAGTAATGAATAGGCCAATTGATTTCTGTTTTTAGCAGAAGTTCATCTCAATTTCTATTTCTAAGGATGAATTGGGCACTGAAGTCCCATGTCACAGCCATGCCTGGTTGTCCTTCCTGTAGCTAATGCTGCCAGACTTACACATCTTGTTTTTGATTGCTTATGATTTAGCAAGCTTTAACATGTGCACCAAATTTTTCCAGGCTGGAGGCTTGCTTTGAGTTGTCTCTTGGTTTTAAGTGTAAGCCACAGTAATCCAGCTGTTCCACAGAATTAAGGGAAAGTGTTGGTACTGGAAAAACGAAATATGACAGAGAGGGTCATGCTGGTGTCAGCAATGTGTCCTCGTCATCACCAGGAACATCTATCCACTCAAACATCCTAGGCAACAAGCATTAGGAGCTGAGTTTGCTTTTTGTTGGTAGACTTGTTAGGGACCCATGGAATGTTCCAACCATTATAAATGAACTTTATCACTTCATAGCTTTTCTGCTATATAACTGAGTGTGCTTTCTCATGGAGCTATGAGAACCAAGCCATTCAACTGCCCAGTCTCTTTCTCTGACTACATTTTAGCAGAGAGGCACCCGCAATGCTCAGATACTCCATCTCCCTCCAGCTGCCAAGTGGTGCCCTTTGTGCCCCTGCTGCTACTGAGGCATTTAGAGAAAAGCAAAGGTCAATCCTCTGAGAAGCGACTGACAGGGACTCAGGCTTAGGGAAAAGGAAAGGGCAAAGGGCTCTGAAGAGAGGGGGCACCTGAAGGAAGGGTGCTTGGGACTACTGAGCAATTTCACTTACTGCCATCACCATCATCTCTACCTCTGAAATATTACTGATCTCTGCCAATAGGATGCTCATCCCAGTTTTGGAGAGCTACGCTATGAGGTTAATTCCGGATAAGCATTTGTTTAAATGAGATCTGATCATAAATGTGGCAACCTGTGCTCTGCAAAAATATGTGGGAACTGCAACCTGTGATGTGTACTTTTGGAGCTGGTACTCTGAAAGCAATTTCTGGAGACACTGGAAATCAGCTTCATTATTGCGGCTCTCGTTGAGCAGGTGGGCACTGGGGGACTGAGCACTGACCTTTGGTGGAGTAGCTCTTAGGAAAGAATTGCCATTATTTTCATAAGAAAAGCACGATGATTTGCATTTCTCTCTAAACAAGAGGAAGTTTCCTGTGCTAATAAAAAGCAAAGCTTGCTTATGCAGAATTAAATCCCTGCATATTGGAAGCGACAACCTGCCTCAGCAGAACTCCTAATCTGCCCTGTAATAAACAGTGAGCTTCAAAGAGCCTGGATCAGCCTTTGAGGTTGCCAGCTGCAAAGTAGGATACACTGAGGCTTAAAGACCTTGGTATGCCAAGGTAGAACACTTCCTTGCTAAAATTAATTGTCTTGCTCTTTTGTAGCACTTGACATTGCTAGATCAAAGCACTTTACATCTGAGGTCAGAACACCATTCCCTTTTCCCACCAAAGGAGAACGGGCAGCTCAAGGAGGTGAAGCATTGTGTCTGAGATCTGCCCACACATTGTGACACTGCCAGCAACGGCTTAAATTACAATAAAGCCGATGTGAAGCTTCCCAGAGTCACCCATCAGACCTGTGCAGCACTAAGGCACTGCCAACATCTTTCCATAGGAAAACAACCAGGGTGCATTGGAGCTGGAGAGCGGATCTCACACTTGTCTGAGGAGGCCGAGGCTGTGCCCTCACCATCCCTTCACTGACCGAGCTGAAGCCAGCTGCCTTGTTTGCTCACTCACAAAATGGTGGTAATGCTGTCTTTTTGAAAGTGCTTTCCTGGGGAAACTCTAGTGGAAGAGTGAGTTGTTACTACTTCTGGTGTACCTCAACTGGGGAACCTGCAAGATAAACATGGGGGCACCAGTACTACTTTCCCTCCACATGCTCAGGTTTGGAAACATGCTAGGAATTTAAGATGTCTTTAATTTCAGCTACTAATGTAAGAAAACCAGAAGTTTGCAGGAAAAAAAATAAAATAAAATAGAAATCCTGCGTTAGAGCTTTTCTCTTAATCTTCTTCTGAAAGAAAAGACACACTTTTATACACAGTTACTGGAAGTGTCTGATAACTGTCACTACATGCCACCAGTGTTGAACAGACCCGTCAGAAACACACATGTGGCAGAATGAAGGATAACAATCTTGATGCGTTGACATATATTCAAAGTGAATATCAGAGTGGGTCCAGAGAAGGGCCATGAAAATGATCAGCGACCTACAGCACTTCTCCTATGAAGACAGGCTGAGGGAGTTGGGTTTGTTTAGTCCGGAGAAGAAAAGGCTCTGAGGAGTACTCACTGCAGCCTTCCTGTACTAGAGGGAAGATTATAAACAAGAGGGAGACCAATCTTTTGCATGGTATGATAGAGATAGGACAAACGGGAATGGCTTTAAACTTTAGTTTAAAGGGGAAATTAGAGGGGAAATTTAAGTTAGGAAGAAATTCTTTCCCCAGAAGTTGTTGAGGAGAAGCTGTGGTGCCCCATCCCTGGAGGTGCTCAAGGCCAGGTTGGATGGGGCCCACAGCAGGGGTTTTGGCTGAATGGGCTTTGAGGTCTCTTCTAATCTAAGTAATTCTGTCATTCTATGATTCTGTGAACCCTGCTCTCATGGTTGCAGCATTCAAGTACACCACTGCCAGAGGTATTTGATCCAGGAGATTTTGGGCAGCAGAGCCATCCACCAGTTTTAATGCCTTTCCAGTTGTGACTCCATTCACTAAAATGAATTTTCTAAAGAGAAGGCTTAAGCATTCTTTCCCAAGACCTGATATTTATTTTTCTCCTTTTCCATTATGCAGAGGAAGACTCTCAGTGGAGATGACAGCAAAACGTTTCTGGATCATCCAATGCCTCCTTGCTCTCCATTTTCTTGTTGATTTGCACACAGCTGGGCTTAGAAAGGGCAGCTCCTGAGCACCACAGTGCCAAGCACTGTAAGCAGAAGCACATAGGCCATTAACACAACTCTCTCCCCTTGCTGGGTTACCACTGGGTTCTTCCTGAACTCAGTCTGCCAAGAGGCTGCAGTACACTTGGGGCAGCCCTTTTAGCACAGGGATACAACTAAGGGACTTCTCCTGCGCTGTTCTTTTCATTCACAATTCCTTGCTTTTATCTAATTACAGCCATTACATCAGATAAACACTAGACTGTTATTCTGTCTTCAGCCTGTGTGATTTTAAGGGCAACTAGCACACTACTTCCCTATCAGGTTAAGCCCCAAAGAGTACAGACACTGAGCTTCCCACTCAGCTTCCATTCACACAGAATCACACAGAATCACAGAATGGCCCGGGTTGGAAGGGACCTCAAGGATCATGAACCTCCAACCCCCCTGACAGGCAGGGCCACCAACCTCCCCATTTCATACTAGACCAGGTTGCCCAGGGCCTCAAAAACCTGGCCTTCCACACCTCTAGGGATGGGGCATCCACAGCCTCTCTGGGCAGCCTGTTCCAGCACCTCACCGCTCTCTCTGTAAAAAACTACTCCCTGACATCCAACCTAAATCTGCCCTCCCTCAACTTAAAACCATTTCCCCTTGTCCTCCTGTTATCTACCCTGTTATCTACCCTAGAGTTGTTGACTCCCCTCCTGCTTATAGTCTCCCTTTAGGTACTGAAAGGCTGCAATTAGGCTACCCCACAGCCTTCTCGCAGTCTGAACAAGCCCAGCTCCCTCAGCCTGTCTTCGTAGGGGAGGTGCTCCAGCCCTCTGATCATCTTTGTGGCCCCTCTCTGGACCCTCTCCAACAGCTCCCTGTCTTTTTTGTACTGGGGGCTCCAGGCCTGGCCAGTACTCCTCATGAGGGCAGAGCAGAGAGGGACAATCACCTCCCTGTCCCTGATGGCCAACCCTCTTCTGATGGAGCCATCTGATACCATTTGCTTTCCAAGCTGCAAGAGCACACTGCTGGCTCATGTTAAGTTTTTCATCCATCAGGATCTCCAGGTGCTTCTCTGCAGGGCTGCTCTCAAGGACTGCTCCTTCCAGTCTGTATATTCATTGTTAAGAAATAAATATATATATATACCAAACTTGCACTTTTAAATAAAACATCTTACCACAAACTAAGTGATTGTCTCCAATGCACCAATATACTGATGCATACAAGCAAATGGATCTGACTGTAATACAAACTGTAAAAGATGTTCAGCTGTAGATCATTCCAGGATAGAAGTCAGATGCAGTAGCAGTCACTAGAGGGAGACAACATAATTTCATACAATGACACTCCCAGGAAACTTCAGCTGTGCAATTTATAAACAGTAGCATAATTTGTACCTGTGAGTCTCATGCAGGAAATCCCTGGTGTGATACTGCATAGTGAATGTAGAAATGAGGAATCAGTGGGAATATTTCCCTGTGTAGGACACAGAGAATGAATATTACAGAAAAGATGAACTGACCTGTACACTTCTGTGTTGTAAGCCGTATTCATGATTAAAATGCCATGTCTGAGAGCCTGAGAAAAAAGGAAGCTGTACTGTTTGTGTCTGCAGATCTATTGCATGCCTAATACCTGTGTAACCTCCGGTGATGTCTCACTGCTTTCACTTTTAGCCTTTCGATGACAAGTGCTCTAAAACTTCTGTTCATTTGATCCTGAAGAAATTGAAGGCCCTGGTAGACATTTTCCTAATGCAGACTGATGTTTCCCCTATGAAGAATTTAGTGTTGTTTTTTTGTTGTTTGTTTGTTTTGTTTTTAAATTTACTTAAAAGTAACTGCTAAATTTCTCCCAAAACAATGTTTCAGGATCTGCAAAAAATACAGAGAAGTTATGAGGCACTGTTAGGAATTCATTACATACTGGATTCAGAATATACTCAATTTTAAGTTTTAAGGGCTAGGCAGGAGAGCCACAAGACCTGATGTATGATATGGGTTTGTTGCTTCTGGTAAAAATACTCACCTTGACTCACTGTCCTGAACAGACCACAACAGGCATTCTTCTTTTTCATTCTCATTTCTTCAGTTTTTTCTTCATCCTTTTCTCATCAGTCCCTGCCTTGTCATGCCAGTGTCAGCATTAATTAGCAAAGATTTAACTTTCTGCTGTTGTCTGAATGAGATTACTTTGATGAAGGATGTCAGGAGAGGAGGAGCACCAATGTTTACCATTTCAAACCCAACCTTACAGTGACCAAGGTCTGGATAAAGCAACTTGAAGGCTAGGTTCTCATACAGAAGCACTGGTGAAGACGAGTTCTTGTGGTAAGCTAAGGAAATTGGAGCAAAGCACAGTGTTGGAATGGCTGTGAAATCATAGAATCATTTGAACTGGAAGGGATCCTTAAGGCCATTTGGTCCAATTCCTCTGCAGTGAACAGGGACACCACAGCTACATCAGGGTGCTCAGAGCCACATCCAGCCTGACTGCTCTCTAAGAGAAAATCAGCACATGATGCCAAAGATGCCAGTCCAATGTGGAGCATATTGTAGGTGCTTCACCAATATTAGCTGTTCAAATCTTATCATCTGAATTATGGAGTAAAAGCCTTCTCCCGACGTCTGCTTCCTACTTATCTTCCAGATCCCTCTTTGAGAAATAACAAAATGATAATCTAAATAGAACTAATTTATGTTCTCTGTCTCCAAGGAAAAAAAAAAACAACCTACACTCTCCCACTTCTGCTGCTCGGTGACAGAAAGGAAGATGCCCTGCCTGCCTGCTGGATCTGCTCATAGGCATCAGTAACAGGTACTGCTGCAGCTACCCCCAAGTGTGGCAAAGTGTGTGTCTTGTTTTCCGATACCACAACTACAGTTTTACTTTCATTGTTAAAATGTATGAAAAAAAATATCTCCTATCTCCAATCTTTTTATCTGCTTAAATCTTATGCAAATGACAGAAGTAATTACATAAATTACCAAGAGTGAAAACTGATGTATTCATTTACTCAGGGCTGAAAATGAAGGGAATGAATATTCAAAGCAGCAAGTTCTACTGCTGTGTGAGGGGAAAAGGCTTCAGATAATCTGAATTAACCATTTATTGACTGCATCTTCTAGCTGGATCTTGATTTATGAGCAACAAGGTCAACTGCCAAATAGATCTCACTGAACTCAGCAATCAGAAGAAGTGAACCACCAACATCTGCCTTTTCCAGAAGCAAAATCCTGAACACTTCTAAATTCAGGGGATCTGGACAACCTCTCCAGCACTGAACAACATTTCTTGCAGGAAATCCAGTATTTGCCATACTGGGTTTAGATGCATTTCACTTCTGCCTCCACCCAAGGTACTAAACATTCCTTGCATATATATATCTAAGAATATATATAAAAATCCAGAGTAAAAGCACAATTCTGTATCCTACACCTGAGATGCTTCAGTTGATTCATTTACATTATGACAATTCTATCAGGCACCTTAAAATACTGTTAGTGACTTTGACAAGTAGCAAGAAAAAAGTATCATTTATTTATACTCACTCACTACTCCTAACAATTCAAGGTGTCATCTGCAGATAAGAACTGTTGCCACTAATTTCAGTCCTTCATTACGATTCCATAGACGTTTTCAGAGATCTTTATGCTGATAATATTCTCTGCATTTCATGCTAATTGTAGCTTTTTGTTGATTCTGAATGCCATTCACTTACTACTGTGGATGTAATCTCTAAAAACTCATTAGTGCCGGATAGGCTTATATTGCTGTAAATTGGGGAATAAACCTTGTATTTGAACTGAGGTGTTATTTGAATTAAATGTCAAAGAAACCTCTATTCCCCTGGTGCAAACTGCAAAACATTTTTCTCCTTGTAATTTGAAATTGTTCATCCAAAATTCCATGCTCCCAAACACTAATTTCCTAAATAGTCTGGCTTTACTTCCTACCATGATAATTGGTTCAGAAATTATAATGCATATTTATATTCTTCTCGTTATATTAACTCAGTCTTATACCCTCACCACTATTGCTGTGATTACCATATTCAGAATACGTATTATCACCAACAGGTAATTTGTCTTACACTCTTCTGCTTAAAATCGTTGTGCACAGAGTTGTGCCAGACCACTTTGAGGTAACTACAGTTAGCCACTAATCTGCCCATTTTGTCCCTTCTTTCTAGAACTATTTGTGAAGTCCAGGTCGCTTCTATCTTTTCTGTAGGTTTTTCGTAGTACGGAATTTGAAGCAAGGATCGGTGCGCGCAGCCTGTTCTGTAGTTTCTCCTGCCCTCTGCTGGATGCAGTGTTACAGCAACTCCAGGAGTTTCCTATCTCCGTAATTTCTGCGATTGGTTAATGGGAAGAACTTAGCCCCTTCTTCTTCCCTTTCAAGCAATTACTACTATTTACGCCCTCACTCTCATTTGATCATTTGTATCCGTGTTAAAAAATAAAATAATAAATAAATAATAAATAAATAAATAAATAAATAAAGAAAGAAAGAAAGAAAGAAAGAAAGAAAGAAGCAATATATATATATATATACTTCTTTTTTTTTTTTAACAGACAAAATAAAATAGATAAGGGGCACAAGATTCCACCTTCAACACACTTCTTGCTCATACTTCAGCTTAAGAAATACAGTAGCCCTTCAGATTTAAGCATAGGAGTACCATGAGAGAAAACCTGTATGTTTGCTGCCCACTTAACCATAGAATAATTTACAGAGAACATCTTGTCTAAGCTCCTGCTTGAAGCTGGTCCAAAATGTTGCCACATCCAGTGGAGTTTTGAGTAGGTCTAGGAATGGAGATCCCACCACCTACCTTCTTACTTCTTCCAGTGTTTTACCACCCTCACAGTGCCTTTCCTTGATCTACCTGAAATTTCTCATCTTCTACTTTATTCCCATTGCAGCTGTGTACCTCTGAGTACATTCTTTCTTCATCTACTCTGTACCCTGCCACTGGGTATCTGAAGGCATCAAGGAGATCTCCCCTGAGCCTTCTGTTTAAGTCTGGACAAACTCAACTCTCTCACACCCTCCCCCATCCTTGTCTATCAGGTGCTCGTGTCATTCATGTACTGGGGGCCTGAAAAGTGGCCACTGTGTTCCAAATATTGCCTGAAAAGTGCTGAATAAAGAATAATTCTCCAATTTACATGAGGTACACCTAGGTGGCTGCACTTCATGCCACTAATCACATGCCCTAAGCTCAGCAGTTCAGCAGTTTTCAATCCACCTCACTGTACAATTACCTAGACCTGCTCCAGGTTGTATCAACCAGCTCCTTCAGTTTAGTACCACCAACAAATATGCTGAGATTATGCTCCACCACTTCATCCAGGTCTTTCACAAAGATGTTGAACAATACTGGTGGCAGTAAGATCCCTGAGGACTGCTGCCTTTGACCTGTCTTAATGTGGACTTTATACTGTTGGTCACAATTTACTAAGCCAAGCAGTCCAACCTATATATTCCACTCATCTTGTCTGGCACTTACCCAGTCCATAACTCATCAGTTTGCCTTAAAGGATAAAACATAAAAGTAAGTGTATCGATGCCTTTGTCCCCTTCCACACTACCAATCATCTCTTCAGATATGACAACCAGGTGGGTAAGGTACAATGTACTGCAGGGGTTATTCTCAATAACATTCTTGCCCTTCCTGTGGCTGGAAATGGTCTCAGTCAATCCAAGGAGAATTTACTTGTTAATGTTTCCAGGGATTGAGGTCAGGCTGATGAGCCTTCAGCTCTCAGGATTCCCCTTCTGACCTTCTTGAATATGTGTGACATTTGCCATTTCTCACTTTCTCCAAACCTCTCCTTTAAAACATCTTTGCAAAGTCATCAGGAAGATTCTTCAACAGCCTTGGAAGAATCCCATCTGGCCCAGTGAACCTGGATATTTTGAGTAGGTTTAAGTACTTTCCAAATTGATTATTTTTTTCTACAGATTTTCTACAGATTTTCTTTTCTAGATTTTCTTCTTTCTTATTTTCACAGACTGCTAGTAAGCTGGGAAAGCTTAATGTCTGAGGCCCCATCTCTTGTCATTAGTACTCCTACCACATGGAGCAGTGGGCTCACATTTCCCATAGCCTTGCCTTTAATGTCAGCACACTTTTCAAAGCTCCTCCTGTTGCCAGTCAGATCTTTTCATTACCAGATGAGCTTTAGTTTTCTTTATTTTTCCCTCCCTCTATGCTCAAGCAAACCCTCTAAATGCTTCTCTCAGAATCCTGAGAGATTTAACACTGCAATCTCATGGTCACTGCAGCCAAGGCTGCCCTCCATGTCTGCAACCAGTTATTACTGGTTTGTGTTTAATGGTCCCATACTGTATCTTTCTTACTCGGCTTCTTGGTCACTTACATCAAGAAGCTTCCTTCAGTACACTTCAGAAACTCCCTGTATTTCTTGTGTCTCCCACCAACGGGATCCACACCAGTTGCCTAAAGAAGATTTGACTCACACCCTGTTCCTGATCACCAGATTGAGATGCTGCAGATGCCAACCACAGCTTTTCTCCTCATGCTGGTCTGTCCTTTGACCATTAGACACATCTCATCATGCAGCTCCTGTTTGCAGAGACAGGCCTTCCTCATTGCCTTCCTGGCTTCTCTTTTCTGAAGGCCTACTCCACTCCCCTGTGCAGTTATGTGTCAGATGTGCCATATGTGGCACCACATATGCCCCAATGAGATCATACCTATGCAGTCTGCGCAAACTTCTATTTTTTTTCTCTTTCTTTCCCCTGCAAGACATGTTCATGTATTCAAGTACTTGAAATGTACCCCCAGTCACACTGCTTTCACTGAGAGACTCCCCATCTTTCATGAGTTTTTCACAAGACTCTCCCCACTGGGCTGTCACTTTCTCCTTGCTCCCTGTGCCTTCACTTCTCTAGAAGTTATGATTAGCATTCCTCAGCTCACTTAGTTTGAAGCCCTCTTCACTGGGATTGAAACCTGGCAAAGACACTTGCCACACTTCATCAGATGGTTCTGTTCCTGCTTTGAAGTCCTTGCTCCTCCAGAATGTTTTCATGGGTACAGAAGACAAACTTCTGGCTGTGACACCAGCAATGCGCCGAGTATTCATCCACTGAATGTACCCACTTCTGCCTATTCTCACTGGCAGGACTGAGAACACCATCTGTGCCCCATCCCATGCCATACTGCTAATCACTACTGACCAAAAAAAAAAAAAAAAAAAACAAACAGAAATGTGTTTTTTTTCAGGAGCCTCTTATGCTGTACCCTTGACCAAACTATGTGCATATACTTCACCATGAAGATGCTGGACACATTAAAAAAAAAATAACATTGCAGGCAAATTTCATAAGCAATGTAAGTAAAGACAAAAGCATATTAAACATGATCTCAGTTTGTGACATGCCCTTGAAGCTATGCTGCATACTGAGAATGCTGACACCATGTAAGTGGCATGTTCTATGCCCTTATCTGCACTGCTTTGTATACAAAATGAATGAGCAATCTCTCAGATAGAAAGTTCCAATCAAAAAGAAGTAAAAATGCATCTAGTAAAAATTAGGACCTAAATTATTTAAGATAAAGTTAAAAATGGCAAGAGAAGTAACTTCAAACCAAAAAACACATAGACTTAACAATATGAAGTCAAAATCCCTTCTGGTGTCTCATTATTGTAGTCAAGCTTTACCAAAAGCATCGGTTCTAATTGTGACCAGTATAGCCTTAACTGATGGATAGGACTTCTTGCCTATCTGCATTTCTGTTGAAGTTGCTGGCAAAGATGCTGCCAATTTAATTAACTTTCTACAGTTTTTTATCCATGCAAATGTGATTAATTCAATGTGGACCAAGTACAAACCTACAGAAATTTAAAAATATTTTTTAAAGCATTATTTCTATCTGATTGCTGCTCTTCATCATGACAAACTTTAGGCTGTAATCTGTTCTTTATCGTGATGCTATTTCTATTTCATTTTGTTTAATTTTCAATACTATGCTTGGAGGTGTCTGAGGTTACAAATCAAATGGTCCTGTCTCTATAGATCCTCTACTGTGATAGATATGTAGAGATGAGATGATACAGTGGGAACTGGTAGTAGGTATGATTCTGTTCTCAGTAGATAAGTAAATATATATATATATTTACTCTTTTCCTAGCAATTATTTTGGATTTCCATCCATGAAAGTAGAATCTGATCAAGAACATTTCTATAAACGAGGCAATCCTGTATGCTGCCCACATACTGATGGTAAAGGATTCATTATATTCACAAAAGTGAAGAAACAAAGACAGCTTTGATTCTAGATTAGATGGATACTTGTCAGAAACCTTGCACTATCAGGAGATAAATGAAAAACAAAGTGAGCTACTTCTATGTAGGAAGAAGAGATGAGATGATGCCAAACGTGGAAAAAAAAAACAAAAAAAACACAAAAAACAACAGCAAGAAATCCAGATGTATATTTTAACACTGTGGCAGAGCAGAACATGCAAAGCAGCATTTTCAGGATTTCTATAAAACTAGAATACAAAAGCATCCAAAACACTCAAAAGATTCTTCATAGCCTTCTGAAGGTAAAGAAGTTACTGGAGGCAGAATTACACAAACATAACCCTCTTTAAAAAGGCCTAGGGTGGAGCTATGATATTATAGACCAGTTTGACCTTGGTGGTAGGCAGGGTCCTAAAGATATTAATAAGAGATGAGATCACAAGGAACACAGACTGGGCAAAGTGATTAAAGGACATAATCTACTTGGATTTCAAAAGGGTATTTGACATAAAACTGCAAAGAAGATTAATGTATAACACTAACAAGCATAACATATAAGTATCATCCTTGAATGAATAACACGAATCACAGATATACTGATATTACCTGCCACTGCATTCTTATAAGCAGGATGTTAAAAAGTTAGGTTCACATGACACATGGCTGCAGGTTCATTACAAACACACATGAAGGCTCATTTGCTTTCCTTAAATTCCTAGTTTATTTTAAAGTTGTACTGAACATCTTTTGCTCTGTTACACTTAGTGAAGTGTGTAGAGTTGCCTGTACATATACCACACACAGTGACAGGATAGACTGGAAGCTCCCCTAAGTCACTTGCCTTTGCTCAGCAGGAAAGCTTCTCATAATACTCTGTTAAAACTGTTTTGCCTTTTTTCTCCCTAGTGTACTGCATGGATTTTTTTTACTGCAATGTCTCGTCAATGCAGGTGGATTATTTGCTAGCACAGATCTACCACCACTCTGAGGGCTATCTACATTCTGTAGCAGGTATTGAACTTTCCTCTCTGTCAAACTAAATTACTTTGATTTGTCAATGCTTCTTTGGATTTACAACAGTGTAGATGAGAGGAGTATTTAGCTTTCCCACTACAGCACTAAGTACTATGATGGTCACTTTAGGAACCTGATTTTGTATTAATTGTATACTTGTAACAATATAAATCACAGGGCAAACCTGTGAAAGCTGTTTCACTAACATAAATAATAATGTAAAAACACTAGCTTTGAAAGGATAGTGTATATTTGGAGCCAGATCCTCTGAAAAGTCAACTGCATCAATTATAGCAAAAGAGAATTTAGCATATGCAGCTCCTTTACTATGATCCCTTGTAGTGCCAAAAGGAAGTTCCACTCACTTACAAGCTGACATATACAATATGTGAATCCACTGGGACATTTTAAGTCCCCTTTGGAACCCTGTCTTCATCAACAGCTCAGGCTACTATCAACAACCACTGCGACAGTTGTTTGGAATGGTCACTTCTTTTTCCAAGCGTAAAGTGGAAATGGCAAGATAAAGTCCTGCTTATACTCGTGTTGTTGCTTCAGTCAGTTATATTTATCACATTACTACTGGAGAGCTTGGCAGGCTGCTGAAGCACTCCGATGAACGAAAGTTAATGATAGCAGGGAAGCCATCTCTGTTTCAGATTTGTCATGTGAGAGTGATGCCATGCGCAGTGGCTGCAGGATCAATGGACAAACCACAGCAAACTCAGCTGATCACTGCAGGCCTGCTCACTGAGAGCTGCTAGAGAGCCACAGACTAAGGTCTTCCTACAGCAAGAAGCGATCTTCCTGCTTGCTGCTCATACAGTAAGGGCTGTTGATAGGAGAGGACCAGAAATATACGTACAAAGGCAGGGATGATTTTCTACGTTTGCCTGGGTAACTGAGAACCAAATTTAACTAAAATCTGTCAACAATCAGACACATGCAAGTTACACCATTTAGGTGTGCTGTGTCGGGAGCTGGTTTAATTTTGGTAGGGATATTGCTTCACCAAAAGATGCTTAGATTTCTCTCTATATATTAAATTTTATCAAGTATTATCAGCACTCGGCAGTAAAAAAGCTCCATTAAGTACTCTCTACAAATCCACAAACCCATGTCCTGGAGTGGGAAAATGTACATTTCAGCCATTTACATTTATCTGCCCTTTTTTGGATCTCTAGCAGCTAAGAATTTCCCAGAAGGAAGAAAACAAAGAAACTCTGTACTGATCATGCTTCTTGCCCTTCACACAAATTTCTTGCAATACTCAGGCAGCCTGAGGTCTTACAATTCACAGCCAAAGGACACTTTTCATGTGAATGACATGCCTTGCTAAGGAAAACCTAACCTTTATTATCATTGTTTCCAGTCTTCCTCCTTGTCAGAATAGTTATAGGCTGCTAAAAATCAAAATAAAGGAATTTAGTTGCCAATAGACTCTAGGCAATGACAAGTAAACAAAAATCAATCCTTCCTCCATACAAACATTTAAAATCACTAGGAAATGGTCTCTCTCTACGACAGCGTACTAAGACTGGCATTTGAACATTTTTCTGTCCACTGGAAACATAGCATACTTCTAGGCTATTTTTCTGCTTAATCCTTCTAGCAACTTCTTGACAGGTATTTCTAGTTTTTGGGCATTCAGATACTGTGGATTAGAAAGAATGTGGAAAGAAATGTGTGTGTAGGAAGTAATGTGGCAGGAACTTAGAAAAGATGTAATTATATGATACTGGAGAAAGATCCAATCACTTCACTTCACAATCTAATAGAAGAGAAAACCAAATTCACCAATTCCTTAAAGCAGGGAGAAAATGACCGCAGGACAATGGAATGGCACAACATCCATCATATGACAGAAAAAATTGAGTAAAGCCAGGAAGAACAAGAAGGTTTACTGTGACAATCAGTCAGCATCAAAGGCGTGAGGCATTCACATGCCATGAGCTGGCAGAGTGGAGAGCCATGGCTAAAACAATTTTGTTTTTCCAAGCATAAGTGGCCTTTTCTTCCCTTTGGGGCAATATGGTTCACCTCAATAAGTTATCAAAATATAACCCAAAGTGATTTTGACTCTATCGCAAAAGCATTTTTCATTAGTGCCAAGCTTTGCTGAGTTTTATTTCTCTTCACATGGACCCTGAATTCTGTACAGTTATGAATCTAAACCCTTGAGCTCCTTGATTTGAAGCACTCAGACCCAATCAAGCCCAAAATTCAGACAACACAGAGACAGCATGAAATTACTTTTGTTCACCTTGCTCTCTGTGGGCGCTTCTTGCAAAGCTAAACACAAATATGATGCATTCTTCTACAGGACTTGATCTGGAATGGCTAACCAAGCTGACATTCATTTAGGAAATTGTTCTTACCAGGAATATTTGTTAAAAAGACAATATTATGGCAACAGCAACATAAATATGCTAATACAAGAACTACTTTATGTCTGAGTTCACCTTAATTGTATGAGAAAATGGATGCTAATCTCTAAGTTGCTTACTTGTTAAACATTTCACAACCGTGACCAAACCGATTGTTTTTTTTTCACATTGTACTTCCATACATAACAGAATATAGTGGCTGCTCATTACTTTGAGGTCAACACTGCTGAGTGAAGCCGTCCTGTTTGTCCCTGTTTGGGACTAATGCAGCACCAGCGATTACATCACCACTGCCCCACCACCCAGTACTAGAAGTGAGTTTCTCAAATAACAAGCCCATAGTAGGGAGAACTGCACTGCTGATACTCTGCGTTTTCTGTAGAGCTGTGGAAAGAGATGCATACAGCATTCCTCCCTCTTCACGGACACTTGCTTTTGTTTGATACCAAGTAATTCCCCTGGAATTGCTCTGCTTTGGTATGCCATGTACAAGCTGATAGCTGTGTTGCTGCACTGCAGGTTCAGCCCTAAGGATAGTGCACTTATGAAGTGCTATAAAGGATTTCAGTGAGGAAAGGATACTTAAATCAAGCTTTGAATCTGCTTGGATCTTTCTATATAGCCTGATGTGGCTAATTGAGTGTCTCATAAAATGAAAGCAACTGAGAGAAGGAGGTACCAACAAGGCATGCAAATTAAATTGTTATGAAGATATGTGTTGAACAACTTTAGATAAAATGAATCTAATTACTCTGAAAAATAATAGGCTGTAGAATTACACAGACCAAAGATGCTTTTAATCACCCAGTGTTAATTATCTACTTAAAGTACTTAGGGGAGAATGAACACATAGGAGATTGGTTAGGAACAATTTTTTACTATGTGTTGTTCAGGAAGTAATTGCAGTCTATGAGCTAAAAGTTATCTATTTTAAACAAATACTTAGAGAGCAACACAAGGGTGTTTTGCACCTTCATGAGAAAATCTCTAAATATCACTACATTATGACTGTACCAGCAAAATCATGTGTGTGACAAAGTTTAAACTGATTCACAATTTGTAGGTCAAATTCTGGACCCAGTGACATACATTTCATATACATATACTCTGGTGCCACTGAAGTTGCAAGATGCAGCTGATGTGGTGGATGCCCCATCCCTGGAGACATTCAGGGTCTGGCTGGGTAGGACTCTGAGCACCCTGGTGTAGCTATAGGTGTTCTTGTTTGTTGCAGGGGAATTGGACCAGGTGGCCTTTAAGGGTCTCTTCCAACTCAGATGATTCTGATTCTACAATTCTTGATAAAGATATATTCAAGGCAGCAAGTGCTGACATGCAAAAACATCAGGTAGACGTCAGCATTATTATATCCTTATCTTCATCTTGGAAATAGTTGCATAACAGAGATGGGATTTAACAAAACCCAGAGAGGTGCTAAGGCTCACCAGCAGCAAGAGCTGTGCAGAACAGAGAACACAGGAGTGGTGATTCTTCTACCATGGTGATAGTGTAGTACAGGAGATGGTCAAAGATGAGACAAATGAAGACAAAATTTGGGCAACACAAAATAACAAACAAACAAAAAAAAAAAAACTCTGGAAAATGTTACACATACAAGAAGAAGGTATAATGACAAAGCTCATCCTGTAAACAGACATTTCAACGGAGCTGACAAAGCCTTTCAGCCAGCACTCCAGGTTGCTGCACTGCACGCACGATGGCAAAAGGCCAGTGACCTAAGCAGACCTCATTGCAGGGACTTTTCCAGATCTTAGGCTACATGGAATTGAACTTCAAATAATATAATCGCTGGACACCTTGACCTGAAAAGAAAATGCTGTTTTAGCCTATTACTAATCTTGAGTGTTTTGTTCCTGTAAGACTGTCTGGGTGGTCACTTGGTTTCAAGGGCATTGGCCTGCCTTTGTAAAATCTAGGTAAATCTAGTAAGACCTGGGCTGCCATCTAGTAAAGTCTATGCTCAGCCAACTGACAGCTCTTCCCAAGAGTACTGGAATGGAAATTGATGGTACAGGCTACAGGCTTCCCCTATTGCTGGGGATCCTGACACTGACAAATAAAAGCTGCTCAGCAATGGAAATATGCACACTGTCATAACTCATGGAAGAGAAAGGACAGAAAGAAGTAATTTAAGGAAGAAAGGTACGCATGTTTATACACTTTCAAGTGAACTTGTCTTGCTCTTGATTCTCTTAGACAGTAAGAGTCTGTGAGCCTGCATACACCTGCTCACTGGGAAATCATCCAGTTATGTCAGGTTTAAATGTGCTCTGTAAAAATCTAAAGGCAAACGCATGGTGTAAAAGTTAAGTTCTGGAGACTATGCTTTTTTTTTTTTTTTTTTTTTTAAATAGTTACATAAAAAATAAAAATAATCAATGCTTCTCCCATATGATTATTGTCTTTAAAATCTGCCTCATCCGTAGATAAATCAAAACAACAAATCCCACAGCTCCTACAAGTCCTTGCAAGCTCATTGACTCCAGCAGCACTACTGTCTGAGTGAAGCTGCAGGGCTGACAGAACTCAATAGGACAAATTCACTCCTGGATCCATCCCAGCCTCTCTCTGTATACCTTGGCAGGCACATCTGCTGGCCACAAGACTGCAACAAGATAGGAAACAGAAGAGGCAAAAATCAGACCCAGCCTCCCCTCCAATGACAGGTCCCAGAAGATTTGTGGTGTTGCTATGAGAGGTCCAGGGCCAGGAGTCCTGCAGAGGCTCAGCTCCAGGGAGACGGGAGGAGTTTTGTCTACACTCCGCAGCTGGCTGCCTTCCCATGCAAATGATGCATGAGGATTAGCTTCTGTGCCAAAGTAAGCACAAATAATTTTGCCTTGACTTGAATGTTAACAAATGTCAGAGCTTCTGTGAGGTTTGAAAGGTAATTTTAAAAAGCAGCGATTTAGGAACTTTGAATGAGACCTACTAAATATGGTCAGTTTCAGAGTTTTCTGTTGTAATGACAAGAGCAGCAGTGCTGATGTCCTCCTTAAAGATTGTTTAATTTAAATCGTTGCCTATCTATCTTCCTTTTAATGGTTATATATTTCAAAGTTTCTTTCAACATCACTATACTAATTACTGTAAAACTGAATGGCCTCACTTGAAACCAGACCCAATATAGCCTGCTGACTTGTGTGACAGTTTTGGAGCAGGGTGCCAGTTCACAAGAATGAATAACATAGTTGCAGCTATTATATGGCTGGAGGTACATTTCCAAAGTTGTAAGCAGACTGTGAAACAAACAGAGCATTTTTTTATGGACAAGGTAGACAGAAAAGTGACGTTTATAGAATTACTGAATCACAGAATGGCCCGGGTTGGAAGGGACCTCAAGGATCATGAACCTCCAACCCCCCTGACACAGGCAGGGACACCAATCTCCCCATTTCATTCTAGACCAGGCTGCCCAGGGCCCCATCCAGTCTGGCCTTCCACACCTCCAGGGATGGGGCATCCACAGCCTCTCTCTCTGGGCAGCCTGTTCCAGCACCTCACCACTCCCTCTATAAAGAACTTCTCCCTGACATCCAACCTAAATCTGCTCTCCCTCAACTTCAAACCATTTCCCCTTGTCCTGCTGTTATCTACCATTGTAAAGAGTCGACTCCCCTCCTGTTTATAGGCTCCCTTTAGGTACTGATAGGCTGCAATGAGGTCACTCCGCAGCCTTCTTTTCTCCAGGCTGAACAAGCCCAGCTCCCTCAGCCTGTCTTCACAGGGGAGGTGCTCCAGCCCTCTGATTATCTTTGTGGCTCTCTTCTAGAACCTTTTCAACAGCCTTCTGTCTTTCTTGTACTGGAGGCTCCAGGCCTGGATACAGTATTTCAGATGAGGCCTCACAAGAGCAGAGTAGAGAGGGACAATCACCTCCCTGTCCCTACTGACCAGACCTCTTCTCACGGAGCCCAGGATACCATTTGCCTTCCGAGCTGCAAGAGCACACTGCTGGCTCAAGTTAAGCTTTTCATCCATCAAGACCCCCAGGTCCTTCTCCACAGGGCTGCTCTCAAGAACTGCTCCTTCTATGGGATTCCTCCAGCCCAAGTGCAAAACCTTGCACTTTGCTGTGTTGAACCTCATTAGGTTCACCCAGTCCCACCTCTGAAGCCTATTGAGGTCCCACTGAATGTTAATCCTCTCCTTCCACAGTGTCATACTCAAAGACCATTTAAACCATTGTCTTCAATTGTGGTGCTACCCACCACTGTCTAAGGTAAAAAGTGTAACACATGCCTATAATATTGTGTTTTAATGAAATAAAGAAACGTGTCTCTCTCGTGGCAGTGCATATCAACAATATACAGCTTTCTGTGTTTGGAATAAGTAGCCACCTCATTTCACACAAAATTGAAAGTGTGTATGGAAAAAGCAATTCTAGCAATTTATAACAGCAATCCTATCATTAATGACGAGTGAAAAACTTAATCTGTTTACTGTTTCATTTATATTTCTGATATTATTTGTCTGAATACAGAGTATTGACTGGCTTTTTTTCTATGAACTGTAAAGCAATAAAAAACATTTTCACACTTTTAATTTGCCATGCCCATAAATCTTGCTTAGGTTTTGAAACTACTGGCATGAAGGAAATCACTTAATTTTGCTCACTTATACAACTCAAGAGAATTGTTAAAATTCTTTTGTTTGCACATATTCCTGGAGTGTAGCAGAGGGTTAATCAGAACTAGTTTCTACACCCCGATAACTGTTGTAGAGAAAACTACAAAAGGCTCAGCTGTGACAGCCTTGAATAGAACACCAGATTTGCATCTAAGCTATGCATTTTAGAAAAGTTGCCCAATTCCATAAAATCTGAGTCTTCCATACCAAACTGTTAGCAATAAGTTCTCTGTCTTCAGAGATTTAGCTTCCTTTCATTAAGGAGAAAAACAGCTACATTTGAGTAGCATTTTGCTTTAGAGAGTGGAAGGAGATAAATAACTTTATTACGAGTGTCTCAGTGAAAAGCCTATGACAGCAGTGTTTATTTCCATCTTTCATCAGGTCCTGCAACCAGCTTTTCCCAAGATAACAGTGGTTCAAGGATCAAAATACAGTCATAGCTGCTTGACTCAACAAATGCTTTGAAATTGTGATCAAGAAACATGTAGCAGCTATCAAAAGGAAAAGATGATGTAAGGAGATGAAAGATGAATATAAAGAGAAGTGGAGATTGTTTTTGCAACAGCTGTCTTCATATTCACTTCAATTATTGTAAGCCATACTAGAAGTGGTGGAAATACCTGCTACTACTGACCAGCATCAGGAAGAAAGAAGTGACAATACTTCTAAGCTGGCAAGAGATGAAAGGCATCTCACTTGGAAACAAAAGCAAGTCAGCAAGCAAGTCTGCTAAGAAGTCAAATGCAATGTGTGACCGGGCATTACTTTGACAAATAGAAGCTACATGCTTTCAGCTCTACATGAGACGAGGTTGTAAGTGACACTGCAAAACTCCTGCTGTCAGATACTAATGCCAAGGCCATGGAAAGACACAGTGTTATAATCACAGAGGTCATACTACTTGTAGTCCTTAAGAATCACCGGTGCTGTCTTGTGCTCTGCTCTTACCTTAGATAGTCATTAGACATTTACAATATTTGCAGCTGTACCAGGCTACAGGAGGTTGGTGCTTTACTGATGGTTCTCTTGAGGTGGAAGACTGGAATAGGGAACAGCTACAGGTGTCTTTGCAACTGCGAAGTTTTAACTTCTTCGAAATCGAGAGAACAATTTCAGTTAAATATTGCAGCTTCAATTCCTACCAGTAAGTATTCAACTACTCCAGCCTTCACCTACAAGCAGTCCTACTGGTATACAGAACTACTCTGATCGTAAGGTCTTACTTATACTAGAAAGGTAATAATGAATTGAAATCAATGTTCATGACCTTATTAACCATTTATGGGGGTCTACCTTGAGTCGTCCTTTCCAAGGTCCAAGAATTTATAAACTTTGTCCAGTAACTTGAGACACAAATCTCCATACTACCCAGCAACATATGCAGGTCATAAATTAAATTCACCGCTGTCTATCAACCCAGGCCATGTTCTGACACCATTGCTGCAGCCTCTGCATGGATGTCTCTACAGCACACTTGGTGGCAGTGCAGTTGGCAATGCTCACCTTAGCTTTAAACTAGTTAGAATAGCAACAGGAGTAATTCAGACAGCAGCATACTCTTTGTGGACTGTACAAACCTGATGAAAATCCTGCATATATATTTTGTGATGGCTGTGAACCCCCCCACTGAAGCCTATAGTAATATGTTTTTATGACTGCTGAACTGCACATTACTTAGATTAAAGCTAATTCAGTTATACTCAATCATTTTCATTAATTTTTTTAAAGATAATGCAAGTGCCAGCTCAAAAGGTTGAATGCTAAATGTGTTTTCCAGATATCTAATGCCCTATGATATAATATCTGAGCACAACCAACCCCCCCAAAACTCATACAAATACTTACATTTGCACTCATATTCTGCAGCATGGTTGCAACTTTCAGTAGTAATACAGAGTATGGTTTAAAAATAATTTATTATAATGGTGTCTCTTTCAAGGAATATAGCAACAGATCTCAAAAGGAAGCATTTGCATCACAGTCAGAACATACTGTTCCTCCCCTCCAAAACAAAATACAGAGCTCTGATACCCTTTAGGTCTCTTGTCTGACAGATACAAGTAGGAAAGCAAGCAAGCAAAAACGTACAAAACATCTGATTACCAGAGAGAATAGCTTCCTGCATGCTGCACAGGACTTAGGCATTCCTATAAGGAATATCGTTTCTACATATTGGGTGTTTTAGACTCAATCACTCTGTCTGCACTTACTAGCAACCGTATCTGATGTGATGTGGTAATCTGCTATCTGCCCATATTCTTGTTCACAGGAAAACTGGCATTGAGCAATGACCTGGCCAATGGCAGTATGTGATGATGAGTTTAGACAAGCAGTCAGTGCAATTCAGAGGTAGTATCTCCCTTTCAAATGTCACACCCCAGTGAAAAATCTGGGAACTGGAAATACCACTCTGACACAATCAGATAGCAGCAAAAATATTACTCCCATGTTGAATGAACTAGAAACACATATGCAATCTTCTGTTGTGATGTGTCTTCTATCTGTAGAAATTTTAGAATCCTTCACCAGTGATTTCACACGTCACATACTCAGTAACCTGGGTATATCTATGTCATGCAAGTCAGTAAAATGAACTTACAGAAGTTGTTGTGTTCTCTGCAGAAGTATAACCACATCTAAGATGAAAAAAAGGACAGCTAAATTTACAGAATGCTCTACTTCTGCACAACAGCACCGGCACAGAAGGAGCAAATGACATTGTTAACTTAAATTCTTGCTACTATATAGGGAACTCTACATGTTTAGAAACTGACCAGAGCATCAGAGTTAACTGCGATGAAAAATACCCCTAGAGGAATTATTCATATATATCACCGAATGGAAAAGTATGGTCTTTCTGTAGCTTCAGAGAAAGTAGTAATACAGAGTATTAAAAAAGAGAATCACTAATTATCTTTTAATTGCATCATTAAAGTTTAATATAAGCATGACCATAAAGGCATATATGCAAGCACAGCTCTTCACTTTTCTCACATTATATCCCATTCAGAGTCAGAAAACACTTTATGACACTGACTTTATATACATCACTGACTTGTCTCTTCCAAGTAGTTCTGGTGCCAAAGATTGTGCCAAAACTGCAGCTGTTGCAGGAGACTCTATAAAGGAACACCTGAAATTTTCATGTTTTTAAGCATGCTAACAGAGAATCTGCATTTCTGTACAATCTACTTCTTGCACATCACAGTTTAGAAACTCCAAAAGCAGCAAAAATTTACTTAGGGCAATTGCAAAGAGAAAAATTGACAAGGATGCAAGCCAATTCAAAGGTGTGTGCTGGCACTAGATCTAATGCTATTTGCATGGCTATTTGCATGGTCACTGTTGTGCTCTAGGACAAAAGACTGCTCTCCAAACAGTAGCAGCATTCTGCCCCTTCCTGCTGAGAATCAGCCACAGCACTTGAGAATACTAAGGCACGCCTTGAAAAACTTCCAGTGTAAATGCAATTGTGATTGTACCTCAAAAGTGGGGAGCAACAGACACTCAGAAATTACCAGTGAGGGATAACTCCCCCTTGTCTGTTGGACACGTGCCCATTTGCCCATATACCCAATACCCATCAGTTCACCAGACCATGTCAGCTATAGCCCTTCAAAGGATATAACTAACAAGTGACAGTTGCTTGGGTTTGTATTTCATAAGGAAGAAAAAAAAAACACTTTAAGACAAAGTAATACAATTTTTGAGTGCTCTTTTCTCACAAGTATATTTGGACTTCTCAACTTGAGCATTGCTGTGTTTGCTTTTTAATGCCACAGTACCTTCACTTGGAAATAAAATTCTTCATCGATAATCACTGTGAAAACAAACAATGAACATTTTATTCTGTTTTCTCAGGGTCACGTGACTGACACATCTTTGAAATAAAAAAAACAACCAGTATCCCTAGCAGAGTCAAAACAATCCTTTCACTGCAAAAGGAAAAGCACAAAGGGTGGTGCATAGGTTTCAAAAGTTTTAATTAAATTTGGAACCTAGTAGATGAATTTTGTTCTACATACAGTTTTCAGGGGATAGAATTCACCTTAAGATGAGGAAAAACCAAGGATATATTCCTTAAAACATAATGAAAGTGAGAGAAGTGAGGTGATCTTATGAACCAGTGATGTGGTTTGTGACCTTTAAACTGACATATCAGGACCATAATGTTCTATACGTAACTCTGTTCGCGGAAGTAGAATTACTACAGAAAGGACATTTTCCATTGTGAGCTCTGGTTCTACAGGATTCCAGCTAAATTAAATCTGCAACTTTGTGTGTAAGAGTAAACTGCAACAGGAGTCAGCAGGATTTGGCATTAATATGAGGTATTATCTGCTCAGACTTCATCCCAAGCCAATTTCTTTCGATATGAAAAATGGTACCTCCTTACTCTAGATAGTTTCTTGGATTTCTTAATAATACTGTCTAGTTCTATGTCTAAAAAGACAGACATATTACTTCTGCTTGTAAACAAAACTATGACAAAAGGATGCGTGCCTAATGTGTACCTTTCCTTATGCATCAACAATTAAAACCAGTAGCATACTTCAGTGACAACATTACTGACCACACATAACAGGGAAAAAGAACTCTGTCTTTTTAGATCCAAGATTCAAGTTTATAGTGCTTCCATTAAAAAAAAAAATCACTATTTCAAAGTAAACGGAACTAATTTAGCATAGAAACAATTCAGAGAGAAAAGAATATGGAATATTAGAGGACCACTTTATCACGCTACTTTTTTTGGCTGCAATTCTTAGGCACTGAAGAATTTTGCCTTATTTGCCTAGAAACTGCAGAAAATTGCCTTATTCCAAAATAAGAAAATTGATCTCTTATACAGCTGTTCATAAAGAGACAAAGAGGAGCAGAACTAACTATAGTTTTGTTCTGTTTAAAAAGGAATGCAGCACAGTCTTTAAATCCCAACTTGAGGCCTTTTGAAGATGGCTAGCAATAAGTGCCACAAGCATCAAACAAAACAAAACAAAAAATAAATAAAACCCATAACACTAAGAAACATTTTCATCTAAAGTAACTACAGAAGTGAGTTTAACAATAAATTCCATTCTACTTTGAGTTATGATTACAGCAGCAAGCATTGAGGTCTATTTTTCAATTTTTTCAACACACGTAATTCATTTTTTTTTTTAACAGTGATGCACTGGTTCTCACACAGCTGTCTAAGAACTGCACTGATTACTCAGTGCAAGTTCTCCTCGTTTCCAGCTGCTAAATCCCATTAGAAGCAGCTAAAAATACTTTAAATACATTCTTAACAGTATGTTTTTATATAATCAGTTGTTGCAGCTGCCACGTGGATAACAGGAGACAAAAGAACTGGATCAGTAATAAAATGAACCCCTTTCAGAGATGTGTTCAGCAAAGCTAAAACATGCACAATCTTTGATTTCTTGGGTTAGCAGACCCCTAAGAACCATATAGACTTTTTTTTTCTCAATTCTTAAGCAAAGCATTGGATCTGCTGAGATTAATTGTGAAGTTTCAAAGCTGATTAATTCGCCAGTAGTGCAATCCCACTCTGAAACCTAAAGGCTGATGGGAAACACGATACCAAGTCTCCTCAGTTTCTGTCAGAACTCTCCTGCTTTCAGAGTGGTGCAGGGAAAGATAAATCAAGCAATTGCTAGATGACACTCTTCTACCACAGTCCATGCAGAGGAAAAATCCTCGTTTTCAAACAAAAATAAAGGATTGTTGGCTGCTAAACCAAAATGGAGCTGCGGAGCTTACTCTCTGACTAGCCTGGCTGCAGCACAGGGAGCTTATGGACAGAGAGAAACAGCAACAAGGAGGTTTGACTCAAGTGGGTCTGAAGGAGCTGGACAAAACAGAAAATGCTGAACAAACCAGGGCCAGTGCATGTAATACAGGGCACAGACTCTTCACTAACTAAAGACCAGCATCAATCCACGGGGCCTTTTCTTACGTTTCAAGAAAGCGAGACACAATGATTAACTAGGTCCAGAAGCACTCGTTTCTATTTATTTCTTATGGATTTTTTCTAAAAAGTATTATTTATTTATTTTCTGAGGAACGTGCATGCAGAAGCCCAGTCAAAGGCAAAGTACGGGTCTCAGATAACAGCACGGTTGCACTGAGATCCTGTTTACTCCTCTGCCTTTTGCCTCCCCCTAAATGCACCGGTCAGATTTGGCTGGTTTCCAACGCAGGAATCAGAACACAGGAATTCCGTAATTAAGGTTACACAACCTCCGACACAGGAATAAGGCCTCAAGCCTAAGGAAGATGACGTGAGCGGCGAGCGATGGCAATACAAGGTGCGTGCCCGCTCCCCCCCCCCCCCCCCCCCGAAACACGGGCGGCCCCCCCCCCCCCCCCCCCCCCCCCCACCGCTTCGCCCTGCGATCTCCGGGGCTTTTCCAGAGAAACGAGGCAGCTCCGTGCCCGCTCCCGTTAGTTTCGACTACAACGGGGCCGTGAACGAGGCCGCCCGGCGGCGAGGATCCTCCTCTCACAGCTCCCGCCGCGCTGCCCTAGGGTTGCGCATGGAGGACGGCGACAGCGGCCGGCTGTAGGACCGAGGGAACCCCGCGCACTCGCTCACCACCCCCCGCACCCCCGCGCCCGTTTCTCCCCGCGCGCGTTCAAACCCCGGCCCCGCGCCTCCAAATCTCGCGAGAGCGAGCGCCATGCCGGAACCGGGCCCGGCCCCTCCCCTCCGCCGCGCGGCCGGCGGCCTCAGCGCCGCGCACTGAGCGTGCGGCGCCGCCCGCATCCCGGAAGCGCTTTACGGCCGCGCTCCAGGCCCCCCTCCCCCTCTCCCTCCCTTCCCCCCTTCTCGGAGACCCGGGGCAGACCGGAGCGCGCCCCCGCACCCGCAGCAGGAGCGGGGGGGGGCGCCCCCCACCGACGGCCGCCGTCCCGACTCCCAGCGGCCGCCGTCCCGGAGGCCCGGGGCAGAGCGAAGGGCCGGGCGGGCATGCAGCCGCCGCCGGAGCCGAGCTCCCAGCGCAACACGGTGAGGGACGGCCGGGAGGGAGGGGAGGCTGGGGACGGGGCGGAGGAGAGGCCTCCGCTCCGCCTCGCCGCCGTCCCGGTCCGAGGAACGTGGTGAGAACGGGCCGGAGCGGGCGGCTGCCCTCGGCTTGGGTTGGGGGTACAGGGAGGTCGGGTCGGGGCCGCTGGGGCGCGGCGTCGGGAGCTGCGGGTGGCGGCGTTGGATGCCGTGCACCCACGCAGGCGGCGGGGAGAACTTTGTGTTTTGTTTTTGAGGCTCTTCGTGCCATAGGCGAGAGGGTGGGCGGCTTTCAGGAGGGGCTCCTGGTCTGCGTGGGCTGCTCCCGGTGTGAGATGTAGGGGGTGGAAATAAATGGGAGCGCGGGCAAAAGGGAGTGCTGCTGTCTGTTGGACGGGCTGACTGCAGCATGATGCTGCTGCTGTGGTGGCTTGGCTCTGGAGGTAGCGGGGCTACGGTTATGCTGTGGTGGTGCACTCAACAAGGCAAGGGAGGTAACAGTCCCTCTGTACTCAGCACTGGTGAGTCCTCGGCTTGAGTGCCGTGTTCAGTTTAGCAGTTTTAGGCCTCTCACTACAAGAGAGACGTTGAGTACCTGGAGTGTGTCCAAAGAAGGGCAGTGAAGCTGTGAGGGGTCTGGAGCACGAGTCTGATGGTGAGCAGTTGAGGGAACTGGGATTGTTCAGTGTAGAGAAGAGGAGGCTCAGAGGAGACTCTGCAACCACCTGAAAGAAGATTGTAGTGAGTTGTGGGTTGGCCTCTTCTCCCGGGTAACACTGATAGGATGAGAGGTAATGGTCTGAAGCTGCACCAGGGAAGGCTCAGGTTGGATATGAAGAAAAATTTCTTCTCAGAAAGAGCGATGAGGCACTGTTAGAGGCTACCAAGGGAGATGGTGGGGTCACTGTCCCTGGGGGTGTTTAGGGAAAGGAGAGGTGAAGCACCGAGGGGCACCAATTAGTGAGCATGGTGGCAATGGATTGACAGTCAGACTAGATAATCTTAGTGGTCTTTTCCAATCATAAATGAGTCTATGATTCTATGCTTTGTACAGAGTCTTCTCTTGAGATCTGCAGCAGTTTTCCTTTTCCCCTCTTTGTCCATTTCAAATAGATACTAAAAGTAAATAGACTGACCAGTCTTCGTGGTGTGCTGATATGCGCCCATTATTTTTAGTACTGATATCTGCTGTGCTTGAAATTGAGTAGTAAGTGTTCATTTGTAGGCTTGTAACAGATTCACTTGATCGGGGCTCTTCTCAGAGGACTTAGTAGAAATATGTGTAAAACTTACCAGGAAAGCCTGTGTGATCAGAGGTCGATAACTGCTTGGATAGCTTTGATATTTTTCTTTATTTATTTATTCTTCCAGACTCACAAGAAGAGCACTGCTATCTTTTTCCCCTTGTCCAAACATACTGTGTTAGAATATTTCATGTAAAAAGAAGAAACGTCAAATTCATTTCCTCTTAGCAATGAGAGAGGAAGAGCGTTCTTAAAAATTAAGTATTTCACAACACTTTTTAGAGTCAGCTCTTTGTCCTGCCTTGTGAATTAGTGTTGGCTGAGGGCAGCAGTATAAAGAATAATCTAACAAAGTGTGTATAGGCTGTCTCTTATTTCCTCTATGAAATGTATCAATTTTTACATGTGTTAGTAAAGAATTATGCAACCAGCATTTTATCTTTAATCTTAAATCTTTTGTCTTAAGCACGATGAGATGGATAAGAGTGATAGATGCACTCCGTAAGTTGACTATACTTTTGGGATTTATTTTCATCTTGCTCACATCGTAACTTTTAATATAGGTGACTGCAGATAATCCTGAAGAGGATATTGTGAGGTCTGTGTCCATTTTTTCTTCTTTCCTAGATCTCACTGAGGCTACTTCTTTCTGTTAGTCATCATCTTGAGAAAGACAAGATGACTTGAATAGCTGTTGTGAAAACCTACCTAATTTTCACCTAGTTTTGGCAGTATGTCTGTGCTGATGCCTATCCACTGAATGGCAGAGGAGTAACCCTTTCTAATTGTAAATGATTCTTTTGCATTCTTCCAAAATACACAGTTCTTAATGTTGTGTGGTAACAGCTTGCCTCTGTCACCTCTCGAAGGCTACATAGATCTGAAACAAAAGTAAGTATTTGGTTGAGCTTAGCTATAGGTGCTTTCTCCTAATTTTGATCCTGTAATGATTTATAGTGTGTATTTGAAATAGGATACGTAGGCCCAAAAATATTCCTGGTTGGATGCAGATTTGCATATTTCTATCATGTCTGCTTAGTCATCCAACTCTACTATAGCATGACACATTTTGCTCTAGGAGTGTCTATATAACACTCTTTCCTCTGCTGTGAGCTGAAGTAAGTGCAGTGTCTGTTGTGTATGTGGTTCTCTCTACACACTTAAATGTAAGTAAATATATCTACAGAGAAAGACTTTATTTGTTGCATTGAATGTCAGGTGACAAGCTGAAACTAAGAGAGAGTTGTATATAGCCTCAGATTTTTTCAGAAACATCTGTTGGACTGCTGTAGGCAGGTGTTTCAAGTTACAAGGTAGAAATATCTGCTACTTGTGGTTTTGCAGTGTGTTTTCCTGACCTTATTTTTGTCTTTACACAAACAAGAAGGTACAAAGCCTAAACTGGGAATTGGTAGTTATCCATGTAATGTGGATTTTCTGTTTACTTGTTTCTGTGGAGGCATAATATAATAAAATACTGTCTAAAGAGTGATGTTAACTAGCTTGTGAAAAACCAAGTATATTGTTGAGATTGCATGTGTGGTAATGTCATAGTGGCAGCTTGCACATGGGAAGCAACTTCTACATGGAAAGGTGAGAGGGAGTTCAGAAATATATTTGTTTAGAGTCATTTATGCAAATGTGAAAGGTGTTGATTTAAACCATCTCCAGAACAGCTTCTTAAGTTCTGCCAAACCTTGAACTCCTTCAGAGTTACGCATGTGAAAGGCTTTCAAATTAAATATGACGTCTACAAATTCATCTCCAGTTTAAGGCTCAAGATGCTGCTCTGGTAGGAGGTTTTGTGGTACAAAGTATCCTTTATGGTCTCTTATTCTGTGGAGGTACGTAATCTGTCAGCAAGTCCTGTGCTGTGTCAGTCAGTGCTTAAAAGATGGCACTGTAGTATCAGTATCCAGAAGACTCTTGGATGCTAAACTTTTTTATTGTCATGAGAAGCTGCAATCATCTGGCAAAACTCATTGTGTAATAAGATGGTGAGACAGACTGTAGTGTTGCTCATAAACCATACAGATCAGGATTGTCAGGGAGTTCTTAATGTTTGTTCTTTTTCTCTCTTTAAGGATAAATTATACCATATAGATCACTCAGGGTGAGTCTGAGTTTCATGCAAACATATCAGTACAGTATCAAAGTGAAGAATTTCACCTCCATTAAGTTACGTAGCACAGCTTTTTGTTCTTAAGAAACAATTGTTCTTGGATTCCAGTGGGCTTTATTTTCTTGGGGCCTGAATTTAAAGTAGTGGTATTTGAAAAGTATCTTTAATGTGTTACCAAATTTTGTCCTGGCTTAACTCTTTCATAAGAAAATTACTTCTTTCATTCTTCTCAGAGGTTCTATAAAGCAGTAAGCAAACAGTAAAGCTACAGAGTTAAAGATTGTTGTGCTATAGCAGTGTTCAATAGCCTATCACAGCTAGAGTATGCGTGTTTTGCTACTTAGTGTATGCTTGATAGATAATTGAGAATGTTTTCTTAAAAACATTTTTTGGCTGATTACATTCAGTCAGTCATGTTCCGCAGTCAATATGCTTTAATGAAATGCTTGCAGTCAAATGAAATTGTATGTCCACTGAAGTGGATATTAATTTGAAAAGTGGATTGGTTTCTGTGAAATCATAGTTGAGTTAAGGATACTTTTAGAACAAAAAATATTTAATACTATCAGCATTTGTTTCATGTGTAAGGCAGAAAAAATATGGTTACTTTTCCAAAATGTTTTCAGTGTTGACCATTCAAATTTGATGAAGAGATCCCCAGCCATGCTAGTGTTTTAATCTGGTTGTGGCTTTAAGCTTTCCTTTTTCCATCCCTTGGTTATATCTGGGGGTATTTGTTCTGAAGTCTCATCTGTTAAAGACATTTTTACCGGTTTACAATGTCTTAGGCTACTGAAAATAGCTTGTGAAAGGCTTCTCTTATTCTTTATGTGTCATTGAATTTGTCACACTGTGTATAAAACCTCAAGTGTGATTATTTCTGTTCTGTGGGGAGCTTGTATACTTTGGCTTAACTGAAGCATGAATATTTACTCCTAACACTTGGAAGAGTCAGGGATTTTTTCTTTTTTTTTTTTTTGTATTGAGCATGCAATAAATAATAGTTTAAGAGAGCATAGAGCATTTTTTTTTTTTTACCAGGATTTTGTGCAAGTTCTGAAAGGAACTTAAAATTTGCCTTTTGCATGCGTGTTCTTGAAGATGATCTTGCAGGCGCTGTAGACTCGGTGCTAGAACATTGCTGTTGAAACATGCTTGGTTTTCTTTCCTGAAAGTCTTAAGATCGTCCTGATGGAATGGTGATTCCCGCTGTCGTGGGATCAGAAGTGATAGATATAGTTAAGGCAAAGTGGTGATTCTGTACAGTTTCACTGTTCTTTCACAGTTGTTCAAAAAAAAGGTTAATAGGGTACATTGTTACTAACAAACATTTCTATGTTAAATATCATCTTTCTTCCCATTGATGCCTTGAAGGCATTAAAATCTTTTTTTTTTTTTTTCCTCTCCTTAGCAATTTTACAAAAATGCCCCTTGTACAAAACCAGGTTTTTGCTTCTGGGTGATCTGATGGTGTACAGATGTGACTTCAGTAATCTGGGGATTGTTGGCTGTGTATTTTAGTTGAACTCAGAACACCCTGATTTTAGAAAGAAATATTTTAATGCTTTTGTAGATTGGTGCGTGTTTGTAGCTCACTATTAAGTTTCAAGTGGGCAGTGTTGGGCAACCGTTCTTCTGGTGAGGATCTCTGCTTTGTTTCCTGCTGTTATGACAACACTGTTTAAAGAAGTGGTCGAAGAAGTCTTCTTACTCTTTTTTCTTTTTCATAAGCAGCAATGATCTGTGCAGTCATATCAAAATAGATCTCACTGCTTGTCTGCAACTGTTTCATGTGTTCTGAGTTTATGAGCTTTTGAGTAACTCCTTTGGTTTATGTATGTAGTTTTGTAATTTCTTTTATTTCTGTATTGGAGATACTAACCTTCAGTGTGTCCCCATTCCATTAGCAGGTAACGACAGTGAGATGAGTCTCTGTTCATGTCTAGATTCCTTTTGTGTTTGAGTTTTTTCTTTTTTTTACTTTTGCTTTCTTGGTATATCCAGTTTAGAGGAAGAGAGGTCTGTGAGCAATAAGTCTCTAACTTATCTTTTGCAGTGTAATAACTTTTAAAATGTCAGAGTGACCCTCTAAAATGAATCTACCTCTTTGCTTCTGAAGCCCTCATTAGATAGAGCAAATGCTTCTTTTGCTTTAAAGAAAGTTCCAAGTCAAGTAAATGTTCCACCTGCCAATCCTTTTTTAGATTTGGGAGCTAAGGTGAATGAGGCTGAAGATAGCCTTAGGCCTAAGAGACCTAAGAAAGATCAGGTTTTTTTTATCAGTCCTCAGAAGTGACCTTCTACTATATTGGAGAAAAAAGGAGAGAGAGAAATTAAAGGGTCAGAAAGTCAGTGAAGCTGTGTTGAAACCAGAGTTTTGTCTGTGAAGAAGGGTTCCGTGAGGGGGAGTTAAAGTTGTCCTTTACAGAAGTCACTAATTCTTCAAGTTTACCAACTACAGAAATGAAACATGCTCTTAGCAAGTTTGGAGCAGTCCTTGATGCTTTTAGCACCACTCAGTGGATAACATCTCCCTGCACCGATCTGGACATTGAGGGATCTTCACTGATCTTTCAGTGATCACTGTCTTTCCTGTGGTTTCTCAGCAAGATGCTGGAACCAACCACACAGGCATTGCTAGTAGTGTGACAAACAGCACTTCTGTTTCTGGAGGAGCCACCCAGTCACTTGAAAGCTGCTTTTCCCTAACTGAGACCGCTTCCTGTAAAAGTTGTAACAAAAATGCCTGACAGATCTCTGAAGAGCATATGTTACCCAAGCTGTGATCAAGGCAGGGAGATGGCGGCTTGCGGTATGTGTGCAACTGAGGTCTCTGCTCTTCATTTGCAGAAGTCCTGGTGCAGTTTGTTCTCATGAATGGCTGTTAGCAGGAGGTCAGGAATTAGTTAGCATAATTGGCCAGGTTGTTACGTCTGATGGATGATTCCCCTCTTGGAAGCAACTGAAAAGATAGCAGAATTGCTCCTACTTTTCTCATATTTTAATTCCTATCTTCTCAAAGGGATATTTCTGCACGCTTATTTCTTTTTCAAGACTGAGAGAAAAAGCTTTTCTATTTTGTTTTTTAATTACTAGCCTTGAATGCATTGAAACAGTCCCCATGGAGACTGCTATTTATGGATTTAATATTTGTAAGAACTGGATGGAGGGACAGTGGTGTTAAGGAACTGACAGGAAAGTATCAAGAGTTTGCAACTCTTATCTTGCATAAATTCTATTTAAAACAAAACTGAATAAGATTTTCTCCCTTTCCCTCCCCCCCCATTGCGTTCCTGTTAAAGTCTACATGATATTTTTATGATATTTTTAGTCCTGTTTGTTTGTTTGTTTCTTTTGTAAAGTCTAACAAATTGCCTTAATATCTCATAGTTTCTGAAAGGTAAGAAAGAATTGATAGAAAGGTATAGGAAGAAAATATTTAAGTATTTATCATGGTCTTTGATTGAGGAGGAAGGAAAAGTAGTTCTGACTTGAACATTTTATTATCTCTTGGTCTTATTCTCTCATTATGTGGTAGGACATTAAGATCCAAGGAGTACAGACACGTCTTAACAATGAAAGCTGTTCTTTCCTAACAGTGGCAAAATTTCTGTTTTGGGGCTACTCAGAATAAATTTGCTTGAGCGTGATTGTTGGTGTAGCTTTGGTAATTGTATCCTCTTGTCCATTTGCGGAGTATTTGTTTAAGATTTGTCAGTAGCAGTTTATAGTAAATCCCCCTGGTATTTTGAGTTAATTTTTAGATGCTATTTTCTGAACTATGTTTATATACTTTTTTTTTTGGCCAGTGTTTTTGTTATCAGTAAAAATGCTTATGGTGAGTGCCACATGCTTACGTAAGCTGCACTCATTTTTAAGTGAAACTATTTATGGCACAGGCTATTTAGTCTGCTCAGAAAATGAGAATTCCACATGCTTTGGTTGGGGGGGAATGCATTTAGACTCACAAAGAGACTTTCAGTCTCTTTTCCTGTTTATTTTGTTGTTGTTGAGTTGTTTTGGGTGGTGTTTTTTTTTTTCTTTTTCATCTGGAATCTTTCTTCTGTCTTTTTTTTTTTCAGTGTTAAATGTTGGGCAAATCATTTCTAAGTATTGTAAAATATGTGAATTATGTAAACATTATATAATTGTAAATAATCTTTATTATTATTAAACTGTAAGAGATTGCAAGCAATCAGAAAACTGACCATGCTGCTTTTCATTATTTGTTTGCAAGTAGTGATGGTCTTATGTTGTCTAGTTAGAACATCCTTGTTGGTGTGTACATACAACATGACAGAATGGCTGTTCAGTAGGCAGGTACTTGTTGCAATCGTTGTGGTTATTTCAGCAATATTTTAAGAAAATAGTAAAACAGTGGAATTGCAATTGTGTTAAACAGTGTTTCAGCTAGAGCTCATGTGGATGTTATTTGAGTCAGTGACTGGGGAAAAAAAAAACGCTTAAACATGAAATGAGCTAAGTTGCAAACTTGAAGATTGAATTATAATAGATTATAGCATATGTAATTTTATGGAATGTGTTAGACTTGATGGATAATTCCTGAATATTTTAAGGTAATTTTAACATTTGCTATTGAGTACCCTTTTAGCAGTGATAGTGAGGCTTGCAAACATGCTTTTAGGTGTTTAGTTCTTTCGTGACTCTAGATTAAACTCATTTCACTTCTGTGTATCTCATAAAAATACTGACATTTTCCCTGCAATATAAAGATAGTTTGTACAGTTTGTCCCCCTGTGTAAATTATCTTCTGTTCTGTGATTCTTGATTACTTCCTTCTCAACTCACCTGGGTAGATAGCTATGACCACAATAAAAATCAAGCTAAGACCTCTTCCTGATTCTTTCAAACAAAAGCAAATGATCACTTGGAACATAAAGTTTTCGGGGAGCTGGAAGCAATCAGTCCCACTGCAAACTTGGCTTCCTGACTTGGCTGAATGTAGGTCATTTGGATGTCACAGGATACTGACTGCTCTCTCACTTAGCCTTGTAAATAAGATTTTAGTTATCAGTTTTCTTCTGTGTCTAAAATACTAGTATAACCAGTTAGTCATGTCAGTCTCTTCAAGTGTACAGCAACTATGAGGTGTCTGTCCCAAACAGACAGAAAGCTGCTACAAGGAGTGAGAAATGTGTGTTTTTTGCTGATCTATTAATGAAATAGCCTCGTTTGTTGCTCTGCTTTCTGTCTTACCTAAAGGAGGAGTCTGCTTCTGAGATGCTCCTGGCCAGAACTACTCATGATTGCTTTGGTCTGCCAATTCTCACCCATGGCCACCTGCCTCTGGCCCAGTGTTTTGTATCTATTCTTGCACAAGGTTTCCTGTGCTTTTGAGATGAATGAGGGAGCTGATCCATGTAGTGTTTAGTGTTTGTAAATAAAAGCTTTGCTTTAGTAATCAGTGTAATAGTCAGTTTGCTGTTTGATCTTCAAAATCTGTTCTTGTGCGTTGGGAGGAGCAAGCATACGGGAAAAAGGAGAAGCAAATTCTCTTTCCAGAATTGTTGTATTAAAGTTGTTTTGAAACAGACCAGACTTCCTATGTGATAGTTGGCTCTTGTGCAAGCACCTAATTCAGTTCTTAGTTTGTGCTATAGTATTTTATGCGGATAAATACTTGCTGAGACAAAGGTTTTTTTTTTTTTTCACTCCAAAACTGAATTCCTCAAATTAAGTATTGTTTTGTAGCTATTGGAGGCTGTGGATGCCCCATCCCTGGAGGCATTCAAGGCCAGGCTGGATGTGGCTCTGGGCAGCCTGGTCTGGTGGCTGGCGACCCTGCACATAGCAGGGGGGTTGAAACTAGATGATCATTGTGATCCTTTTCAACCCAGGCCATTCTATGAATCTTTAATCTAATGTTTCCAGAGTTCAGCAACAGCAGAAGCTCACTTTCTTTTCTGGGATTTTTCTGGGTTTTTGCTGTTTGCTTGTTTGTTCATTTTTAGTTCTCAGTTGTGATAACCCATGCTAGAGAGAAAATAAAAACATTTGGATGTTCAGTATTCCTTTCGTTTTGAAAGTCAGAAGTAATCATTTGAATTTTAATAGTCATTTGCTGTATTATGTTATTAAAATTATTTATGTTATTAAAAATTCTCATCCTGAGTCCAATTCAAAAAGGCATGTTATGATTCTTGACAGTGTTCAATTTTTGACAGCTGTTATGTAGTAAATATTTTGATATAAAGGAATAGTCCATAGTATGGTGTTTGAGCCTTTCTTTGTATGTACTGTGTTTTTTTTGACTCAGTTGATCTGAGTGCATGTAACTGCATGAATAAAGTCTACTCTTATGCGTATTTGGAAGTGTGTTGATTGTTAGGGTGGTGACTCACTTTTTTTTAAGTATGTGGAAAATTGTTCTGATTTAAGTGCATGATTGGTTGTGGAAACATGACAATTATCAGGCAAAGTAACTGGTATCCTGTATTTGGGCATGTAGGTACGAAGAGTTCAGCTTATATTTTCTTCATGAATTTTCAAATAGACTGTGAAATCTGTTGACTTAACTTGAAAATCCAGCAAAATATATTGTAAGAAGGATAAGCTGTTCACATAACAGAGAATTAGTGGGCCATGAGTGTCTGAAGTCTGAAGAAGTCATTGGGGCTGTTTGGTTAAGTAGCAGGTGTGATTATTCACACTGTGATTACAGATTCAAAACATTAGGTTACAATGTTAATTTTACATATTTCTGCTTTTTCAGCTCTTTTGCTTCTGAAATCTACAAATGTGCAAGTGATAGGACAAGAGATACATGGTGTCAAGCTAAAAGAAAGTAGATTTAGATTAGACATGGGGTGGAAATTCTTTAGCCTGCAGGTGATGAGACAGTGGAACAGGTTGTCCTGAGAAGCTGTGGGTGCCCCATCCCTGGCAGTTCAAGGCAGGGTTGGATGCGGCCCTGGGCAGCCTAATCTCTATAGAGTGGCAACCCTGCCCGCAGCAGTAGGGTTGGAACTAGGTGGCCTTTCAACCCGAGCAATTACGTGATTCATGCTGCCTGTTTCTGTGGTAGACGTAGTCTGTTGGTTCTTGGCTGCAGGGGAGTACTGGTGCATTACTGTTTGGTTGATGAGAGGTGACTGCAAATTATTTTAAACCTCATTTTCCTGATGCTTAGGCTTCTGCTGTATATGGCACTACAGTAGTCTTGCGGGCAATTATGACACTGATGTTTTTTCATCTGCTTTCTCAGCAAATAATGCTTTTCTGAGACTCTGTGGAGTTAGACCAAGAGACCTGGCTTTCAGATTCAAGTTTTTTGGATCTGAGTAAACAGCTGGATATGCTCCATGTTGTTCTGCTCTGGAAAACATGCATGCTGCCACTTTAGAAAAGTAAAGAAATAGGGAGCTTGGTTAAAGAACTACTTAGACACTGGGTTTCCTTCTTTGCTGCAGCATTCAAGTGAAGGAATCACTAAACCATACCAAGTGAAAGACTTAAGCTCTTGTAGCTTGCATCTGCAACTACTCAAGCTATTGGTTATCTGTTTTGTTCTGGTATTCTTCCGATAGTGAATAGCACTGAGCACAGCACAGGTTTTAGAGCAGTGTAAGGAATGTTTCAAGCAGTTCTTTTTGCTGTTGTTTTACCAAGTTATCTGCCAACCTAACAGGGAAGAAAGGAGAGGTCTGACACAACAGAAACAAGTGTCGCTTTTAGAGAACACACCTACCTTGAGGTGCTGGACAGCACCGTTTTGTTTTAGCAAAGTGACATAATCTAAACGTCTTGAAGAACAGAATGAGTTAGTAACAATTTTAACTTTGATCTGTCTTTGAGCACCCCCCCCCTTTTTTAAAATTTCTTTCCCTAAAGCAGGATTATAAGGATAGCTTCCTCAAAAGGAAATGAAATCAGAGCAGTTTATCCTACCAGCCTTAACAGAGTACAGTAGGGAACTGTAGGGAAGATCAGCATGAAAACAGTCTAGCTTTAAAGCTGTACTGATTGCTTTAAGTGTTTAACATACATGTTTAATTCACATTTGGAAGAATATTTCTGGTGTAGAATAAAAGTAAGATGATATAAAAACTGAAATTATGAATGCAGGCTATCCTGAAAAGTTATTTATTCTACTTCTCCTGGAAGTTTCAGAAAATGCACTTTATCCATTTATCTTGTATTCAGATTCTTTCCTGTAGCTTGATTTGATGAAAGTGAAATTTGCTCATAACTTTTGCCATCAGGCAGCCATGCAAAGTCAGCTGCTGAAAGACTGGCTACTAGGAAAGGACCACTTTCCTTTTAATTTTCTCCTATAAGCCTAGATATATAGAGCAACATTTGTTTAACATTTTCTTGGTAAAACTCATGATTACAGACAGAGGAGTCAAGCTGTATCATCACATAATTGGCCTTTTTATACTCAGCTATTCATAAAAAGTCATGCATGCCTCAGCCAGGAATTGCGTTAATCTTATCTTCTGGCTCTGAAATTTTCTGGCTTGGTACCAGCGCAACAGAAACAAATGTGGCCTGCCTACTAACAACCTGTCTTTGCATACAATGTCAGGGAATAATCAAACTATACTGCAAATACAGATTTTCTTAACCTACCAAAGTCATACTGTGTTTTAAATGAGAGGCCAAGCATGGTCTTTAGAATCTCTTCATGCTGGTATGTAGCAGAGTGACTGAAATTCATAAAGCTTTTAATACAGAGGCTATTGAAATGTCAGAAAAATTGGTTTCCAATCCTATGCTCTGGCTGGAGCACGCAGAAAAGCTCAAAAGTTATTTACAATGGGAAATTGAATGGGAAAGTTATTTACAGTGAGAAATGGGAAATATCATTTGGGGAAAAGTTCAGCATTGGTTGCTGTCCTTTTACTGCTGCCACCTGTGGTCTTTCAGCATGCTTTTTTTTTTATATATTAAAACACCTGATTTAGTGCCAGTCTCTTTGTATGGAAGAGGATGCTCCAAAGCTTGAATCGAGGAAAACTGTTGGATACTGTTCAAGTCCTTTGAAGCTGTACAGTAATTTTGGCAGGGATGCATTAGTGCTTTAAGATGAACAATTCTATTCATGGTCTGATCTTTCCATTAGCTATACTGGTTTTCCTATTTATGACCTCTGATTAGGGAACAAGAATATCTCAAGTATCTATATTTCCTTACAGGGATTTGCCACTGAAGCAATTCCACAAATAGGGCACCTGCAGCTCTATCTGGGTGTTGATTAGTCAAACATTATCCTGTACTACCAAGATCTCCTTCTCTGATAGCTGGAGTATAGAACTTGCTTAGGAAAACTCTTAAAGCTTTCCATCTACCACACCAGACTTATTTGTATCTTGTTAATATTCGTTGTAGAAAAAACTGAAGAGGAGGTAGAATGAAACTTCTGTTTTAGTGAAGGGGTGAAAAAGGAGTGCCTTAGTGTTTGATTTTTGTTTGTGCAAGACCTGTGGTTTTTTTTGTTTGTTTGTTTTCCTGCTAGGGTCACATTCATCTGTTATCTTAAGATGAAAATTATCTCAGCTTATCCCCCAACAGACTTTCTGGGGAGATATCTCTGTATGCAGATATTTTAAAAAGTTTGATCTAGAGTTTTATATGACATACATGCAATATCTGGTTCTATCTATTTAGGCATATAAATGGTGGAAGATTTGCCTTGTTTTAAGGTGTCTTTTCTGTTTCACTAGAAAATTGGGTAGAGCATGTCCTCATCTGCAACACACAATCAAGCATCTGTGTTCCTATATGTGTGTATTTGTAATCATATCTATACATATGCTTATATTTATTATTGTATTACAATCATACAAAAATGAAAATTAATAGGTAAATATAATTAATGTGGTGCTACATAGTATGCAATCTCTGGCATGGCCTCTCTTTGCTACACTTTGAGGGTATTCATGCAAAGAGTCGTCTGGGTGTATCACTGAACGGGCAAAGTCTTATGGTTTCTTAACCAGTTCTCCTGCAGTGATGCAAAAGACAGGCATGCTGTGCAACTTCTCCACTGTAGTTTGTAGCAATTAGATGTGTCAAAGAAATTCCTGCATTTGGGAGGTGGAAGCTTAATTATAAACTTTTAAAATGGTAGTTCATGTTTTCTGGTGATTAGAGAGTGTTTGGTTCACGTTTCTCTGCATTGTTGTTAAACTTTGAACTGCTTCATATTGCCTCTTCCTTGTTTTTTCTTTGTCTGCCCCCTCCCTATTTCTGTCTTATTTTTTGTTCCTTTCTGTGTGTACTTCTCTACTTCCCTCCTCTGTTTCCCCTGTGTAAAGTCATATCCTCCATTAGCATGTATTTGCTGTGGATCCTGAAAGGAGATTTTCTTATCATCTCACTTGGCTACGTATTTTTCTAATATAAGGTTTTCTTCTAGTTTCAAAGGCCAGAGTGAGACAAGGCTAGCAGCAGGCAGGCCTGAAACAGCATTCCTTTGGTGTTTGTAGCACTTTTTTTCTCTTTCTGCTTTGTAGTCTTTTAACTGTTCCTCTGGGTGTAAGAGTTCTAGCAAATACAGCACACAGGCAGCCTTTATAATAGATGTTGCTCTTGACATTATTGTCAGTTATATGAGCTGATTATAAGACAGCTCATATCAGTTGAAATTAATGCTAGTTAGTATCTTGTTTTATCTTTGCATGAAAAGGAATATTCTGCACAAGTATAAATACGTTTTTCAATCAGTTCCTTTGTGGTGTGGTGGAATGAAAAAGTTTGAGGCTGGTGCTGTTTAAAAAAAAAAAATTGTCTGCATTGTATCTTGTAGTGTTCTTATATATACAGTTTTCAGCGGAATTCTTTGAGTTCGGCTGGTGTGCCTAACATAGAATATATTCAAGATTTGTCATATAAAAACCTCTGGGATACTTATCAGAAGACTTCTGCTCGTCTGGTTGTTTTTAACTGTAGTTTATGATGTTTTCTTGCTATTACCTCAGTCAGAATTTTATTATGGCTATTTCAGAAGCAACAGAGCTGATGATTTAGGTGAAACAGTTGACTTAGAACTTTTTTAAGGTAAAAAGAAGAGAAAATGGCTGAAATCGTAATTTCATTTTGAAGCTTTTTGCTGTGGGCCACCCAAATAAATCAAATAACTGATGCTATACCACTGAATGCATGAAGTGCTGCAGCCATGTGCCTTTGTGGAACTAAAAGCAGTCTCAGACAACTGACCTGATTATGCTGCTTTTACTCTGCAAATGGACACTAGCTTCTTTCAGGTTTATTGATAGCAATTCATTTACGTAGAGCAGAGCAAACGTTTTAGTAGGGAGGAGGCCGAAGAACGATGAAGGTGTAGAGGAATGAGGCATTTAGGTTTGTTGTTTGAATGTCAATTTGCATGTGAAGCATTTGATTTCTGAATGTGGTTAACTTTAATATATCACCTTTTTTTTTGTGACAAAGTGACACATTGGTATTTTTTCAATTGTAGCTGTTGTTTTCAGTCTTCTTGAAACCTCTGGCTTCAGTGAATGCTTACTATGAGCTCCTGCAAAAAGAACAGTTTTCATTTTGTGGAAGTCTTGTAGGAGGTCTCCTTGTGTTTTGACAGGTGTAAATGCATCTTACATAAAGCCCGCTCAGAACATCTTACAAGCGAATTCACTGTGGCCATCCATTTGTGATGCAGGAGCAAGAGTTGATGCTGAAAATCACTTGTCCTGTCTAGGAGCTGTTGAGCATCTCTCTGGCTGGGACAGCATTAAATTCTTCTGGTTGAGAGAAATGCTGGATAGAGTCAAATTGGCATGCTGTGGATAATTCTCCCTCTATTGCAGTACTCCAGCGTGTATTCTGTGAGGAAAATTTAATGTCGTTTTCTAGAAGAAAGCCCACTTTCTGGAGTAATTGTCTTAAACAATGTTCCAATATTTTTTCAGTTTACTGGCAAAGTTTCTTTCTAGTGTAATTTTTGGCTTTTAGTAGCTGTTAAACTTGGAAGTAGCAGTGGCAAGCTACTTCAGTGAACCCATGGATTTGTAATATGCCTTTTTCCATACTCCTTAGTACATGTTTGATTTAATATATTCTCTTAAGGGAATATATATCCTTTCTGACTCATTTTGACTCTGGAAGTAGGATGTAACCATGCATATATGCAGCATTATCAAACTGCTTTTAGCGGGGCCAATGTTTGGAGTTTGTGAATTAGGAAACCTCTGAACTAGTTTACCTCAAGGTTTTTTTCAGCCACAGGTGGCCTGTAGTTCACAAATAATCAGTTGCTAATCACAGGTGATATTTCCTGGCAAGACTGTCAGGTCATCGTCCTCATGGCTTTTGGTACTAATGTCGTAATTGTGATCAAGATTATCTTTTTGGCATACAAGCTCAGTTGTGCTTACAGCTTTCAGTTTCACCTGGTATCCTGCAGAGCACTTCTGGGAAGTTAGTACTTGCTGCTTGGTAGTACCGTTCCTAACTGTATTAGAGCATTGAGAATTTGATGTGTTATACATGTCATGTTGTGAGAGCTGCATCCAGTTGCTTAGTGGAGCAAGTGAACCGTACATATCTAATAAAGCATTCAGTAACACTTAGTTGTTAATAGAATTAGTCGCCAAGATGCTTACTTAAAGGATGCTTGTTAAAAGGAGGATCACTTTAACGGTTCTGTAGACTTCTCATTATCATTCAGTTTTTACAATCTTCTGCTGTAATGTTCTGTGGAGTACCAATAAGTATACTCCACTTTGTGGAGATTCAACTTGTGTATACAGAGATGTTTTTACTCCTTTTCTTTCCAAAACAGTGGAACAAGTAAGTTCTCCAGTTGTCAGAAAACAATGCTGACTTACAGGACAGAAATTGATTGTGAGCAAAGCCATAAAATAACTTGTGACTTGTTTTAAAACTGTCGGATTTTTGTAGGAAATACTTTTCTCTACAAACTAAGTCCTTTTCCACCTTGCGATGTGGTGCCTGTTGTTTTTGTTTCTTTGTTGCAAACACCATGGCAGGTTGTTGTTTTTTTTTTAATGCCTTGTATCAGAGATGGAAGAGGAAGAACAGTGGATAGCATCTAAATGGGCTGGTGTTATCTAGTGGTTTACAAGGATGACAGACCATAATAAAGAGCAAATAATAAAGCAAAGCAAATAACAAAGTGCACAGAGCAGCACAAGACGTGTATCTAAGAGGAAATAGCATTGATTATAATTCCTGATTCTTTTTCTAGCAGCAGATGTCGTTAACGTGCTTGCCCATGCTTTATGCCTTAGTCCTATTTCCTGTCAGTCTCACTGTTGTGTATTAAGGATCTCCTCTATCCTGTGTTCTCGTGCCTTGAGATTGTATGTTGCCTTTTGTGCAATGAAGGCAAGCCATGATGTATCTCTGTGTTCCTCGTCTACAGAAGCTGTTAAAATTGTTTTCAATTGATCATTGCCTCAATTTAAGCAAAAGAAGAAAGAAACAGAGAAGGAATGTCTTCACTGTTTTACACTCCTGTTTGATCAATGTGAGCTAGCAGTATTGTCGTGCTTGCTTTAATGAGTTGCATTCCAGCTTGGTATGCATGGCTGTTGTAGACCATCAGGTGACACACCTGTGTAACTGCATGAGGAAATGGAACCAAGAAGTGGCAGGTGAACTTGTGCAACTTCACCATAGCGTAAGAAAAACCAATTGGTCAGCAATTTGTCAGCTCTATTTTTAGTTTTAGCTATATACTCCTTCATATTTCCCACTGCCTTCCTGTTGTCCAGGAGCTTTTGAATCTGTTGATCTTCTTTTATACAAGTGAATGAATGTTCATAAGACAGCTTGCCAAACTACTCAGTTGTGGTTTTAGTAACATAGCCAGTCACTTCAGATCAAGTGACAGCAGCAAGCTGAGCTCAGCTTTAAACAGACTGCTTTTCTTTTGCTTTGTTGAGCTTAGCACATCTGTATGAACTGATGAAATGTCTTGAAGTTGTGCATTATATTTATTTCCAGCTCTGCTTCCAGGCTGTGAAGCAACATAATCCAAAAGCTGTGATGTGTCTCACGCTGTAAATAAAAAGCATCTCTGTTACTAATGATCATTGTGACTTGTGAGGCGTGAGAGAAATTCTTAGATATATGTAATCCTAAAAATTATTTTAGCTGGACTATTGTGGGGAAAAGTAATTCTTGGCTTTTGTGATGCAGTATGGTTTAACAGTGTGATTTTGTGCCTGGACAGGAAAAAATGCTGTCTTGGCAGTGCTGTAATAGTTTAGTTCTTTACATTTCTGAAATTTCGAGATATTTAAGTTAGTAAATCTTCACAGTTGTCACATTGCTATAAAAGTACTTGCCTTGCTTAGCTAGATTGGTGACAGCTGTGGGATGGTTTATTTGTTTTAGTTTATTAGGATAGTTAAATGGAAATTTAGTGTACAAAATTGTTTATTATTCCTCGTGCCAGTATAGTATGATGACTTTAAACTACTTATAGTCAGTTTAATACTCTCCTGCAAACATTTTTGATTTTAAGATAACTGTGCTTCCAGAGGCTGCTCAAGGATTAGAGGTGTGATTATGTGATTGCATTTGCAGCTGGGTCACATGCCAGGCATGTTTACAAGGCTATAATTGTGTACACATGCCTATTGAACTGTAGGTATGTGTGGGATGGATGCTGTTAAAATAAATACATATTTTTGTAATGTTGATCCTTGGTGTAAAGAAACTCAGTTTGAATGATCTTAAAACTTTATGGTCTTTACATATGCAAAGCGGGTTACTTATTGGGAAAAAAAAAATGTTGCTACTTGACAGCTTTTCTACAGTGTCATTGTTAGAAGCACCACTGTAATTATACACCTCATCATCTGCTTGAGTATTGAAATACAGAAGTGGAATTGGGATGTGATCGCATACTGTTGTAGAATTCACTTGCCAAAACCACATTTGTTTGTTAACACCATTAATTTGTTAGGTAAAAACCAAGATGTTTTAATTCATTGTCTAATTCACTGCTTTCATAATCTGTCAGCTGAGCTAATTCCTTTCTTGTCTTTTCATGATTTACTGTTGGCATGCAGTGTCTGGAGAATATTCTAGCCTTTGGAAGCACATAACCAATGGGGTAACAGAGATGAAGAAAGTATTATCGTGGCAGTAGTACAGAGCTGGCCACCTGTGATCAGTTACTCCTTTGTTATTTTCAGAAAGACTTCTTGTGCAGAATAATGTTGAGAGGACCATGGGGTGATGACTTGGAGTTGGAACCAGAGTTTCTTTGGTTCTGACCTCTTGCTTATAGCATACCTTCTGAGTTGAGCTGCTGGCCAGCTGTCTTGCAGTACCACAACTGTTCTCTAATTCCAGTATGGTCAGAAAGCTGTTGTGGATGAGTTGTAACATAGTGCAGTGAGACTGGTCTCACTGCTTTTTCATGTTGCCTCATAAACAGTAATCTTGGCAAACTTAGAGATGGTAACCAAAGCTGCAGATGACTCTGGGGTCCAGTGATTTGCCTATAGCTATTCTGGAAGTTGATATCTACCACTAAGCACTCTGCATGTAGGGTAACTTCTTTGAAGAAACTGTAATAAATGTGTAATTCACTGAATAGTTTTCAATTTATTTATGAGTCTGTGCAAATAAAAGCTTTAAAATTCTTTACTAGTAACACAGTTTCTGGGAACTTGCTCATGTTTTTTATTCCCAAATAATAAAAAATGCCTTGCACTAGATGCTGAATTTGAGTGCTGAAGATGGTGATGTTTTCCGATTACGAGAAGTTTGTCACCTGGGAAGTCTTCACCATCTTTCTTCTGACTTAGGTTTTAATAAAGGATCTTCTAGTAGGTTAATCTCTTTAGTGCATGTTAAATATCTTTGTTTATGGTAGTGGAACATAAGTCTCTCAGTGCTGGGAAGCTGATAGATGATTTAGAAAATCTGTTATGCACTGAACCTGTTGAAGGTGATCTCCATAGCTCAGTACGTAGATGAATTTTGGGTAGGTTTATTTCTATACATCAGACATCTTGAATTTAGGCAGCTAGAAAGAAATAGTCATGAAACAAGAATGTAGATGTTTTTTTATAAGCAGCTAATGTTTTCAGTTACAAATGCTTTTATCTATATTAAATATATAATTTTTTTATTCCTAAGCGCTCTATGTGCTAGAAGTTTGCCATGTGCTTTAGTAATACTACTTTCATGTAGATTAAGTCCAATAATCCTATTTTTTCATGTGTGCTAGGGTCAAGAATACTGAGTTCCTCTAAAAGGCATTTCATATTAGAGCAGGGGTGGTTGGTTTTTTTTTTTTTTCTTTGTAAGATGAAATGTCTCTGTCAAAGAGTGGATAGACTGTGAGGAGTTTCCTCTGAGAAATAGTCAGGATCAGGTTGAGAGCCTGTGGGTTACAATTAGGGATGGGTCTAACAAAGGCCAGCTGGTGATAGGAGAATACTGCAGGCCACCTGATCAAGGGGATACTGTTGATGAGGCTTTCTCGCTTCAGATGCAGGAGGCTTCCTGCTCACAGGATCTTGTCCTGATGGGGGACTTCAACCATCCGGATATCTCTTGGAAGGACCACACAGCAAGTTGCAAGAGGTCTAGGAGGCTCCTGGAATATGTTGATGATAACTTTCTGGTCCAGGTGTTGGGCAGACCGACCAGAGGTGAAGCATTGCTGGACCTGCTGCTCACTAATGCGGAGGAAATCATTAATGGTGTTAAGGTTGGAGGCAGCCTGGGTTGCAGTGACCATGCCCTGGTTGAGTTTGTGATCTCGAGGGATGTGGGCCTGGTGAAGAGTGGCGTCAGGACCCGAACTTTGGAAGAGTGAACTTTAAGCTGTTCAATGGACTGTTGGCCAAGATCCCCTGGGATGAGGTCTTTAAAAACAAAAATGTTGAGGAGAGCTGGCTACTCTTCAAGGATGCCTTCCTGAGAGCACAAGAACTCTCCGTTCCGCTGAACAAGAAAGCGGGCATTGGAGGTAGGAAGACGGTGTGGCTCAGTAAGGATCTGCTGGGCGTGCTGAGGGCGAAGAAAGGTGTGCATGAGCTCTGGAAGCAAGGGCGTGTCACCTGGAAGAATACAGGAATGCCATCTGGACTTGCAGATGTGGGATCAGGAAAGCCAAGGCGCAGGTGGAACTGAACTTGGCGAGGGATGTGAAAAACAATAGGAAGGCTTTCTACAGGTACATTGGCCAGAAGAAACAGGTCAAAGCGTGTGCACCTCCTTTGGTAAATGTAAAAGGAGAACTGGCTTCAATGGACGAATTGAATGTACTGAATGAGTTCTTGGCCTCAGTTTTCACTGGCGGCCAGGATTCCAGTACTTCTCATGTCCCTGAGCCCTGCATCCCTAAACCTCTGAGAGGGGATCAGGGTGGTAAATCTCCCCTTCTGTGAGTACAGAGCAGGTCTGAGACTGCCTCATGAGACTGAATGTGTACAAGTCTATGGGGTCGGATGGTATGCATACCAGGGTTCTGAAGAAGCTGGCTGAGGTGGTTGCCAAGCCGCTTTCCATCATATTTGAAAAATCGTGGCTGTCAGGTGAGGTCCTGGATGACTGGAGGAAGGGTCACGTTACTCCCATTTACAAGAAAGGGAGCAAGGAGGACCCAGGGAACTACAGGACGGTGAGTCTCACCTCTGTGCGTGGGAAGATCATGAAACAGATCATTATGGATGATGGATCATTCATCCGAATGGATGAAAAACTTAGTATGAGCCAGCAGTGTGCCCTTGCAGCTTGGAAGGCAAATGGTATCCTGGGCTCCATCAAAAGAGGGGTGGCCAGCAGGGACAGGGAGGTGATTGTTCCCCTCTACTCTGATCTTGTGAGGCCCCATCTTGAATACTGTGTCCAAGTGTGGAGCCCTGAGTACAAAAAAAGGGAGCTGTTGGAGAGGGTCCAGAGGATGCCACAAAGATGATCAGGGGACTGGAGCACCTCTGCTATGAAGGCAGGCTGAGGGAGCTGGGCTTGTTCAGCCTGGAGAAAAGAAGGCCGCGGGGTGACCTCATTGCAGCATTTCAGTACCTAAAGGGAGCCTACAGAGGGGAATCAACTTTTTGAAAGGGTAGATAACAGGAGGACAAGGGGAAATGGTTTTTAGTTGAGGGAGGGGAGATTTAGTTTGAATGTCAGGGGGAAGTTCTTTACAGAGGGAGTGCTGAGGTACTGGCACAGGCTGCCCGGAGAGGTGGATGCCCCATCTCTGGAGGTGTTCAACGCCAGACTGGATGGGGCCCTGGGCAGCCTGGTCTAGTATTTAATGGGGAGATTGGTGTCCCTGCCTGTGTCAGGGGGGTTGGAGATTCATGATCCTTGAGATTCCTTTCAACCTTGGCCATTCTGTGGTTCTGTGAAATACAATAAGTAAGGAAAATTCAGCAACAGAAGTAATTTCAAGAACTGTTCTTCATTTATCATGACCAAACAGAGAAACATGGTTTGAAATTATCTCACAGGTTGAAATCACCTCAAGAAGAGGGCATGTGATACATGACACATGCTCAGAACTTCTTGCCATTTAACATACTGGTGAGTTGAAGGGCTACATGCAGTGTGCCCACCCTGCTGCTCTGTCACTTCCCAGGAGTGGGGAGAGAATACAGTGGAGCAGCTTGTGGGTTGGGTTAAGGACTGGAAGATCACTCAACATTTAGCATTACAGATAAAACAAATTTGGCTTGGAGAAGATTAATGTATTGTAAATTAATAATAGCAGTGCAAGTTAGAAGAGAATTAAAAACACTCTTCCTCTCATCCGTCCTTGTCTGCGTCCTCCCTCTGAGCACTGCAGGGGAACAGGCCAGTCTACAGTGTTTTGTTTCTGCTGCTCGACTGTGGTCACTCTGCCCCTGTTCCACGTGAGGTCTTTCCTATGGGATGCCATCCTTCCTGAACTGATGTCCCGTGGGCTTCCGATATGCTGTAGCTCTCTCTGCTGCCCCATGGGCTCTTCCATGGCTACATGTGGAAATCTGTTCCACACAGTGCCTGTGGGCTGCAGGGGGATGTCTGCTCTTCTGTGTGCCTCTCCTGGGCTGCAGGGAGCTGCTGCAGTGTGCAAGCAGTGCCTGGAGCACCTCCTGCACTGGCCTTGGTACCTGAAGGGCTGCTTCTCTCTCATTTCTTACTCCTCTTCCAGCTGCTTTTGTGCAGCAGTTTTTCCCGTAACTGTTCTCCCAGAGCATACCCAGTGTTGCTCATGGCTCAGCTCTCACAGTGATGAGTCTCATTGGAGCCCCTGGAATGGCTCTGCTCTGACACAGGGCACTGGGCTCTGCTCATAGAGGCAACTGGGCAATCTCCACACTGCCAGAACTTGACATGTAAGCACAGTACGTAAGTACAGCAGATTTTAAGTGTCACTCAGATTTTTATAATTCAAACTAGCATAATTCATTCTGTAAAGTTGATTTAGCATAGCTTTGGGGAAAAAAAAAAGTGTATTTTAGTGAAGTCGTTACAAATGAGTGTGAAACTTTGTTGTTCTTTCATTTAAAGATAACTGTTTTTGTTTTCAACATAATCACATTTTTCTTTATACTTCTTTTTTCTTTTTGTGTGAAAATAAACTCTTGTACTGATCTAACTTAATGAAACTTCATTTTAGGATTTGATATCTTATTTTGCTCCATCAGTTCCTGTTTTATCTCGTTGGTTCTCTGTCAGTCCAACATAAAAAGATGTTGGACAATACTGAAGATGCTTATTTTCTTTTTAAGTACTGATCTGTATCAAATATTAATTTTGTATCTGATATTAATTACAATTAATTTTGTTTGGAAGTTTCTGTAGTTAAGAATTTGTTGTTGTTTTGCTGTTGTGTCCACTGGACTTTCATGGTCTGTCCATACTCAAGCTATAGCAATGTTCAGACAAAATACAGCATTCAGCTTCGCTCACTTTCCTTGAGTCCTCTTCTATAGCCTGGTTAAGAGCCTCTCAGTCTGGTGCAGGTGCTTGAAAGAAGTGCACCATGGACATTTTAGTAGAAAAATACATGTATGTATTACAGTCAGCACACACTGCATTCATGAATTCGAAATGTATACAAATCTTGTCTTCGATGCTTTGAACAACAGTGGTGGAAAAAAATGAGGAAAACCAGATTAAATTTATAAATATTGGGTTAAGTGTACATAAATGTCATTCAATAAATCTAATTTTTAACTGTGTCAGCCTGCCTTGGATTAGAAGTGAGAGAAGAGGAAAAATTGACCTACCTAGCTGTAATCAGTCTTGTTTTCTCATGATGTCTTTAAATGGTTATTTTTTTATAAACTGGTTTGTTCACTACTGTCTTTTGGTTTGGATTTGGTTTTCTTCAAGGCCTGACTGCTATCCCAAACCTTGAAACAATTCATTTCAAACTGATGAGTCCTGCCTGAGAAACTCTCTCAGATAACCTTTTTTTCTGGAATTTCACTCAGTCATGATTTCAATTGCTGCACACTTTACTGCACTGTAAGTGTTGGCCATCACATAATTTATAAACTTTAACACTGTATGCATATACCTAATTTATTTTGCAATTGGATCTCATTAGTGATGATTCATTTATTTTTATTTTAGGTGATTTAGTTTATAACAGTGGTAATATAGATCTCCTTCTAAATGTATTTTGAACACGTCGCTGGGTGTAATGGGACTAGAAATGGTTTTGTTTTTGGTTTTTTTTCCATTCCTTCTTTCAGAGGAGAGGCATCAGTTGACTGATGGAACTGTGAACTTTAGTTCATTTTCTCAGCTTATAAGATACATAACTTATTTTGGGGGAAAAAGGTTAAGATGCTGTCTTCCTGTGCATACAACTTGATCATATAAAATGTGTTAAAAACTGATTGGTGGAATTGTGTAGGAAGGGAATGGTGCTTTGCAAGATCCCCAGTTTTTACTTTTGGCTGCCAAGGTCATCTCTGTCTTAATACAGCAGGGCCAGTTCTGCAACAATGTCCTTTGATGTCATTGCTGTTGTAACTGCTATGTACATAGCTGAAAGTAAATTCACATTGCTGGGATTTGAGTATCCTCAACTTACTTTTGGAAGTTGTAGGTGAAGTGACTTGCTTTCATTGTGTCTTTTGAACTGCTCTGAACTTTCAGTAATTACAAGGCTGGTAGTGTAGTGCACCTCAGTGTATTCCCAGTCTGTGCTTGCCATGAAAGACAAGCTTTGGAGAATTGCTTTTCTAATCTCTTGTGACTCAGCAGCAGCTTGTTGTGTCTGTTCCTGTCTTAGTTCCATTGTCTGCATCGTGGTGTGAGCCATTGGCTCTCAGCTCCACTTGCTTTTGCATTTGAAGAGAGACATGATGCTCTGATCTTAAATCAACAGGATAATTGAGATATCTCATTGTTTTTCCAACTGAAAATATATGGTGTAACACTGGATACTAGAATGGATTGGATGTAAAAGCAGCCCAACCATGTGTGTTGTTTAGTAAATGATAATGTCATTTAAGAACTGTTGACATACATACTAGCTGAATGGTGGAGTGGGCTTCTATTTCGTGTTCCTGATGCTGTTTTGCCCTTTTCAACACAGGGAAGTAATACTTCAAAAAAGTTGGGGGGAAAAAAAAAGAAAGGTGTGTTGAATATTCTAAATAATACCCTCCCCTCCCACCCAGAAAAGGTATTTTTACCCTGAACCTGGCATCTTGTATTTCTTTGAAGATGTATGTTTTATCTTCTTCCTTATGACACTTTCTTAGGAAAGATGCAGGGAACTGTTGGGGAATTATTATGTAAAGTGGACATATGTTTCTGACTTTAGCAATCTAGTGATTGCTTCTATGATGGCGAGCCATGAGTGAGAAGAGCATTTACTGACTCGGATGGTTTTTGTCTTCCTTTGGTATTGAAGTTCAGAGAGTATCTTTTTGTTCTAGAATACGAGAATCCTAAAAAAGAAAGAGGTTGGCTTTTGTCACTAATCATGTTAGTAATTAATATAGTAACTACTTTACAAAAAAAAAAACTTAAATGGATTATCATAGTCCTAAAAAGGACTTATTGAATTATATTTAACTCCTGTTGTGTTTTGCAAAAAATGCTCCCAATTCTTTAAATTTGTAGTGATGTAGAAGTGTTTAAGTCCCATTACTAAACAAATGTTTTTGGATTATTATGCTACTTAATTTTTCAGCCTTTTTTTTCTGACCTATTGTAAAGAACAAAGGCATGCATGCTTTGTGACCTCGAATGTTCTGCAGCCTCTCCAGATTTTCACTGGGAATAAATTTGTAACAGTTCTGTGTTGTCCAGGTCAGATTAATTTAAGTCATGTCTGTGTGGTACTGCAAGGGAACTGTGTAAAGACCTGAGCCAGCACATCTCAGTGAAATGTCATGTCAACAAACCTGTGCTAAGTGTTTTGTATTTAGAATTTGAGAAATGATGATTCTCACCATTACATTTAAGCTGTTTTCTCTCTTTTTATATCTGAACCTATAAAATGCTAGTCATTTATTTATACAAGCAACTGGAGAAAGGAAGGAAAACTGTTGCAGTAGCTTAAAAATGTATACACTTTTTTCTTACAGAAAATGCCAGAAGCCTCAGAAGATCACAATCATTGGAAGGTCTGTTGACTTCCATTTTTTGATAATCTGGAACATCATCTGTCTGGCATGGCTCAGGGCAGTCAACAACTCGATGTGCAGGTACTCCATGATCTCCGACAACGTTTCCCTGAGATCCCTGAAGGGGTGGTATCTCAGTGCATGCTACAGGTATGGTGCAGAATTCTAAAGAGTCTGTGTAGTTCATCATTGTAGTTTGAAAACTTTCTAGTAGTCTACTTAGAGCATCAGTTTTCATTCTTCTGATTGTATTTTGAAGGGATGGGAGACTCTGCTATTTGGTTTTTTTTACATGCGCAAGTGTTACCATTTTTCTTTACATTTATGGTTTTATTTTTCTGCTGATTATTTATTTTTGCCTGTGTGATACTTGATTGTATGCACACAGGAATAAGGCTAACAGGATGTTTATAGATGGTAGCATCAATAAGAGGTTTAGCACAATGGCACCTTTTTCCACAATAATAGAAAATCTAGAAATCTAGATTTTTATCTAGAAATCTAAGGTGTTTTTTGTCTATATGGCATGGATGAAGTCCTCTCTTTATGAAGTCCTTCAGATGTCATGGAGCTGATGGTAACAATTAGCTTTTTTTTTTTTGAGGCTGTTGTCTTGACACTGTGGTGCTGATTACACTAGTTATTACATTTCAAAATGTTCTGGTTTTAAATGTGTGTGATTCATCTGGGTATCTCCATCAATCATTGGAGTCTGGCAGGGGTAGATTAGCATGGAGGAGAAATGAGCTTGTTTAAGTATCTGCACGGAGAAAGTAATAGAAAATTAAAAGCTGGACTGTTCTCTCTTGTATTCAATTGTATGTTTTCATCTGAATAGATGTGCACGTCTGTGTTAGACACTCAAAACTTAACAGAATTTCACTGTCATCTTCACTGTAGGATTAAGAGATGAAGCTAAAATGGGTAGAGAGGGCAGGAAGGGAAGGGGAGTGTCCCATTTTATATTTGCTTTGATTTATGATTTCATGTCTGTATATTCAATTGCTAGCACTAAAGACAAATCAAGCCCTTACAAGGGTTATTTAGTTTCCTCGCTGATTAAAACGAATAAACTTGTTTTTAGCTTTGAGCCTGGAATTCATCAGAACAGTTGAAATTTATGTCATAATTGTAAGGGGCCTTAGGGAATTGCCAGTATGCTTTCAAACAACAGTAATTCTGGCTTCATGTAGTTCATTTTGAGGTGCTAAATTCTATCTCGAGAAGCTGACTTAAAATGTTGGAGTTTCAAGTTAAGAGGTGTACTTTGGTAAACAGTAAAATGTTATCTGTGTCTTTGTTGGGACTATCCAGAGTTTGCAGTTTTAGTCTAATTTAATTTTTTATGTTGTTAAAAATAGCTAATTGTACATTCCCGTTCTTTGCCTTCCCCCAAACTAGGCTTCATTTGATATTTAAGTGTCTTAGTGTAGGCAGTGTTACTAGCCTTGTGCTAGATGCAATTGTGAGCTTTATACTACTTGCGGACTATGACCTCGTCAGTATTATCTTTATTTCAAAATTCTTATCTGTCATCTACAGTGAAATATTATGTCTGTATTTGACTTGATTGCAGTTCCAGTTGAATGTATGTTGAACTTTGAACAGGTGTTTTTTGGTTTTTTTTTTGCTATTAATTGGTAATAGGTGTCCCTTCTTATTTGTAGAATAACAACAACCTGGATGCCTGTTGTCGAGCCCTCGCACAGGAGAGCAACAAATACTTATACATGGAGTACCATAGCCCTGATGACACCAGAATGAATAGAAATAGCCTTTTGCACATTAATCTGGGTATTCATCCTCATACCAGCTATCATGCAGGGGATGGAGCTCAACTTAATGGTGGTCGTACACTGGTACATAGTTCAAGTGATGGACATATTGATCCACAACGCACAGCAGGTAAACAGCTGATTTGCTTAGTTCAAGAACCACATTCTGCTCCCGCTGTTGTGGCAGCTTCTCCTAATTACAATCCATTTTTCATGAATGACCAGAATAGAAATGCAGCTACTCCTCCTCCACAGCCACCTCCACAGCCATCTTCCATACAACCAGGAATGAACACGTCTGCTATGCAAGGCCCTCCTCCCACGTATATGCACATACCTCGGTACAGTACAAATCCCATTACTGTTACAGTATCACAAAACCTCCCCTCTGGACAGAGTGTACCCAGAGCTCTACAAATTCTTCCACAGATTCCAAGCAATCTTTATGGGACTCCTGGCTCTATTTATATTAGACAAACATCTCAAAGTTCTTCAGGACGACAGACTCCTCAGAATACACCGTGGCATTCATCACCACAGGGCCCAGTTCCACATTATACTCCCCGTCCTCTACCTGTCTATCCACATCAACAGAACTACCAACCTTCTCAGTATTCTCCTAAACAACCCCAGATCCCTCAATCAGCCTTTAGATCACCACCGGCATCCCAGTGTCCCTCTCCCTTTGGCTCTCCTCAACACCAGGTTCAGCCTCAGCTGAGTCATCAGAGTTCACATGTTTTTATGCCTCCTAGTCCTTCAAATGTCCCTCCTCATCCGTATCAGCAAGCATCACAGACTTTTCAAAAACAAGGCAGTCACTCTGTATCGTATCTTCCTCCTTTTGCTGGACCTAGTTTATCCAAAGGTTCCATGAATAAAATAGAAATTACAGTTGAACCTCCGCAAAGACCTGGGACTGCAATGAACAGAAGTCCTTCACCAATAAGTAATCAACCATCTCAACGAAACCAGCACCCGCTGTATGCAGCCACTACTCCTCCTTCAAGCTCTCCATCAAGAGGTATGTCAGGTCAACCCAAACCTCCATTTAGTGTTAATCCAGTATATATTACCTACACTCAACCAACTGGACCTACAGGTGCACCAACACAGTCTCCTCGGGTAATGGTATCTCAGCCAAACCCAACTATTTTTAAAATCACAGTAGGTCGAGCACCGACTGAGAATCTTTTAAATTTAGTGGACCAAGAAGAGCATACTGCAGCACCAGAACCTATTCAGCCTATTTCTGTAATCCCAGGATCTGGAGGAGAAAAAGGAAGCCATAAGTATCAGAGAAGTTCTAGTTCTGGATCGGATGACTATGCTTACACTCAAGGTAATTGTTCTACTCTGCACCTTGTTTTCTGTGAAATGCATTTTCAGCTTGATCTTGCTACTTACTAAATGGGAAATCCCAAACCAATACAGAGAAAAACACGAATCACAACAAAAATAATCGACAATTAGCTTATGTTCTGTTTTTAAAAAATGGTACCAAATATTGATCTAATGCATTAAGGATTTCTGAAGCTTGGAAAGTTGCTGTGCTTTTGACAAAATAGGTTTCCTTAAGAGAATGCTACAGCTAACATATGCCACATATCTCGTTTGTAACTTCTGCACTGAAAATCTATGTTATAGTTTTATGATTTGCTACATAGTTTATATGTTTCTGTTTGTTTGAAGAACTTTGCAGCACACAGATTTATTTGGTACTGGGTACGTCGTAAAAGGTGAAACAAACTTCTGTAAGGAATTTTAATCCAATTTATTTGGTTTAGATTGAAGAGTGTTAATTAAAAGAGGGAGAATTGCAATTAAAATTACTTCTCAGGACAAAACAAATTATTTTTTGATGGACATGTAATTGTTTTGAAGAACTTCTTACACTTAGAATTCTCAAAGAAAAGCTAGGCAGACAGGCTTTGGGATGTGCATTCTGCTGCATAGGGACAGAATGCATAGGGACAGTTAGTTTTAATTCCATATATAAATAAAGAATTAAAGAAAAGTAGTTGAAAATAAGCAGTAATGAAACTTAACCTTTTGCTGAAAACCTTTTCTCGAGGTAACTTGCTTTCAAGATTTTAAACATTTAAAATGGAATTAAATGAATCAGACTGCAAGCATTCAAACCAATCACTTGGGTTAACGACACAGTGATTATCAGCAGCAAATATTTAAAGAATGTGCTTTGTTTCTAAATCTGTGTTTGAAAAAGAATCTGTTCCGTATATTGCTCCTTTTAGCCTTCTTCTCAGTTTGAGAGATCTAAAGCAATACTTAAAATCCTCTGCGTTAGTTGTTGATTTGTTATTTTGCTTTGTGCCTCTTGAGCTATTTTAGGTTGTCAGCAGAGCTATCCTGTACCTGGGTAGACCCAATTAGAAGTGTTCTTTAGGGAAAACACTGGTATGGTACCTCATAGCTCGTATGCTTTGTTTGGTAATTTTTCTATTGCAACTTCATTAAAGGCAGTCAGTTAAGTGAGAAAACTGTAAGTAGCTAATGTAATTGAAGGTAAAAAATGTTCTGAAATGTAGAGATCTGTTTTTGACTTTTGAAGCTTTAGTCTAGATTTCTGTACTTCGTAAAACAATTAGATTTGCTGGTATGTACTCTTTGGGCTATCTGCTTCTGTGGTAATGCCACAGCCAGGGTTTCATTAGCATTTGGTGTTGATGCACTGTGAACTCTTAATAAGAATAAATTGTAGAAGAATAAACATTGTACTTTTCGTTACCACAAAGAGGCCTAGAGAGGAGTATCCCTAAAAGCTTACCATAGGGAACAAGATTACTTAATTTCCTTCTGAATATGAACCATTGTGAAAACAGTTCCCAAAGAACAGTTTTGGTGTCTATTCCTCCGGTGTTTCTTTGCAGCAGGAGTCAAGTTAGACCAGTTGTACCAAGGCATGATGCCAAGCTATGAAATGCATATCCACTATTGAATTGGAAAAGTCGTGGAAAAACAGGATTTCATTCTAACAGTGGCAAATCATACAGCTGATATCTGTATTTCTTTTTATATCTGCTATCTCTTGAACTCTATTTTGAATGACTAACATACATTTGACTTCAAGAAGAAGAAGAAGATTTTGTTCAGTAATATTGGAGCGCATGTTATAAAAAGTATCTGGTTATTCTTCAAGATATACAGTATTTATTCTTTGAATTGGTGGAACCATACAAGTCAAAAGTGAGGTGCTGTTGTTTTTCACAGAGCACTGACATCTGATAAAAGTACTGTCATTTTATGCCCCTTTTTTTAACCTCCTCTAGTAAGCTGCATCATACTGTTGCTTATTTTTTATTTTTTTAATTACTTTTTCTTTCTCCCAGCTCATCTGCAAGTACTTTTTTTTTTTTTAATTTGCGTGGATAGAAGTGAAGAAAAGGACAAGTGCTGGCTGGTACTTAACATGAAATAGCATTTTTCAGATTCTGCAGTGTCTTCGTGTAATGAATCAGTTTGCTGAAAGATTGTTACTTTACTAGCATGTTGGTCTCAATACTGGCAGCAAATTTTTCTTATTTTTCTCTGTCCTGGTTGGCTTTCGTCAGGTAAAAATACATGGGTCAGAAAGTGCTAAGCATCACACTAATTAACTTAGCCAATTTTGCATCATGGTGGAATGCTGAGAAATATTTTCCTGCAAGAAATGAGTATCATTTTGTAGGTAGTAAAATTTTTTTTATTTCAGCAGAGAGAGATGAAAGGGCAGCAAATTATAGAATTAATTACTTTGAAGGACCCGAGCTCTCCCCCATGTTTTTTTTTTTTGTTTATTTCCCCTTTAGGATTCACATGTCTGCTCTCTTTTATTGACATTCTGTAGTTCTGCCTTTGAGCAGTGGTGAACTTGTAGTATTGAGAAATTTAGTACACTCTCAAAAGCTAAAAATACTTAGATATTATTGTATGATCTGTAATTGTACTGAAAAAAAAATCAGCTATTGAGGACTGACATTTGGCTGATGTCTTAAGGCTACTCTGTCAGACACTACTGAACACTGGCTATGAAGCATGTGTTGTCTTCTGATCTTACATCTGGTATTTAGTTTTCTGTCAGTATAGTATTAACGTAACTAGATTGCCATTTCATCCTGAGAAGCTGTCTCCTTGTACAGGTGCCTTTCTATTTTTGAGACGAGAAAGACCAAAAAAAGAAGCATTGACCAAAATGGTAATATCAACTTCAAGTTACTAAAATGAATTTTTATTCTGGAAAAATCTTGTCTGAACCTGTAGTTCATTTGGCATGAAAGCATCTTCACACTGGTACTTGGCTGCATGCTTATGATCACTTTTTTTGTTTTTCCAGAAAGGTCACTAGTGAATATTATATATAAACTAAAAGTTCAGTGTTCCAAGTTGATTTTTTTTTTTTGATGTTACTAACTATTTCTTCCATGTGGAAAAATTAGCCTTGCTATTACATCAACGAGCAAGGATGGAGAGATTAGCAAAGGAACTGAAGCTTGAGAAAGAAGAGCTTGAACGCCTGAAATCTGAAGTCAATGGTATGGAGCATGATCTAATGCAGAGGCGACTTCGAAGAGTTAGCTGTACAACTGCAATTCCAACAGTAAGCAATTTGTTAGTATTTTAATTCAAGATACAAATTTATTTCTTATCCTTTCATAAGCTAACATATAAGATACTCCCAAAATCTTCAATGTTTGGAAATGGTTTTTCTGTAAGTTCTTGGCTTGTAGGAAACCAGTTCTGGTGATTTAAGAAATGTGTGTCTGGCCTTTTCAGGTCTTACAACAGAATTTCTGAGAATTGTTTGTGTGCTTTTTTGGGCTATGGAACAGTTAGTTATTTTCTTAACAACCTATGGAAGTGTACATCCAAATCTGTTTATAGAGTCTGAGCCATATCCGGCTGAACATAGCAGAGGTTCATGTTGTTTGTTTTTTTTTTTAACAGTATTTCACTGTATCAAGGTATTTTGCTGTTTGGGTAGCTGCATCTCTTAGACATTCCATTTCCCATTTGGTATGTGCTTGATGTGCCAAGTAACGGTTCACTAGTGGTGTTGACTGAAATAGCTGGTACCTCACTCCTTTTTTTCCTCTGTTATTTCTTCCTATCTCTGTGATTTCTAACCACTAGTGACTCTAGCCCAGACGTCTGTATGACTCTGATAAGAGAGCTCATCTGACTGAAAAATAGCTTTCAGTGCATGCAGTTGTTAGCCAAATCACTTCACTCTTGCTCACTGTGCTCTCATAAACAATGCAGACAGATGTAGGCAGGAAAGCATACTATGCTTGAGTAACAGCGCACAGGCTGTTAGCTGCTAAAGTATGTAGCTGCTGTATGTCTCATCTGTCCTAGGCATTCAGAGAGGTATCTATCAGGTATGGTCCAGGCAGGATTACAGAAGACACTGACCATGCAGAAATGAGGTTAGGGAAACCAAAGCCCAGCCTGTCCAGAATTGAATCTGGCCAAGGGTGTCAAAGATCACAAGTTTAAGTGAATTGCAGTTCAAATTCCTTTTCCAGGTACTTGTGATGTAAACTGATGTAGCAAGTCGTCATTTTATATGGATTTTTGTAAGATGTGTGATTATTTTAGACTTGTGTCCAAAAGAGTAGTGTTTTACAAATTGATTTTAGTATTGTTCATTTTCTTTGGGTTGGTTGGCTGGTTTGTTCTTTCTTAGCACCTCTTCAAATGCCAATGTTTCTTGAAAAAAGAAATTGAATGGCAGGAAGGGGTCAACAGTGTAATCTTGGTTGTTTTGTTCAATGCCTTCTCTATACTCAGTTTCCAATAAAGCTGTTCGCATAGATATAGCAGTGTTATTTATACATTGGATAAGTTGCTGACTCTCCTACAATTGCTGTCTTGGTTATTTCTCCCTAGCCTGAGGAAATGACCAAATTGAGAAGCCTCAACAGACAGCTGCAGATAAATGTTGACTGTACACTGAAAGAAGTTGACCTCCTTCAGTCCAGAGGTACAGAACTGATAATTTTTGAGGAACATAATTTAAATACAGTGCATATTTAAATAAGGGTATCCTTGGATTCTTTAATTAAAATAGAACTTTGTATTTTTATTTATTTCAGTTTCAACCTTGTACTTGACTTGCAGATTTTTGTGTTGGCTGAATTAAATTACATTACCAACTAAACAGTGACTTTGTCAAGAGTGAATCTAAAAATAATCCTTACTTAGTGAAGGTTCTTTACTTAATTTGTTTTCTTTACCTCTGGCAAAGTGATACAAATCAGAAACACTGGTGTCTGCCAAGAAGTTGGCAATTCTATTTAGATATTTAAAATCCTTTCTGTGACCAAAACTTGACATAAATACAATCAAATAGATCAAAACCGCATAGACCTCCTTTTTGTTTTTTCTTATTCTCTCTTCTCTTTGACATTTCCCAGGTTTTTAAAACATTACAGAATGTTGAACTGGAGTTGATTATTCAGTATGGAATTAGCTTGCTAAAAATTAGTAGAATAAACGCAAAACTGAAAATGTGATAAATGACTGCTGGGGAAAAGGCTGAAATAAAATGTAATAGTAAAAAGATGTGTAAAATCTGAAGACTCCAAGTATTCATGTCACTGGTTAGACGTGTAAGTGACATTTATCTTATGCTTTCATATTTATATTTTCTGACAGGCAACTTTGATCCGAAAGCCACATGTAACTTCTATGATAACATAGAGCCTGGTCCTGTTGTGCCACCAAAGCCATATAAAAAGGGTAGGTCAAAAAACAAACATCAACTTGTCTTCTTTGCATTGAGAAATGTGTGTTAATTTTTTTCTTTCTATAAAGCAAACCATACCTTGTTTATACAACTGCAGTCATCAGGCAGGTGGTTTCCATTGTGAGTTCTGTTACTATGTTTGTGAAGACTGATATTCACTCCTAGAAAAGGAGTTGAAAGTACACAAACTCCTAAAGCTTTAGCTAGAGCTTCCTAATTACATTTTTTGTGCTTTTAGATTAAAACTTCTGTGTCAGGAGTTCTTCCTATCTGTCTTCTAATACATGCTTTAGGATTTAATAGTTTAACTTCCTAAAATTTGCATTCATTCTTTTAATTAACTTTCCTGGCTATGCTTTAACTTCGTGTTTAGAATGTGAGTTTCACAGTAGCAGCCTGAAGTTTGTGCTATTTAGTGCAGCAAGGAGCCTCACATAATTTAAGGACTGTGATGAAATAAGTTTTCCTGCGTGGATCTGCAGTGTCCCACTTACACAGGTTTGTTATTGGTCTCAGAAATTTTCTGTACTGTTTGAATAGCATATAGGATTTCTATCTAGCTTAGGGCTTGAGTTTTATGCACTCATAGGAGCTACGTGTTTAGTCTTAGTTTAGTGGAAACTCAATCAGTATATCGCAGTGACTCAACTCGCACTAAGTAGACACCTAGTGGCTGCGTAGCTCACTAGCACTCTGGACATGAGTATATAGAGAGGTCATTTTGGAGCAAAATCCTACCTTTTTTCTCAGTTATTTTTTGTTCAGGTGTTTGTTTTTGTTGTTTTTTTTTTCTAAATTAGTCCTTGGAATCTGTTGAAAGAATTAATTTCAAGCGTTAGCAAATGTTTTTATGTACTTTATATCTTATTACCAAAATAGCTTATCCAGGATGCTGCGCTCTTTTCTCTGAAGATATTGTGTGATGGCCTTATAATACAGTCTCCTGTATGCATGTACTGTGTACTAAAAGTACTAGTGGAAAAACTTACTTTTCTGATATAGCAGTTATATACTGTGCTTGAAAATCCAAATTTTATTTTTAATAATAATGAAAACAGTAAATAATCTAGTTGCTAGTAAGCACTTCTTTCGCTCTATCTTCCAAACCAAATATTTTTCCCTTTCATGTTTTAAAATGCCTGTGGAAATTTAAAAGAAAGGCCTAGAACTACTGCTCACCTGTATATCAACTTAAAAAAAAAAAAAAAAAAATTGGGATGTATTCCCTGTACTATTGTGTGCTAGTGCACAGTAAAGACAGATGGAGCAGTGGCACAAAAGCAGCTACTTGAATTCATGTTAAATTGAAGTAATCATGTGAGTGATTCAAGGTATTTAGTGATGTTTAGCAAGATGCTCTTAATTACAGTAGTCTAATTTATTATTTCTAAGCAAAATAATGTGCAGGACTTGCATGAAATGCATGATTTTACTGACAGTAAGAAACAGCATTCTGTGATGTTTGTATGACTTAAGACTAGCTTCCAGGTTTTGTCTGTCAACTTGATAGAGATGTGTGTTAAGGTTAGTATTTTGTATTTTGAGCTCAGCTTTTAACGTAGATCTGTCAGGTTCATTTCTCTCTTAGAAAAATGCATTTCCTTAATATTCAGTTACTAAAGTATGGATAGACAGGCAGGTATGGGCATACAAGGTTCTACTCTGTGCTTCAAGGTGGCTAGTTAACATGAATGAGGGCTTGTGCCTGCACAACTTGCTTGCTTAGCAAGAATCTGTTTAGGTCACACACTGTTAATGGGATTATACTGCATCTGGACAGGATATTTAAGCAGGGAAAGTACTTTTTTTTTTTTTCCTCTTTCAGTATGTCTTTGAAAGCAAACTTAGGTGTTATTTACACTAATGTTGTTGTCAGCCATCTGTTAGATTTCTGAGCAGACAATATTGAGCAGCGTGTTCGCCTAGAATCACAAATCGTTGTGTTTTCTTTAACATAAGTTGCTTTTGTTTGTTTTTAATCTGTTGATTTCTTTTTAGCAGATGGATATCTTAACCTTTACATTCTAAGTAATTCTAACATTGTTTGGGATATGAATGTTTGGTAAAAAGTTGGGTTTTCCCATCTTAGAAAGTTTGGTGATTTCTTCACCTGAGATATCCTGAGGTCTTGAAGCGTTGGTAGGAAAAACATCAGAAAACCTTTCTTGGTTCCTTCCATGGGTTAAAATCCAATGCATAATCATACATGTATTAATATATACTGATATTTATGAATGAAAACAGATTTAAGTACTGCTTAGTACATACACATGCCTGCTGGAAAGCCGTAAGAGAGCCATTTGGCCTTTTCAAGGATCTACTTGGTAGAATCCTGTAGGAGAAGGCCTTGGAGTCCAAGAAAGCTAGTTTAACATGTAGTTATTGCCTCTTCCAAGTTCATGAGCGATGCTTTCTAGTAAAGAGGAAGTCAGGCAAAATTGCCTGGAGGCCTGCCTGAGTGAATAAGGAGCTAGCCAAACTCAAACACAAAATGTAAGCATTCAGAGGATGGTAACCATTGAGGAATAGATATACTGTCAGAGCCTCTAGGGATGAAGTTAGTGAAGCTAAAGCTCAAATGGAATTGAATTTGACCAGGGATGCCAAGGGCAACAAGAAGGGCTTCTGCATATACTTGATAGAATGGTTTCAATTGGAAGGGACCTTAAATATTATCAAACTCCAAACCTATGTCATGGACAGGGGCATCTTGCTCTAGACCAGGTTGCTCAAGGTCCCATCCAATCTGGCCTTGTAAAAGGCTACATCAGTGATGAAAGGAGGACCGTGGAAAATATGGAGTCTCCTAAATGAAACAAGAGAATTGATTACAGAAGACAGGGAAAATGCTGAGGTACTCAATGTGCTCTGTGTCTCAGTCTTTACCAGCAAGACCAGTGTTCAAGAATGCCAGGCTGCTGAGATCACGAGGAAAGGCTGGAAATGAAGAATGTACTGTTGGTGGAATGGGACAGGTCATGGAGTACTTAAGCGTGCTAAACACTCATGAGTGGTAGAATTCGCCTCTTAATGCTGAGGACACTGACAGATTTGTCTGTGAGACTGCTCTGTATGATCTTTGATGGATCATGGCAACTCGTAAAAGTGCCCAAAAACTGGGGGAAGACAAATGTCATTTCTGTCTTCATGAGGGAAAAGAAGTCAGACCCAGAGAACTACAGGCCTCAATTCTTGAGAAGGTGATGGAAAAGCTTGTCTTGGAGAACCTTTTCAGGCTCTTAAAAGGCAAGAAAATAATCAGAAGTAGTTAGCATGGATTTACTAAGGGGGAGTGATGCCTGTCCAGCCTGATAAGCTTCTGTAATACTATGACCTGCCTGCTGATAGGTGATGTGAGAGCAGTGAATATTGTCTTCCTGGATTTAATAAGGCCTTTGGCAATGCCAACCCCCCCCCCAACATCCTCAAGTATCCCCAAGTATGGGCTGGCTGAGGAAATAGTGGAGTAGATTAAAAACTAGCTAAAGGGGCAGGACAAGAGGGTGATGATCAGATCCAGCAATGTGCCCATGGCTCTAAGAAAGCTAACAGTACTCTTGGCTGTATTAGGCAAAGTTTTACCAGCAGGTCAAGACAGATGATCTTTCCCCTCTACTCAGCACTAATGAAGTTGTACCTGGAGTGCTGTGACCAGTTCTAGGCTCTCCAGTAGAAGAGAAACTTAAAAATACTAGAAGGAGTGCAGTGTAAGACTGTGAATGTTATCAAAGGACCGGAGCACCTCTCCTACAAGGAGAGATTGAGAGAGCTGAGTCTGTTCAGCATGGAGAAGAGGAGGCTCAGGGGGATCACAATGTGTATAAATACCTGAAAGGAGGGTGCAAAGAAAGGGGAGCTACACTTAATAGTGCCAAGTGCAAAGACACAAGGCAGTGTTCCATCTAAACGTTAGGAAACAGTTTGTCACTGTGACTGAATACTGGCATAGATTGCATAGAGAGAGGCTGTGGAGTCTCCTTCCTCAAAAGTCTTCAAAAGCTGCCTGGACGTGGTCTTGAGCAACCTGTTCTAGATGTCCATTCCTGAGCACAGGGTTGGACCAGATGATCTCCAGACTTCCCTTCCAACCTCAACTGTTCTGTGATTCTGTGAATAAAAAGCAGTCACCCTGTTTTGATGTAGGCCTGTCATTTTATCAGGTGAGTTGGACTCAGTGCTCTCTTGATGTCCCTTCTAACCCCCACAATTCTGTGATTCTTCCTCCTGGATAAAAGCTGGAAAATACATAGAAAGTATATTGTTTGTCAAGCTATTTGAAGGAACTGATTTAAAGTCATCTTTCACTTTGGATAAAAGTAAGATTATTGGAATTTAAAATGTGGTAGGAGGTTTGTGTAGACATTGGATCATTCTTAACAGGGTGATGTTGGAGTGCTAGTGAGAAACTTAATCTATTATGTTTTAAGCTATTAAAGCTTCAGCAGTATCTGGGGCCTAACAGAAATGACTTGTTTTTGTTTTTAATTTAGTGTGGTTCAAGTGACTCTTTACAGAAGTAAAATACTGAAACCAGTTTGTGAAATTTGATTATTTTAGATGTGCTATAGGAAAAAAAAAAGTGTTATCTTTGTTGAAAAATTACCTATCCTCCTTTTCTTCTAAAATAAGAAAAAATAATTTTTCCTTTTTTATTCTCTTTTTTAGAACATCCAAACAATTCCAAACAGACTGCACGGACTCAGCCAAGAGATGAAGACTTTGAAGGAGCTCCATGGAATTGTGATAGCTGCACCTTTCTAAATCACCCAGCACTAAATCGCTGTGAGCAGTGTGAAATGCCACGATACACTTGAAAATCAAGAAGGGGCTTCATTGGGTTGAAAACAGGCTCTCAAGCCAAACAAGCTGTAGGAGAAGGAAACATGGGGAACCTTTCAGTCCATTTGCCTGGCCTTTGCTAGTCTCCAATCTTCATAGTGCAAAGGGATGGGGGAAATGTGTTAAGATGTTTCTGCTTTGTGACACAGTAAGAAAGAAATAAAGGTGAAATTCTTTCTTATCCTATTACAGTGAGCAAAGCAGAAAACAAAAACTGAAAATATAAAAGGATTAATTTCAGGAGGAATGTATGCAGGAAAGCAAATAACTACTGGTGTCTAGTCCTGTGGTTGCAGTTACTGCTTAGTAGCTCTTAAAAAAAAAAAAAAAGTAATAATAATAAATTAAAAAAAAAAAAATCAACTTATAGGACTCTTAGTAATGGTGTGAAATGTTACACTGATCACAAAAAACTGAAGAGCCAGAGTTGATTTAACCTGGCTTACAGCTAGCTGGAAAACAAAGGCTCCCTGTGCTTCTGGATTGTAAGCTAATGAAAAAGAAGACAGGTAAATGCAAACATAAATTTTTCGATGTATAGAAAGAGGAGGGTAAAAAAAAAAGACACAATACCCTTCTCCTTGTTGTTTTTGTTTTGTTTTGTTTTTTGTAATTGCTGCTTTTTTCAGGGTAATTTATGTCTACAAAAAATTACTGTTTGAAATAGTGACCTAAGGTGACTAGACAAGATACTGTGTGAGTGTTACAGAGAGTTCAAATCAGAGGTAATTTTTTACAATCCCTTTTGCTTGTACAGTGCTCACCTGGCTGTGTCAACATTGGTAATAAACAATGAATTCTACCATATTATGGATGAAAATACTACTGCATGCTTTCATTAGACCATTGTGTTTAAAAGTGAAAAGTATGCTTTTATATACAACAATTTTCTAAGACTGTGCTGTAGCAGCACAGTGACATGCCAAACACAGACTATTCCAGATTTGGTTTGAATGACTTGAGCTCAGCCATGATTATGTATGAGATGTGTTTGTACCCAGTTTCTTAGGCTTTTCAGCTTCCAATTTATGAAGAATTCATGTTTACAGCACAGGAGATACCTTCTGTCCCAGTTCAAAGTTAGCTGAAAAGTAATTAATCAATTAGCTCTTCAGGTTTATTTGCACATTGTTAATAAACCAGCCTGTATAAAGTAGCAGATGGCAGATCTTGAAAAAAAAAATAAAAATAAAAATTACGCACTGCATTCTTTTTATTTTGATCAGGAAATATTTGCCATAGGTTGAAGAACGCAAGACTTGCAGCTGAAAATCATTCTGGTACTTTCATGCATACGATCTACTGTATTATAAAAATGATCTTCAACTTGTCTGAATGCTTCAGATTGCTGTAATAAAGCACTCATTATTTTTGGAATTGAACTTGGTTTTGGGCAGCTGAATGATTGTGTTTCAAAACTGCGACTAAGTAGGATGTTTTGTGTACCATTGAGAAGCCAGAACAGTGCATTGGAGTTTTTATGGTGTAACTTCTTCAAGATCCAGAGATGAAACCAAACATGTCAGCTGAGTTCTGGTAATTGACTTCACAACTGTGAGGCAAAACATGCTAGCTAAACCTCACCAGGAGAGATTCAAACTATTTAATTGTAAATTCTTCTTAATTCACGGCAATCCTATCCATGTGATCAGTTACTACAATTAATTTGATGCGTGATAACATTTTAAACTGTGGTAGAACAATCACATCTGAATCCTTATTTAAAAGCAGGCAGCACTTGTAAGAGGTGGGTGGAGGAAAATTTATCTCGACTTCATTGCTTAATCTGGTGTCTTCTCTCCCTGCATTTTATAAAGATGATGGAAAAAAAATAAACTGTGACCTTAGATGAGGAACCAGTATTTGGCATTTTTCGGTATGTTCTTGCACTAATTAAATCTTCAGCATAATTTTAAATAAGCTAAAAGAACTCCAGCAATCAGTGTGCACCACTGATGAGCAAAACAAAGTCAAAGGCATCAGAGGTAGTTTCTCTCTGTTCCCTTCTTCTCTTTTATGCTATGTGAGGAGCTCATCATGTGAGGGGAATCGATGTCCATATAAAGTTAGAAAACAACTATTAATTGTGTTCATGTAAGTGGACATGTTGACAGTACTGATAATGAAAAAACAGATGAGCAGAAGCATTATACCTAGGATAAGCAATACCACTGCTGTTACTGTATAATGAATTACTCAGAACAATACCAGTAACTTCATGACTTTTCTATCATGATGCCTTTGCCTTTGTATTATTTCAATTTTCTATTCATTTGTACTTTTGTTGAAATTCTAGAAGCATTTGTTTGCTGGAATACAAAATGACAGCACTTAAAATGGCAGTCAGCAAATGAGAGTAGGTGTTGTGCATCATTATAGTTGTCATTTTCAGACAGAATAGATGCTACTTTTGATTAAAAATAAAAGTGTGCAGTCCAGTAATTCCCTGAACTGAAATAACTAAGTGCATAGTGTCTGGTGTTAACAGAGACATCTTAAGACTTAGCCATAGCTGCACTGGAAGAAAAAGAAGCATGCCTTGACACCAGGGTACTTTCTGGAAGACTGAGTGAGTGCCATTAAAATGCAAGTGAATTCCATTGTACCAACAGTTTTACTCCAGTCCTTCACTTACTCTCATTTGTTGTTTGTACAAAAACAAACAAACAAAAAAACAGTGAAACGAACCCCTCCATTGTTTTTCTTTACTTGTAAATGCCCTTGCAGAGACATTAATAGTGAAAACTTTACAAGGTGCTTAAGTATTTTTAATTTCTTAGAATGTAAATTGTATTTTGAATGATGATTCATTTTCCTTCTGAAAGCAGGTGATGCAGGTGATTTCACACCCGAAATGAATTGTAGATTATGCCAAAAAAAGAAAAAAAAAGGTTGGTTTGTGTAATATTTATTGAATGCACATAAAACCCTGATGTCGGCTGGCATATAAAAATGCACTGTATTGTATAAAACTTTTGTGTGTATGTGTGAATGGTGGGATGCTGATGCCATTGTGTTGAGTTAATGCACTACTTGTTTTTCCTTTGTTTTCCTTAATGACGGAGTTCTCCCTCAAACATGTTACTAGATTGATAGTTTGTAACTGACTGGGACATTTGAAAATTCAAAGTGATTTCATTGTTCACTGAAATTTTATAAAGCTAATTTTATATTTACTGTGCTATTAAGATGAAATCCCTATAAGTATGGAATACTACTGTAGTTCTTTAAAAGTTTATTTAGAGTGGGGCTTTGTGGAAAATGATTCAGAGTATAGTAAACCAAAAAAAAAAAAAGAATTCTGAACTTTCAATCTACTTTTAATTTGATGTAATTATTAGTCTTGTTTGGTTGAAGAGGAAAGGGGTGGGAAGTCAAGCAAAAGGAAATACTTCGTAAAATGTAGTCTTAGATCAGATTGAATTGTGTATCTGTGTGTCTGTGGTATGTGTGTGTTACTCTTGAAATCTGGGAGGTGTGGTGAAAAGGTGTAATAATTCTTAAAAGAGCTGGTCTCAGTACTATGTTATGCTACTAAGTCACATTTTTAAAAGTACCCTTTCAGTTACTTTATCTCTCCCAGTTATACATCTCCCATTTCAATTTCCAAATACTTCTACGTTTTAAATCGATTGTAAAAACCCTTTGAAACTGAATAAAAAAAATACTTGAGTTGAAATGGAGACAAGAAAAAATGAAAACAAAAACGAATGTTTAAAAAAAAAAAAAAAAGAATGTGAGAATATTGTCATCAGGATGATAGTTACTGTTTAAAATTCAGTGATACACCCTAGAATGTGAAAATGACTATCCTTACAAGAAGTGGACCGTTGGACATAAACAATTCATCAGCTTCTTTGGCACAATAGAATTTACGTGCTCTGTACTACAGTGACTCTCCATCCCGTAAAGAAAGAAGACGTGCGCAACTACACATCTCATAGTCAGTACTGTTTCTATGTGCTGCTGCGTTTGTTTTGTTTCAAATTGTCAGCATTTTTTTGAAGCTGGCCATGACTAAATTTTGCTAGATTCTTCGGTTTCGGGCTTTCATTGTTGTTTATGTCCATCAATATTAATGCAACTATTTTCTTGGTTTTGAATAATCATGAGTCGGTGGAGTTAATGCAATATTATAATCCTGGACTTTCAGTACATTTGGAACGATTTTTAAAAATTGTGTTCTTGGAATTTATTTATTTATGGTGGCACCAGTGTATCTAATCCATATTTCCTGCTGTGTGAATCCCTGTTAAATTTTTTTCATTAAAACAAGAAGACACGATCTTGTTTAATCCTGTATATATGGTGTCTACATTCTAGATTTGTGTATGCTGTGAATGAACTTATTACTAAGAGATGAAATTGTATAAAGGCATTCAGAGGCTATGCATGCATGGTACCTCCAGAAAGTGCATACTCCGAGTTGCAGATTCCTGCAAAATAAATTAATAAAACTAAGCAAACATCACATCCTGCATTTGTTCTTGTATATAGTAGGAAAGATTTAAAAATACAGCCTTTTTGCTTTCATCATCAAATTGTCTCTAGTCTTCTGCTTGGTCCCACAGCTATAGCAAATTTCTTTCAGGGGTGGGGATATTCTTTCAGGTGGGGATTTTCTTCTTGTGGTCAACGTGATTCTCATGAGGCAATGGCTGAATATTGTACTGAGATTCAAGTCCTGTTTCTCTGAATATCAGGTTGTACTAGCAGGTGTCCCATTGAGATGATGAGTATTCTGCGTAGTTAATGGTGCGGAAACAGGGCTCAGGATGCTCTGTGTTGATAACTTTTTTCTTATTTCTGAATGGAACATTGTTATTGGAGGAATAGCTTTATGTGCTTACAGCAGCTTCTGTTTGCAATTTTGATTACAGGCATTCTGGCTTGTCTTAGGCAGTACTGAGTATATGGTAACAAAAGTGTCTTCAGCTATAGCCTCTAAGACAGAGGCTTTGTGGCAGAGCAGAGAAGTTGAGTAGTGTCGGCATACCAGTTTATTAGTATATATATTCTTAATAACCTTGATGGTAACAGTTTACCATACCATAAAGTTTGAAAGCTCTGTGGCTGTATTACAGCTGTGTTTTTATTCACATTACGATTTCCGTCATAAAATGTGTTCTGATCTAACAAACCCACTTTTACATTTAATTTTTTGTCAACAAGTAAGAATGTAGTTGTGCATTCCTTTTGCTAAACTGAATTGACTTCTGTAGAAATTTCAACTTAGATTTGTATTTTAATCAAGCATTCAGTTCTTTCATTTTAGAAATCACTGCTGTTGAAAGATTATTTTTTTATTATTTATTTAGAAAAAGGCATTAAAATGTTAAGATACCTTTTAAAGTGTGTTGTTTTAACAGAGAAGTCCAAACTGAAAGGCATACGTCTAACAACAGACTGCCAGCTAATTTATTTTTTCCACTGAAGTATCTTTACGTAAAGCTGTTTGTTATTCATAAACATTGCTTGGTTTTGAGCTGTGAAGTTTAGAGAGATGATTTCTGCTATGTGGTACGTCTTCCAGGAATTATATACCAGTTCTTCTAACTTGTCAAGGCGATCCATAATGCTGGGTAAGTACTGCATTTTTTTTTAATTTGCATGCTGTGTGGTTGTAAGTACACTGTTTAGAAGGAGGAAGCTTAGATGAACAGTTTCATATAACAACTGGTCTCAAATAAAAATATATGAAATAGGTTACCTAAAACTTTGTGGAAACTCTGTGAAGTTGTTCAAGAAAAGGCTATGCTAATTTTTAGATTGACAGTAAAAAATTCCTCTTGCAGAAATGCCATTTATTTTACACAATATTCTCCCTTGGAAACAGTTGTTTGTCAAAATACTCAGTAGATAATTTATTTCCAAATAATTTATTTTGCAACTTAAAACATTTGAGTTACTTGGTAATTTGTCAGGTTCAGCTTTGAAGATTTTGACAGTTTAATTATTCCTTATTTTCACATCGTAACGACCTTGTTTATGTCAGCAAAGGCTTCCTTGATAGGTTTACTTTTAAAAACAGAAGTAAATATATTACTGCTTTTAGAAACAAAGCCAAAAGCCCTTTAAAACTTGTGGTACAGGTGACACCTGATTTCTGACTGAAAGTTCAGTCGTTTTCAAAAGTGTTTTGAAAAAAGTTGAAGGATATGAGTGGGTGTTTCTTTTTGTTTGTATTGCTGTTATCAATATGGTGTTAACCATTAGTACCAAATTCTGATGTTAAGTTGCAAAAGTGTGGGATAGCAATGTGCCTGCAGCTGCTGGTGGCTGACTTGGCTGAAAATGCCTTTGGGAAGCATTGAGCAGCTGTGTATGTAGGTCACTCCAGAAGTAATGCCTCCATCAAAACTAGAAGAAAGAGCACAATAACACAATTTGAGAGAGCAAATTCTCAGCTCCAAACACTTTGCTTCCTCACTGTTGAAGAAGGGACAGTTTTAGAGCTGCTTGAGAGTCAAGGACTTGGATCAGCCAAAGCTGCCCTACATCAAGACGTAAATCACAGCCTGGAGAATGTTCATCATAAGCTTTCACGGCCTCCTTTACTGATTTGTTCTGAAGTGTCCTGAACCAGCCTTGCAAATTGCTGGTATTAGGGAATATTAGGGAATATAGCTCCCCTTAATTTTTTTTTCTCTAATTTTGAGTCCATTTGATTAATTCTTAGTAAAGCTGAAGTTACCTTTGCCAGTAATGTGAATGGGTCTCTACAGAGTACAGTGTGCTTGGGAGAGTGCCTCATTGCTAATGAGAATGACCCTGCCTGGGGTCTGGATCCATGGTTTTGTAGCCCTGTAACATCCTGCATGTAGGGGATAACACTCAAACTTGAGACAGATGCATAGCTTTGGAGTAAGCAGAGTCTGAGGAACCTTTGATGTCTCTTTACGGTGATTTGTGAGTTCTTTAAATAGATGTCTGTATAGACATTGCTTTCACCAGGATGAACAGCTGTTCAGTAAAAGGCATCTTGGTCATCTTTTGTCACCACAGGTATGGAGGCCTTACTGATAGGCTTAGTCACTGCTCCAATTTGTACCTCTACCAGTTGTTCTTAAGCCAAATGGATGTTCTTATTTTTTCCTTTTTTCTTATGACCAATGATTCTGTTGCTGATAGTTACCTTTCACAAACTGAAAACTTCAAAGCTACAGAGAGTAGGTAATAAGTGTACACTGATACTCTTTGCAGTTACTGATACCTCAGGTCACTGTTGTACCACACAGAAGGAACAAGAAAAATAACTTTCAAATCCAAAAGGCAAATCCTTATAAGTATGATTTTGAAACTTGCTTCAGGCTTTACCATTACTTAAGTGAAACTATTTGAGAAGCAGACTGATTGGCCATTCTGTAGACTTTGTAAAGAACTCAGACCTATGCTACCAGTAAGAATTGTCATCTTAGGTACAACATCAGCTGCCAGACAAAATTTGCTTATCTTGTAGAACTGACATTAAATACATGGAATACTATGTATTTTAAAAAATAAACTAATGACCTGGTCACAATTTGATTAAATAGAATACTCTGTAATCTGCCTGCACAATGTCCTCATCTATTTGTTCCTGCATTAATTACAGTATTAAAACAGACAACGATCAGATTTTTCAAGAGACTGATAACAAGATCCTTTTTATTTTAAATTGTAACAATCATGGACTTACTAAACATGATGATGTTCACAGCAGTGTTCCATCATGTTTTCCTGGTTCATTGCCCTCTAGCTCTATTCCAAGCTGAAATATATCCTTTGAGGAAGCAGTTTCCCCAGGTATTTGATGGTTCTTTGGCTGATCTTATTTTCTGGATTTCAAAAGTCTTCCAAATTTCCACTTTTCAAGTCTGTAACACTTCTTGGTGCAAATGATCACCTTGTGAGCAGTACTTCCATAACTGAAGCACACTGAGAAGAGAAACTGTCCAGCTGGATTAACTATGAACTTCTGTCACCCTAATCTGCTAACTCTGCATTTGAACGCTTAACAGCTGCATGCGTACAGGATTTGTCACGAAAAATACTTCTTCACCATTGAAATGTTATGCTTGTGGCATTGTTCCATTGCCTGAGGCAGCTGGTAGTTTGGTGCATGAGCACCTATCTTCTCATCTAGATCGTGTGGTTCTGTCTCCCAGTTAAATCCTTTAGAAAAGCAGAATAGTTTAGCCGTGTCACTGCTTTTTATTTTGCCTGTATCCTTCTTAGGTGGCTAGTGAGTTCCTTGGTTTGGAAAAGATTACATTCTTTAGTCAGTGAGAATGTGGTGCAAACTTCTGGCATTTAAGATTCTTTACAGTATCCATTAGTTTTTTTCTAATATCCTTAGTAAGAATTCTGTTTTTGTGAGGTTGTTTCAAATCCCAGCTGTGTTTTCAATAAAGAAGTGAGAATCATGGTATAGAATTATTTGAGTTGTAAGGGACCCTTAAAGATCATCTGGTCCAAAGTCCCCTGCAGTAAACAGGGACACCTACAGCTACCTCAGGCTGCCCAGAACTCCCTCCAGCTTGGTCTTCAATGTCTCCAGAGTCAGGGCTTCCACCACCTCTTTGGGCAACCTGTGCCAGTACCTCACCACCCTTACTGTTATAAAAAACACAACCTTTTCCTTATATCTAGTCTCAATCTCTTTTTAGTTTGAAACCATTTTTCCTTGTCTTGTCACCACAGACCCTCATAAAGAGTCTGTCCTCTTTCTTCTTATACCTCCTTTTAATACTGAGCAGCGACTCTCGGGTCTCTCCAGAGCCTACTCCAAGCTAAACAGCCCCAGTTCTTTCAGCCTCATAGGAGTTCAATGCCTCATAGGAGAGGCATTCCATCTTTCGGATCATTTTTGTGGCACTCCTCTGGCTGCAGGTTAATGTCTCTCCTGTACTGAGGACTCCACATCTGGATGCAGTACTCCAGGTGATGCCTCACCAGCACAGAGTAGAAGGGCAGGATCACATCCCTTACATGCTGGCCATGCTTTTTTGGATGCAGCTCAGAGTACAGTTGGCTTTCTGGGCTGTGAAGGCTCACTGCTGGTTTGTGTCCAGCTCGCCTTCCAGCAGCACTCCTAGGTTCTTTTGGACAGGTCTGTGCTTTATCCTTACATCCCCCAACTTGTGGTGTGAGTTGCCACAATCCAGGTGCAAGACCTGCACTTGGATTTGCTGAACCTCATGAGGTTCACCTGGGCCCACTGCTCAAGCCTGTCTAGGTCAGGTCTCTGTAGAGCTGAGAGCCAGGGTGCCTACAACCATCAGAAAGGATGCAAAAGCACCGGCTGAACTCCTAGGCAAATGTGCAGCTGTCCTGGCCTCCTGCTGCAGTGTCTGAGCCTTTCATGAGCAGATCTGGGGCACAGAAGCACTGCACCTCATCTCTGCCGGGCTGTGGGTCTGGTAGCCCCAGGGGGCTGCTATTAACGCAGCAATGAAAATGCACATCGGAAGATAAAGTACCTCAGGAAGAGCACAGCAAATAAAACTTGGGAAAGAGGCATAATAATAATATTGCCTGCAGAGTAATAGCACATCATTACATTAAATATGGCTAAGCTATTTAACTGTATTCTGGTTGTGACAGAAATTACCTTACCACCAAAGGAGGAAGTACAGATATTTTCATGAACTATAAAAATCACCAAGTGTGTGAAATTCCCACATGCTGTTGCCTGGCTTTGAAAATGAAACTGGGTTTATTGCAGCAGTGAATGTGGGGTATATAAATATTTCCCAGTAGTTTTCAAAGCTGTTCCTTAAAGCTGGAAGTGAAAGATAACTGTGTTGCTCTTTTTCTGGCTCACAAATTCTGCTGACATTAAATTTGTTCAGTGTGAGAAACCACTTTGAAACAAGTTCCCTATCCAGGGACCTATGTCTTACCCCAAGGAAGTAACTTATTGTCTCCTGTTTTATATATATACTACACGCACACACACAGTTTTCAACAAATGTGCATCTGAAGGTGTATGAAAAACGTAATGCTAAATCTCCAGTTTTAACAGCAAGTAACATGCTGAACACCTCATGCAAGTTCATTTAAAATTCTCTCTTTTCATTGTTTTCCCAAATTCTGGGAGTAGAGAGGTAGAGGTTCAGCTTCTTCAGCAACCAGAGTAGGGGCTGCATCACTGTGGTGGTGTCAGAGAGAAAGGGCCGATGCAGGATCTTTCAGAAGAGATGGCTAATGTGCCCAGGTCTGTGATTCGCATATGAATTCAGCAACCTCAAAGCTCATCATTCTTTTAATGTTACATCTTCCTGATGTATTTCTTTTTGACGTAGAGACTTTGTAGTTAACTTCTTATTAATAAACCGATAAACTTCTTATTTCACCTCTCAAAAAAGAAGAGCAGGGAGCCTACAGGAAAGCTGGGGAGGGACTCTCTTCAGAGAATCTAGTAACCAAGAGTAATGACTTTAAGTTGAAAGATAGTAGATTTGGATTAGATACAAGGAGGAAATTCTTTCCCCAGAGGGCAGTGAGGCGCTGGCACAGCTGCCCAGAGAAGCTGTGGTGCCCCATCCCTGGAGGCGCTCAAGGCCAGGTTGGATGGGGCCCGGGGCAGCCCTGCCCATGGCAGGGGTTGGGGTGGGTGGGCTGTGAGGTCTCTTTCAACCCAAGCCATTCAGTGAATGTTGCATTTAATATGGAGGATTTTTTTTTTTTAATATTTTACTATTTATTTATTTTTATTTATTTATGTTATTTGTTTCCTCCTAATTTTCTCACATTGCCTGGTAAGACTGCATGGCTCTTCCCAGTCTTGGTACCAAAGACCAAATGCACAGCTTGACAGATTATCTCATATTTTCCTAATGTTGTCATCTGTCTGAAGAACTCAAATTATCTGTACTCTAAAGTGTTTCTCTGCACTATGTCAGGTTTGTGTGAATGCCAACAAACCTCTACAGTGGAGAATCTTCAGGATATAGGCAAGGAAAATGTGCTTTTGAAGCTCAGGTGTAAACTATACATATGTTGTAAAGGAAGATAAACTTAGCACCAGGGAGACTGGAAGGTGGCTTGTTTTTACCATGCAGATAAGTATCTTTGTCAGTTGAGTTAGTCTCACTCAAGTTCACCAGAAGAGCATGAATATCTTTATGGGACAGTCAGACCAGCACGGGCCAAGTGGCTACATAGTTCAAGCCAACACAAAGTGCAGAAGCCAAACAATCTGCAAAATTAACTTGGAAGAAAGCAATGGGCTTGAGCTGGCCTCAAGCAACATGCTCCTTCCTGGCAATTAGGATGCCTGATATCCTGACAGTGAGTGTACAGAGGTCAGTAGTGGGAATCATGTTTTTACTGTCACTCATCCATGCTGCAATTGCTGTACTGAGTTGTGATTTCAGTATGTTTATCTGCTACATCAAGACCCTGTGTTTCATCAAATACCTTCAAGCAGGTAAAATGAGTATTGAAACATAAAGCCCTCCTCGTGTGAACTATCTGAAAAGGCCTGGCCAGAGAGTGCTGGGCTCTGGCAGCTTGCCACTCCTCTCCCCGTGGGGCTGTTAGCTGTGGGGCTGTTTGTTGCCTCAGCACTAACAAATCCCCCTCCTGATCAGAGCTGACGCGTTACTTACTAAACAAAAATACAGGGAAGGAGAGATCAGCTGAAAGAACTAGAGTTGACTGTTGCTGCACACAACAGATTTTTGGGGGATCTGCTTTTAATATTAATTTTTTAAATTAATATTAATTTTCAGTAAATTGCAATTTAAATACCTTATTTTGATTCTTTTTCATCACCTTGGCTGTAGTTTCTTCATTTTTTCCCCCTACCTGAATGGGTACAGACTGCAGCCAGATTAGTTTTCTGATAGTTTAGGTTTTATATTTCTCAGGTGTTGGCAACATAAACATTCTGCAAAGAAGTAAAACAGATTTCAGATGTATTCTCATGCAAAGTGGTGATGAAGGTGCAGTGCATACCTTCTAGTCTCCACAGGATATGTAGAATCACTGATGTTGGAAAAGACCATTAGAATCATCTAGTCCAACCGCTGATCCATCATCACTGTGCCCACTAACCATGGCCCTGTGTTTCTGAACATACTGGTTCACGTGTAAGGGCTCATTTACTGGTAAAAGGAGGACCAGAACATAGCCACGAACAACTGATAGAAAAACTCTGGACACGTTCTGCAGCACTGTACTGGCTTTGCCTGTTTGGTGCATCTGAGGTTACTGCCCCCACAGCTGGTTGGGAATCCAGATGAGGTCAACCTACAGTAGTGCTAAAGAAACAATGCGTTAGGACGTGGCATCTTTTTTCCCAATCCTGTCACTTCTGAAATGGCCATCTGAGCACGCATTCCCCAGATCACCGAGAGGCAGGAGACATGCTGGGCTCTTCAGGAAGTGCTTTGCAGTTTCCATGGAAGGAAACAATGGGAAGACTGAAAAAATGGAAAGCAACAGGTAAGGAAGGGACATGCAGATGAAGAAATGGGGATGACATTGCTTGTTTATTTAAGTAAATGTATTGACATTAAGGGTAACATCTCACCTGAGCTTGAATAGCTGCCCAACAGATGTCTAAATCTGAGCTACGCATTTTGGGTCCTCTTTTAAAATGGAGAGGAGCAGGCACAGGAATGGGATCCATCTAGCCTATGTTAGCAGCCTCCTTTAAAACAACACTTACTTCACCCCAAAAATGCCTCTATCCCTTTGCAAGCAGAAAAACAAGCCACCTACTTCTAATGAGATGATGAATTCTACCTTATGACCAAATTCACATTCCAGCCATTGTAGATTGCTTGTTCAAAGATTGTAGCAGTGAAATGCCGTGATTTATCGGCACTCAGTGCAGGGCTGTGAATGGGGAGCAGAGTGAAGTGGAAATATTGGGGACATTTGGTTAACTTCTGGTGCTGAATTTGTGTTTGTAGTCACCTGAATCTTAAATTCAGCCACTTACTTATTATGGATGTGATAATGATGATTAGTTTACCCTTGAATGCGTCAGAGCAAAGAAACAGCGTAATACCAAACAGCATAATACCAAACTCCTTTACTTGCCATTGCCTTCCTGTATGAAGTCACCTCAGGCAGGATGTTTCTTTCTGTGCTCAATTCAAATATACATTTAGTGTGAAAAATGGGGGAGACAAGTTTAAGAAACTGCTCTTTCTGTTTTGTTATCTCTTCTGGAAAAATAAAAAGTAGTTATCTGTCTGTCTCTCATTTTTAAGCAATACTGAAGAAAGAGCACTTTTCACTGCTTCTTCTCTGTCACTCCAGGCCTGTTGTATACTGGAGACACAAAAAGGACCTGTCAGAAATACATCCTGCTTTGCTCTCCTTCAGAGGCATTGCATTCTATAAGCTAATTATTCTACATGGTTAACTCAGGGTTTGTAAATATTTAAAAATAAATAAATAAAAGAGGAGGGCCTTGAAGATGATCGGAGAGCTGGAGCACCTCCTCTACAAGGACAGGCTGAGGAAAATGGGGCTCTGCAGTTCAAAGAAGAAAAGGCTCTGGGGGACATTATACTGGCCTTCCAGTATCTGAGGGGGGACTACAGGAAAGCTGGGGAGGGACTTTTTATAAGGGCACATAGTGACAGGACGAAGGAAAGCTTTTAAACTGGAAGAGGGTAGATTTAGACCAGATATTAGGAAAAAATTCTTTACTGCGAGAATGGTGAGACACTGGAACAGGTTGCCCAGTGAGGTTGTGAATGCCGCTTCCCTGGAAGCATTCAAGGCCAGGCTGGATGAGGCTTTGAGCAACCTGGTCTAGAGGGAGCTGTCCCTGCCTATATATAGGTGGTTGGATAGCAGATGGTTGGAATTAGATGATCTTAAAAGTGCCTTCCAACCCAAACCATTCTATGATTCTATGCAATGGCAGGCTAGATGAGCTCATAGTGGGAGAAGAGCAGCTCCTCTGTCTTGATCTAGTAGATTGTAGACTATGATCTTTGGCTTTCCACTATCTGAAAAACAAGAAATGGAAAGTCTGTGTCAGATGAAGACATGATGTATGCTGTTCGAAGAGATATAGGCTATAAATTTCACAGAATCACTGGAAACCTCGTGAAACTTTGGTGACCAAACGTGCAACACTGATTCTTATCACTGCCAACAGGTGTGCTAATTGCACTAAAGCTGCATGACTCAGTTTTGCCTCTCAGCTCTGAGTGGGCTAACGTGCTGATGAAAGCCCAGATAATCCTTTGATATGTACCTCTTGGCGATCATGTTACATTTGTTCTCACATGGCAGTAGTACAGAATTTCTAACAGGTTCATCACAAAGGCCCTCTTCAAGGATTTCAACCATGTCCTACAAAGCAGCTGTATTATCATGTGTTGGAATGATGGCCCTCACCTTCCAGGAGCAGGAGAACAAGAAGAAACTGAGAGCATGACTCCTGTGGATATGGGAGCAATTATAACATAATGTACATTCATCTTTATCGCCACAACAGCTTGTGTAAGCAACAACAGTAGAAATTAATCTGCAGTGATGATGGTGCAGGGCACTTCTTGCAGCACATTATGTTTTGGTATTGTTTTTTGCCTTCCAATTTTCGTAATTACTGTGTTTTTGTTAAACTGCAGTTAATTCAGTGAATTTAACAAAGAAAAGCTACCTATAAGGAACCCTTTACCTGGGTAAAGAACCCTTTACCTGGGGAGACAGTTAAAGGGTTCAGGAGCACAAGTTGTGTTCTCCTCTATCCCTCCAGCTATAGGGAATAATGAGGGACTTAATATAATGGGCCAGCGGATTAATTCCTGGCTCCCGGCTTGGTGTGCTCGGCAGGGATTTGGGTTCTTTGACTTACTTGGCCTCTGTCTGCAGGAGACTGGACCGGCTAGAAACTGATAGGAGTGGCTTCTCCCAGCGTTCAAAAAGGATCTTAGGCCGAGAGTTGGACAGATTTGTTCAGAGGGCTTTAAACTAGGTATGAAGGGGGATGGGTGTGTAACTGGGGTCACTAACACAGAGTCGGTGCGTAGTGACCCAGTACTTGCAGGAGAGGGATGTGCTTGCAAGAAACCATGGTCTTGTGCCTTCATGATGGAGGAGAATGACTCTATGAGGGGGGAAGAGGGTAAAGGCAGGTCTTCTAGGGATAAGTCTGATGAAGTGGTATTGGGTTTAGGAGCGAGTCAAGGGGCTCGGCTGAGGTGCGCCTATACCAATGCACGCAGCATGGGCAACAGACAAGAAGAGTTGGAAGCCATTGTGAGGCAGGCGAACTATGACATAGTTGCCATAACGGAAACATGGTGGGATTGCTCCCATGATTGGAGTGCTGCAATGGATGGCTACAAACTCTTCAGGAAGAATAGGCAAGGAAGGAGGGGTGGTGGCATGGCTATCTATGTCAGGGATTGCTTTCATGCTGCAGAGCTTGTAACTGGGGATGATGTGGTTGAATCCCTATGGGTAAAGATGAGGGGAAGGGCTGATAAGGCCGACATCCTGGTGGGTGTCTGTTATAGACCTCCAAACCAGGATGAAGAGGCAGATGAGCTGTTCTATAAGCAGCTGGCAGGAGCTGCGCGGTCACCGGCCCTTGTCCTCATGGGAGACTTTAACTTCCCTGACATATGCTGGGAGTACGGCATGGCAGAAAAGAAGCAGTCTAGGAGGTTCCTGGAATGCATAGAGGACAACTTCCTAATGCAGCTGGTGAGAGAGCCCACGAGAGGAGCTGCCCCGCTAGACCTGCTGTTCACAAACAGGGAAGGTCTGGTGGGAGAAGTGGAGGTTGGGGGCTGTCTTGGACAGAGTGACCACAAAATGGTAGAGTTCTCAATTCTAGGTGGAGCCTGGAGGGAGAATAGCAAAACTGCCACTTTAGACTTCTGGAGGGCAGACTTTGATTTGTTCAGAAGACTAGTAGGGGCAGTCCCCTGGCCTTAGGGAACAAAGGAGTCCAAGATGGCTGGTCGCTCTTGAAGAAGGAAGTCTTAAAGGCGCAGGAGCGGGCAGTCCCCCTGAGCCGCAAAATGAGCCGGCAGGGAAGAAGACCAGCGTGGATGAATAGGGAGCTGCTCTTAAGGTTGCGGGAGAAAAAGAGAATCTACCGCCTGTGGAAGGTGGGAAGAGCAACTCAGTACGACTACAAAGAGGCTGTTAAGATATGTAGAGGGAAAATCAGAGAGGCAAAAGCCCAGCTTGAATCTAAGCTGGCCACTGTGGTAAAAACAAACAAGAAACTCTTTTACAAATACATCAACTGTAAGAGGAGGAAAAAGGGGAATCTCCATTCTTTACTGGATGAGGCTGGGAATGTGATCACAGAGGATAAGGAAAAGGCAGAGGTTCTGAATGCCTTCTTTACATCTGTCTTAAAAGTCATCTCGGTTATTCCCAGGGCTCCCCACGCTCTGACTTGGTAGTCTCGGCTGGGAAGCAGACTGAACCCCCTGTGATTCTTGAAGAAGTGGTCAGGGAATCACTGCTCCAACTGGACTGTCACAAGTCCATGCGTCCGGATGAGATTCACCCAAGAGTGCTAAAGGAACTGGTGGAGGTGATCGCTGAGCCTCTTTCCATTATCTTTCAGCGCTCCTTGTTAACGGGTGTGGTCCCGGAAGACTGAAGGCTTGCCAACATGACTCCCATTTACAAGAAAGGTTGTAAGGAGGATCCGGGGAACTACAGGCCTGTTAGCCTGACCTCAGTGCCAGGGAAGGTAATGGAACGGATTATCTTGAGGGAGATCACGCGGCGGGTGTGGGATGACCAGGAGATCAGACCTAGCCAGCATGGGTTCGTGAAGGGCAGGTCCTGCTTGACCAATCTGATCTCCTTCTACGGTCCTGTGACCCGTCTGCTGGATGAAGGAAAGGCTGTTGATGTGGTCTACTTAGACTTCAGCAAAGCCTTTGACACTGTCTCCCATGCTATCCTCCTGCAAAAGCTGGCAGCCCGTGGCTTGGATGGGTACACTCTCGGCTGGGTAAGGAGCTGGCTGGAGGGCCGGGCCCAGAGAGTGGTGGTAAATGGAGTCAAATCCAGTTGGAGACCAGTCACGAGTGGAGTCCCCCAGGGGTCGGTACTGGGGCCTGTCCTTTTCAACATCTTTATTGATGACTTGGACGAGGGCATTGAGTGTACCCTCAGTAAGTTCGCAGATGACACCAAATTGGCAGGGAGTCGATCTGCCTGAGGGTAGCGAGGCCCTACAGAGGGATCTGGATAGGCTGGAGAGCTGGGCCGAAGCCAACGGGATGAGGTTTAACAAGACCAAATGCCGGGTCCTGCACTTTGGCCACAACAACCCCAGGCAGCGCTATAGGCTTGGGGCGGAGTGGCTGGAGGACTGTGTGGAGGAAACAGACCTGGGGGTACTGATTGATGCTCGGCTGAACATGAGCCAACAGTGTGCCCGGATGGCCAAGAAGGCTAACGGCATCCTGGCTTGCATCAAAAACAGTGTTACTAGCAGGAATAGGGAGGTAATTGTCCCCCTGTACTCTGCACTGGTGAGGCCGCACCTCGAGTACTGTGTTCAGTTTTGGGCCCCTCATTGCAAGAAAGACATTGAGGCCCTGGAACGTGTTCAGAGGAGGGCTACGAAGCTGGTGAGGGGTCTGGAGCACAGGCCTTATGAGGAGCGGCTGAGGGAGCTGGGATTGTTCAGCCTGGAGAAGAGGAGGCTCAGGGGAGACCTCATTGCTCTCTATAACTTCCTGAAGGGAGGTTGTAGTGAGCTGGAGGTCGGCCTCTTCTCTCGTATAATTAGTAATAGAACTAGAGGGAATGGATTCAAGCTGCGCCAGGGGAGATTCAGGCTGGACATTAGGAAATATTACTTCTTGGAAAGGGTGGTCAGGCATTGGAATGCACTGCCCAGGGAGGTGGTGGAGTCACCGACCATGGGAGTGTTCAAGAAACGTTTGGATGTTGTGTTGAGGGATAGGATTTAGCTGGGAAGTATTGGTAATGGTTGGACTAGATGATCTTCTAGGTCTTTTCCAACCTTGATAATTCTGTGATTCTGTGAAGGAAAAAATCATGGTACATACCACAGGATGGATAATCACAGCTGTTCTGTTTTCATCTGACAGCACCATATGGATAAGCAGGCTGTTTGGCATGGCAGAGGACTGTGTGTGTATGCACAGACACAACAGATAACTAACTTATAGCAAGCTTGTAGCTCATTCCTGGGGAGCTGCACACTCTCATAGTTACTCATGTTAAAATAAGAAGAAATGTGTTACGCTGTTAAACCTTCCAACACATATATATGTAGTCACATACTGTATTATAACCATAATTAGTCTTGCTTTGTATGCTTGACCAAACATACTAAACTGTACATTTTTATCTATTTTTTGCATGGAACAAAAAACATGTTCAAGGACTATTTGTATCTGCTTTTTTAATGTTATCCTTATGTTAAATCTTATAGCTATGTAATTCTCCGCATTGTGGTGAAGCTCTTAAAAACTGCAAACTGGCCCTAAGTAATTGAGGCAACAGTTAGAAGAAAGATCCCAGAACAGTAGGAGGGTTTCTAACACAAAATTAGAAGCAATTCCTGTGTTTCCTCAGTAATACTCTCTTCTGTTCAGTAAAAAAAGTGTCTGGCCTTCTGGATCTTGAAGGTAACCTCCTTTGTTTCCACCCATGTTTGAATGCTAAGAGCACTAAGGCAGTGGGTGGTCAGCTCCAGCTTGATGACAGCATCACTCAGGGAACAGTTATCACCAGCTTGTGCATTACCATCTGCTCTAACTTTTCCAAGTGCCCAGATATATGCTAAAACATCCAGAAAACCACACTGGTCCAGAACACCTGGAAAGCTTCCCTTTTCCTTTCCCACAACTCAATCTTCCAGCAGTCCTGAGCTAGGATAACAATTACTTTCCTAATAAAACATGAGAACAGCTTTTGAGAAGCTATAGAGCTGGCCTCCATCAGAGTGGCACAGAAGCCATCAGCCCTCTCAGCCAGCTGAGCACAACTGCTCTTTCCATAAGGGGCATAATCACAGAAGCCCCTTTTGGTCAGTTTTGGTGGAACACCAGCCTAGGCACCATGGAGGAAAATATCGTCATTGTTTTCTTAATTGGTCCTACAAAGCAAAACCAAACTGACAATAAAATACAATCTTCACTCTTAGTACTAATTATTAAACAACTGGTGAAGGACGTAACTGTAAACAAGTCATAGTATTAATATTAGTAAATTACTGCATCAGTTAGGAAAAGCTATTCTGCTGAGAGCCAGCACAATGTGAGTAAGGTACTTTGCAATGTAAGTGTGAACTTACTAAATGAAGCGTTCAGTGTAGGTAATAAAAGCCTTGGAAACTATATCAAAAGTATAACAAAAGTAGAAACAGACAAAACACAGCTTTTTGAATGTTGCACCAAGGCAAAATAAAATAAAATAAAAAAATCCTCCGCGTGGACAGGTAGAATATGCTGGTTGGTCCTTACCAGTTTGAAAGAAATTTAGATATGTAAATGGAAAGTCCTAAACACTGCTGAAGAGCGATGTAAATGTTGTTTGCCATCAGTACATTTGAGCTGAGTTCATTGCATCTCTGCGGCAGCAGCTTCAGCACCAAGCCTGCATTGGCGTTTTTCATGCTGAAAAAATAACCTCCTGCACAAAACTGCTGTCAGTAAAAGTTCTCAGAATGTGTTACAAGGACAGTGTTTCAAAAACCAAATACAATGAAAAAAGAGCTCCCTTCCACCAAAACGTCTACTGGACATACCCTGAGTGCTGCTGCCCCAAATTAGAGTCTCTGGGGAAATGAACAGCAATCTCTTTTCATGTTTATGAAACTGAGAGGTATAGATAATGACTTCATAGCTAACACGTACCTCAGAAACCTCAGATGTTATTATATCCCGTGATTTCTCTACACCCACTGTAAATGTAAACCATGTCTGCAACGAAATCTACATTGAAGAGAGTACCAAATCCAGATGTGAAACTAAGAACTCAGTATGATGTGCCACTGGAGAAGGCAGTTCTAGAGCATAGGGTTGTACTCAGGCCATTCCTCACTGTGAAGAGACAGAGGAAGTTGCTTTCATGGCCTTGATTCAGCCAAGCACCTGAGTGTCTACCTGTGCAGGCACGAGTACCCCACCAGAAGGCTGAGTTTGGGTAGACACACATCAGCTCAACGGCAGAACCCACCACTAGCCAGCGCACCAGCAACTGTGTGCCAGCAGTTACAGATAGGTACTGCCATTAAGAACTGACCTTGAGCTGTTTGATATGTTGGAGAAGCTGGAGACAAACTCTGGAAGGTCTCTGGTGCTGGAGACAAGCTCTCAATGGTTTATCAAATCATCTGATGATATCTGAATTTGTCACTTTATTGTAACTGTGCAAAAACAGTGTAAATCAGCTTAATGAATTTAGAATACTTATCAGCTACTATTGTTGACGTATGACAGTCCTTAATATATTTTACAGTAATAATTATGAGAGCCCATTAACTGCAGCATTCAAAGGGGGCCCAACATACCTTCTTCAAACATGCAAATTATAGTGTTTGAAAAGATTTCAGTGTACAGGAGAAAAAGATATTTGATTGGAAAACATAGTTTTAAGTTGAGAAGTTAATTTGATTTTACAGCAATGTATGGAATAAATCAGCTCCAACACTAGTGCAATTTCTTATTTCCAATTCTAAGTTACTTTTGAATAATAGAAAATCAGTGAAGAGTGTTAAAGGTATGACCTCTTTAGAGTTCATGTACACCCTTCAGATGCCTTTCAGTGAGAAATAGCATTTCCATGTCTGTATCTTCCAGAGATACATACTTTTAAATCTATTTGTGATTTCTGGTCACTGTAAGCTTTGAGAAAGGTACTATATACACAAATCCTGACACAGCAGAGTACGAGCAGCAAATTCTTGTGCTGAAATATGGAGGTGACTTTACCTAGTAAACGTAATGAGAAAGCATTTAGAACAAGACTGAAGGTCACAAGGGCAAATAGACAATACTTATCAATCCATCTATTTTCTTCTTCTTCTTCCCATCCAAAGTAATAACTGTTTAAATAGTCCTACCTGAAGGCCCAGTATTTCTAGAAAAGATAAACAGAAATGATCACATCTTTCAAAAATCATAAGAAATCAACCTGTAAAGATAAACATTTCTCCATGTTTTTGCAGGGGGGAAGAAGGGGGAGGAAGATGGTTGTATGAGATATCAATTAGTTGTATGATTAAAGGAGAAGCATAATTATTTTTTCCAAAAAGAATGTAGAAATATTTTCATGACAGGTCCTATGTAAAATAAAGAAAATAGACAATAGAAGAGCATAAAAGATGCTCTGGTTGCCTTCCAAGTTTGCTGTAACTCTTCCTCTTCTGCTGCTGTCCCTGGACTTATTAAAGCAGATTCTCAGCATGGCCCCTTTTTATATTTTCCCATCTTCAGAGAATGTTCAAATTAATTTATTTTTCCTCAAATGAAGCCTCCAAGCCACATTCTATTTCCATTAACTAGGACACCAAAAACTGAAATAAGAACGAGAGAATAAATCATAGGTCCAATATTATTTTAAAAATTCTCATCTTTTACCTAGTAAAAAAAAGGAAATTGGAGCAAACCAGCTGTGGCGGTTCTATTTTTTTGGCTTAATCTCCATTAATCCCCCAAAATAACAGAAAACTAATTCAGCTGATTTGGGCTTGCTCTAGTCCCAGGATGCAGCTGAAGCCATTCAATGGCACCTTCCCAGGTACACCTGGGCACTGGTAGGGTCTGGCACTCTACTATCCTCTCCTAGCACATTCCAATTAACTGTATTCATGCACCCAGAATTTCTAGTAAATATAATACAGAACATAAAGGCTTACATTTTAAATTCCATTGAGAACACTTTTTTTCTTTTTTTTTTCCCAGCACAGGCATTTAACCTACACTGGGATGCACCCACTAATGTTGGTAGGCTGCTAAAATTGAAAGGAAATGAAGATGTAAAGTAGCGCTACACAGAAGGATTAATATGGGGATTTCCTTATTCTTTATGTTCTACTGTATATTTAATATTTAGAGAAGATACCCTCTTCTCTGTGAAGCAACAGACAATGTAAGAGAAAATGAAGAAAAACTGAAGCAACTGAAGAAAAAAAAATGCAGTCCTAAAGCAGAAAGGGCAATGAAGAACTGGCGCCAACATGAATTTGAGTTGCTGAAGGAGAGATGAAAAATAACCTGTATATTCTAACAAAAAGTGTAAGGCTGGCAGGCAATATGATATAAGTAAGAAGTCAAATAAGTATTGCACAGTGATGCAGTAAGTGTTTTGGCTTAGCCAATGGGATAGATGGAATAAAAACAACATCCCAAATTCAGCCTTCTTCCTCAACATCACACAAAATGAAGATGCATCTGAATTGACAGTACCGTCAGGAATAAAGTAGTTACGCAGACTCTCGTCCACCTGAAGGCTGACCTAACCACCTACCAAATTATTTCCTTACTATACACAACACTACTGCTCGTGTTTGTTTATACCAGACTCCTACATGTTTATGCCATGGGTTTAACATCAAATGGTAAAAATGATGGTTGTAAGTTAGCTAACAGTAGGATGTTGGTTAGTAATCAACTAAAAAATGCTAAAATAAGCTAAAACAGAAGATAATGGAGTACTATTTTATGGTTGAAATAAAACTCTTTAGAAGGGTTGTATGTAAACACTCACAGGCAGTAATAGAAACTTCAGATTTTTTGCTAGGCACTTGAGACTGTTCTTTCTTATGCACAATGTGGAACTAATGGCTTTCCAAAAATAAACGGTTGCAATGACTGTGAGTAACAAATAACTAGCTTCTGAGGATGGCAAAAGTCCTTAAATCTTCAGGGTTACTCTATCTAATTCAGTAATGACCTGCAAGTGCCTTTCAAAAGAGGCATAAAAATCAATACTGAGTCACAGAAACTTTCTGGTACCTTTCCCATTATTGATTAAACTTTTTTTAGAATTTAAGGCAATTTATTACTTTTTCAAACTTTCTTTTTCCTGAAAAGTGCTTACTCCTGCTTACTCTTTTTTTTTTTTTTTTTTTTAGTCCTATATTTACAGTTACTAATTGCACTTTATTTCAAGGCATTCCATATTTCAGAGTCTGTGGTGTATACATAAGAAGATCTTCCCTACTAAATATTTTATTGAGACTTCTCAAAAGCCCATCACTTAAAAGATTACCACACCAGCTCTGCATATTCGTCATTCTCAGTCACCAGGGAATCCAGACCTTCTGCCTCTATTGGCAAGGATTAAGCATGCAAATTTATTGGAGTTTTCTTAGTCTGGAAACACACAACTACAGCTTTCTCACTGAAGTCTCATTGAGCACTGGAATACAGTTAAACACCTTTTCTAAATGGAAACATTTTTCTGATCAGAGCTATTGCATTCAGCACTTTGTTCTGGGTATTATTTTTTTCACACTTGCCTGCCCTGAAAATATGAAGAAGAAATGCACATCGTCAGTGCAAACTAAAATCTCATCTTTCAAGTTAAGAATCAGAGGTGGGAGAAATATAAGAGGAAATAAACCTAACAACCAGACACAGTGCTATCCCCAGGGACCAAGAAACCAGCTTTCAGTGTATGGATATTTTGGTCAGATGCTGGAATGGACTGCCCAGGAAGGTGGTGTAGCCACCATCCCTGGAGGTTGAACACCTCCAGGGTGAGAAATGTTTGATATTATGCTGAGGGACAAGGTTTAGTAGGGAAATATTGGTGGTAGGTGGATGGTTGGGCTGGATGATCTTGAAGGTCTTTCAACCATGGTGATTCTTTCATTTATTAAGATTAAATTATACTTAAATTTTAAATGTGATAAACAGTTCCTTTCATTGCATTCCTATGAAACTCTTATGCTCAAAAACAACAACATAGATCGATAGTTTTGTAGAGTTGCAAAGTTGAGGTGTCATATATTCACAATTAATGAAGACTTAAGATACCTGCCCCAATTTTTATAGTTCACCTTTGAAAAATTTATACAAAGTTCAGCTGAAATAGACAGAAGTGCCCTCAGAGCTCAGACTATGTTTTGGTCTCCACATATCCATTTGTGCTACCACATAAGCTAGTATCAAAGACCCACACCAAGCTCATATGAGTTTTCCCATCCTCTCCACACCCAGAACAGTGTGCTATATAACAATAGCTCTGGGCAACTACATGACAGCTGACCAGCAAAGAGCTGTGTTTGTTTTAAGCTCCAGCTTCCTGCCACACAAACATGCAGCCATCAGTGCTGGATGGAAGGAACCTGTAAACAGCATGGAAAATGTTGATGTGTCTGTTCAAATTAAAAGGCAAAATCTTTTTAAGTGGTGTGTAGTGTTAGGACAAGGAGTAGTGGCCAAAAACTTGAACAGAAAGTTCTGTACTAGCATACAGAAGAACTCCTTTACAGTTAAGGATGATGAAGCACTGGAACAGATTGCCCAGAGAAGTTGTAGAGATTCCTCCTATGGAGATATTCAAGACCCGGCTAGACGGCTACCCGTGTGACCTGTAGTAGGGTTCCTGTGACCACCCTCTCCAACCCCCAACCTGCTCTCCATACCCTATCTAAATCACAGAGAACAAGGAGAAAGCATCATATTTTTAAATTTTTCCCAACTTTCAGTTTTGGTAAAGGGCAAGAGTAAACCATCTCTTCAGGTGTAGTGGCAGTTCAGTCAACGTTTGAACAAGTGCTCAGGTCCCTAAATCTTCTCCACTTGTTCCTGAATATTTAGAGACGCCATCAACAGCCCACTACATAATATTTATACTGAAGTAGCTACGCAAACAGCACTTTGCTGATTTTAACTGACTAATCATGGCTTGAAATAGCAATATTCTCATTAAAAAAATGCTTCTTACCAGCAATTAGGTACTATGTTATTAACTGCTTCTGGGATACTGTACGTAAGCACTGCTCATTAACTTCATCAGGGATCAGAATTAAGGTTATTTTAAAACTAAAATGAATGAGCAACAAATCAAACTCCAAGGTTGAATGCTTCAGCTGGAGCTGATGGGTCATCACAGTCAATACGCAGTATATCTCTGAAGATACAACATAAATAACCCAAGTACTTAGCCACCTACTCATAATTTGATTTCAGAGCACTCTGTGCATGTCTTGCATACTAATAACAAACCTCTTGATCCACTATTTCTGCCCATCTACATTAGGAAAAACAAACAGACGATAACTGAGACTTTTTTTTTTGTCATGTTAAAGATAAAATGTTAAAAGCTGAAATCACCATTTTATTAAAACCCCAAACCTCTTTGCTGGTGATCTCTTCATTAAAACCTGAAGCTTCAGCTATACTGAAAGACACTCAGAGGAGCAGAAGAGCAGAGATTGGGCACAACTGGGCTTCATACTGAGGTGTATCCCAGCAGTATCTCAGTACCACACGGTCACTTGCTCACTTCCTCCAAGTGGGATGAGGGAGAAAACTGGGATTGAATTATAACTTATGGACTGAGATAAAGGCTGTTTACCAAGACAGAAGGGAAAAATGGAAACAGAAATGCAAGTATAACAGCATAGATACCTGCAATGCAGTGCAATTACACACCACCAGCTGACCAATGCACAGCAATAAATAACAGCTGTTGCTGACTGACTCCCACCAGCAACGCAAGGACAGCCTCGGGGGTTTTGTCCATTGCAGGTGGGCTCAGCAGAGCTCTCCACGTGTGGACTGAAGGAAGGACTGGGATGGCAGTCTTAAAAACATGTTATTTAATACCTATTCACTGTGAGATCAACTTAACCCAGAGAACTGTGCCTCTGATGGTTCCAGAGCGATCTGCTGATGCCAATGGTCAGCAGTGGGGCTGCTCTCAGCCTTCCTCCCTATCTGTAAAATAAATGCCATAAGCAAGCATTACACTGCTGCAAGAGGCTTTGCAGAGATATGTCAAAAGCTTTTCAGGTTCACAGACAAAAAAGTCTACGGATTCTATGGGACCTGTGGTCTTTTCATTACCTTGAGTAAATAAAGTGGACCACCATGGAATTATCAGTACTAAATCCTTAATGCTTTTTCTGTGGATGTTGGGAACTCTTCGTGTAATAACCAAACTGAAATAGAGAACCAGAAGTGGAGGATACATTTTCTCAAATACACTAAAATGTATTTCCCTTCATATAACTATGTTTCTACAAAAATAGTATGCATTTGATTATATGTTTATACCCTCTAATTCTGGACTCTCTAGATATAGGATGTGTCTCTTTTGAAACATTATTTTGTTGTAATTAGTATTAGTTCTATTGTATGATGTAAGAGCTCAGGTTAGTGCAGAATTAAGAGAAATTGCTTAAATCCAGTGCAGTGATAGCCTCCAGATTCTCATGCAACTGCACCAATGTTTCTTAGTGTTTTCAATACAGTTGTCCTGGAATTTTTCATACCCACAGCTGGAAACACAGGTCTAGAGTGTGTGCCAATAGAACTTCAACTCTGACCCAGCGCTCAGCGCTCAGGTAGAAAAGTGATAAATGCCAGTATTTAGAGAAATTTGCCTTTTTACTAATCCTATCACTATACATAGCAATTTCATTCATGCTTATTTCTAGAAGCATCTAATATCCAGTTCAAAAAAGATACACGTGGAAAGCAGTTGCCTTGCCTCTGCTAATTTGAAAGCCAAATTGAAGAACAGGATGAGTCTGTGCAAGTTGATCTTCCTGTCATTCATTTATGGAGCACAAAACAGATTAATTCATTTGATAGAAAAGAAAAAGATAAAAGAGACAGCAAAACACAGTTTCTGAGGAAATTGGTAGAAAACGAACTCAATTTTAATGCGTCTCTTCAATGCAGTTGTATTTTACTTCAGGAGCAAATTCTGCAGTGAGTTGCCATAATTTATGTATGGAAGCTAGAAATTACAAAGATTTTATATACTTGCCCACCTTCATAATTTGATTTTAGACTAGTCTTTGAATGTCTTGTATTGCTGTTGTGTAGGTTCCTATTTCAACTCTTCACAAAGAAAAGCAATGAGAAAGTGATTCCCTTCAAGTGGAATAATCCTGATGCATTCACATCACTCTACAGAGATAAGAGCAGAAGGCATAAAGAAATGAAGATAAACTGTAGGAGACCCAACAGATCTCCTGAGAGCTGTTTTCCAAAGCCCAGTTAGAGGAGACAAATACGCTGCCAAGCCCAACAACTCAAATATTTATTGATTTGAAAAAAAATTAATTATTTTTGTCTACTTCTTGCATTTGAGAGAGAGAAAAATCTAGAGTTTAAAAATATAGAACTATACCTGCAAGCAATAATTTTAATTCAGAACTCTAAGTATTAAGTTTGTATTAAAATAATTAGACCTGACAACAGTGGCAATGCCATTAGAATTGTAGGATCTTAGAATGGTTTGAGTTGGAATAGACCTTAAAGATATCTAGTCCCAACCTCTACCCCTGGAGGTGCTCAAGGCCAGGTTGGATGGGGCCCTGGGCAGCCTGAGCTGGTGGGAGGCAGCTCTGCCCATGGCAGGGGTTGGGATGATGTGGAATTTCACGTTACTTCCAACCCAAACCATTCCAAAATCTTGTGGAAAAACAAGCATTCTGCAAAATTTCAGTGCACTTGTCCACTTGTCCACTTCTCCTAGCCTGCCTCAAAATTCAGATTGTTTTCCAGATTATACACCTTTGACAACCCAGATACCACAGAATCAAGTCAACACAAGCCCTTCCCACTGCCATAGCGTCAAGCAGTGTCAGTGGGTAGGAGGGAGGCTCCAGGGCTGCACACACCAAGATCTGAAACCTCAGAGCCTGGTTTCGTGTGGGAAAAAAAGGAAGGGAATGCTTCTAACTCCTAACACAGCTAACTCCTGAAGTAGAAGCCACAGCTCCACAAGGAGCTTCATGGGGCTTCTCTTGCTCTTGTTTCTGCTCCTGAGCAGAAGGCAGGGGGCATACTCCAGTGGAAAAGAAGAGCTCCTGAATGTGACAAATCTGTGCTTTGCTTGCCAAAATATTGAGAGAAAAACTTGCTTAGAAAATGAAGTTCCTTTTTGCAAGAAAGATGTAATTCAGAGAATGTGAAGACAGAACAAGGAAAAAGAAGCAATGGCTTTGAGCAGGATGCAGAAGGCACTGGGGAGGGAACATCTTCCTGGAAAGTGGTGCAATGAGAGCACCACCTCCCCTTTCCAGACATAAATGATGCCCAGCTATTTCTCACCACTGAGAATATACTTATATACTTTCCTCCCTCTGAAAGCCATAATAATGCATTTTATTAATCAGGGAGCAGTTTGAAGTGGCTAATATCTACTTCTATGAAGACATTTCAGCACTCATTCCTCTCATTCCCCCTCCATCAGGAAAGCAGCAGAGAAGGTTATGTTGAGTAGCCTTAGGTGATTAATGCAATTTAAGGTCTAGTATTTTCTATTTAAATCCTTTTTGCTAAGATTTAATTATAAAATCTGGTTGACTTATTTTATATATCAAAATAAATATTAACTAAAAATTCCGTAGCATTTTAAATCAGTGCTCTTTACAGAAATTACTTGATAAACTTGACAAATACATACAATTACAGCAGTCCAGATATTTAAATTGTTTTCATTTTGTCAGGAACCCCTAATAGGTTTCCAAATGTCACCTGGGTTGAGGTGACATGATGTGAGAAGGGCTGAGTGGGAGTCATCTGGCTGCTGTGATGACTGGAGGCTCATTCTTTGACTAAACTGCTTCTATCTACAAGACAGTCTGTGAATGAAGGAAAGAAGATGGTTGGGTGGGATCTAAAATGCCTAGTTATCAGACAATTCAGCTGCAGGGTGCTGGTAGACCTGTATCCTTGGAGGTTGGTTGTCCTCTGACTGATGGTAGGGTGGGAACTCTTTCAGTATCCAGAAAACAGTTAGCTACCAAAACACAAAGAGTTGTTTCATTGGGCACCCTGATACCAAAATAAATGGTGAAGATTCAATTGCCATCAAGAAATGGCTTCAGTGCATAGGGGAAATACAGAAAGACTTTTCTGCCCCCGAATAACTTACTCTGTGAATATACTAAGGGCTTCTATTTGTCATACTGTCAAGTAAGTACTTGTAATTATACATGAATTGAGCTTTCCTGTGAAATTAGTGCAGTCAGCCTGTCTTGTTTATAATTTTAAACAGGTGCTACATGCTTCATTTCCGCAGAGGTAAAATGTTATTAAGAAAGCCAAAACAATTCTCTGCTCCTTTGTTCAGAAAATGCAGTTTATGCTTTAAATTTCTGGTCAGTCAAAAGTTTCAAATTGACTATAACCAGGAAGACATTTTTCATCCAGCCAGTGTTCATAAATCGCCCAATAATTCAGTATTTTCTCTCGTCACTTGTGGCGTTAATTAATGTCCATATAGGCAGAGCTGGCAAATGATGGAAATGTCAAAAAAGCCAAGCAAATTTATGTTTGTTGAAAATGAGCATAATAAATACTGCATCTATGTAAATGGATTTTGAGTACAAAACATACCTTAAATAGATAGTAAGAGTAACATGCATGGCCAGCAGTGTCTAGTTATTCAGCAATAAACAGAGACACCTACCGCTACATCAGGTTACTCAGAGCCCCCTTCAGCCTGGCCTTGAGCTTCTCCAGGGACGGGGCATCCACTGCCTCTCTGGGCAATCTGTTACTGTGTCTCACTACTCTCATTGTAAAAACAAAACAAAACAAAACAAAACAAAACAAACAAACAAACAAACAAAACCAAAACAACTGATTATATCCAGTCACAATCTCTCCTCTTTTAGTTTGAAACCATTTCCCCTTGTCATATCACCAGAGACCCTGCTAAAGAATCCATCCCCTTCTTTCCTGTAGCTCCCATTAGGTACTGAAAGGCCACTCTCAGGTCACCTCGCAGCCTTCTCTTCTCCAGGCTGAACAGCCCCAGTTCTCTTAGTCTGTCCTCATAGGAGAGGTGTTCCATCCCTTGGATAATTTCTGTGGCCCTGCTCTGGAAGCACTCCAGCAGGTCCATGTCTCTCCTGTACTGAGGACTCCACATCTGGACACAGTGCTCCAGGTGAGGTCTCAGCAGTGCAGAGCAGAGGGACAGGATCCCTTCTTACAGGTGCACACATCCAAATCAAGTGATACAACCATTTGAAACCTTTTTATTTAACCCTTGCCATTAATTTCTTTTTAACAGCCTTCAAATGTTTGTCTTCACTGAGGAGATACTACTTTAAATAATCTTTATTTATTCTACAGTGTTTAAATTAAAAGCACTCTCTGACCTGGCCTCAGAAAGAAGCTATTGAAAGTGTTCTGCTAACAATCTGGTTTCAAGCCCAACATGCCAAGGCTGTGTCTGTAAATGCAGGATTTCTTAATGAGCAGAAATAAGATAGCAGTAAAGCAATTTTGCTGTGGTAATAGAGAGATTTCAGATCAGTGCCCACCTAAAATATCCATGTTGCCAATAAAAGCACAGCATTGCCACTATCTCTGGTGTGCGGGAGTGCTAGGATATCATCCAAACAAAGCGTCCTTACCAACGTGGGTAGCAGAGTTGTGCTGGCAAAGGGCTGCAGCGTGGGCCTGCCTTCAGTACTGGAGTTGGAACAGAGAAGGAATGTATACAAACTCAACTATATAGTGTACCATATATAAACATTTTTTTCTCCTCCTGATGCTCATCTCCTGGCCAGGGACCAGAAGCAGTATTCTACTATTGTCACGATGTAAACCAGACCCATAGAAAATCCTACAAGATGCTCCTGAATCCCAACAGACATCCAGTACACGGACTTCAGTGCAACCCTTCATCGTATCACCCTGTCTGCACAGTGCATCTTTTGGACTGTAGCAATGGGCTATGGCTGCCTGTCAAGATGTAAGATGAGGAACACCCCTGCAAAGGCAGATAAGGAGTACAGGTGCTGCAGAATAACCCAACAACATTACCAGCCTTCTGGGTGGATGTAAAATGCCTTCATTTTTGCCAGGGCCAGAGAAGAGAGAAGGTAGTAATGAAAGGCTGTGGGAAAAAAATAAATAAATAAAATAAAAGGTGCTTGCCACTGTTCCAGTGGGAGATGTATGAGGAAGATCAACAGAACCTACAGGATCTAGAGATAGATGAAATTCAAGGAAAAGCAGGCAGTGGGGAAATCTGAAAAGTCTGAAAAGTGAATTAAGGGCTTCTCTTTTAGCTTTTTATTTTCCATAGTACTTAGTTATAAGTTTCTGCCGTGTTTCAGTGTTTAAAAAGCTGTTTTCAGAATAAAAGACAGGAGACACGGGGAAGAGAGGGGGAGAGGTATCTCTGAGATGCCTGTGCAGAAGTTGTAGCTCAGTGTAATTACCAGTGAGCCTTCAGAAAAGCGTTGTGTGAAGAGAGAAAAACTAAAGGGAATCATCATCATAAGGAGGATTTGTGCTTCACATACTGAAAACCTTTAACTTCCCTAAAAAAGCTTAAAAAAAAGAGGCATGGGTCTCAGGTACATTCATTTTCTTCCCTAGGGAACATCAGTTCATTCCAAAGTCAAGGTGATGTCCAAGATAAGGATACAAGATATGGTTTAGTAGCGTAGTGGTTAGTAATGGTGATAGGAGAACAGCTGGACGAGATGATCTTGTAAGTTTGTTCCAACCTTGAGATCTATGATTCTATACAAAGATACAAAGATGCCACAAAGAAAAAGAAATTAACCTAGTTCTAACAGCTCTGCTGCGCAGTTGGACTGTTAGGTCCATGTATAACCTTAGTGCTGGAACTCTGTGACTTCGGTGTGAAAAATGCATAACATTCATAGTCTCAGGGTAACTCCTGCACAGAAGAATTGCCACTCCTTATGTTTTTTTGCTTTTTTATTATGAAAGAGTTCACTGTCTTTCTTCATCTGTGTTGAGCGCTACATACTTGCTGCAAGCTAGTTTGGTGTTACGATATGCAGCTTGTAAATGACTTGCTCTTACGCTGATCTTATCACCGTTTCTATTGTAAGGCAATATGGCTGTGACTCATGCTTTTGCATAAATATTTAAATGGTGGTTTCAACATTTTCATTTTGAGGACACTGTGCCAAATATTGCAGCGATAGCCTCAAAACATGCCACTCTGAAAGGCAAGTAGAAATAACTGATTTTTTTTTCTTTTACATGAGCTGTAACAGAATCCTTCAAGATTTTCAGATTACAAGGGCATTCTGTAGGGCAGCATCACCCCACTGTTACGACCTTCAGCCGTCCTATTGCTTGTTAAAGTGATCACTGTTGCGTTACACTGGGATCTGGCCTGCTGAAATTCTTGTGTTTTATTTGCCTTTCGTAACAGCTTGTCACACACACCAAACAATAAGGCCATATCAGGTATTCCAATATAAAGGGTGCCTCATTCACGCATCAGTTCAGATGTTTCACATACTCACTAATAAACAGATAACACATTTCGGGATTAGCAAATGAGACCTTTCAGCACTATTATAATATGTTTCATTTAATGAATTGATGTATTTAATATGGAGATTCTTTTAATTAACATAACTGAATATTTAGTAGCATGACACTTCTCATGCTGTGTACTTCTGTTTGTTGGTCAGTGTCAGCAGGAAAACAAAAAGAGCAGCAACCACTTAAAAATGATCACAAAAGCTGAAATCTAAACCAATTGTGGAGCAGAGAGCAATGGAATAGAGTCATGTTGCACATGCAGTGGTCTTAACCTCCTTGAAGATACCTCAACACAAACAAGAGTACAAGCCTATCTCCTGCGGGGAGTGTCCTGTGGAGGCTTAATAATATGTGTCTTGAGCTTGACAGAGATACAGTGATCGTTATTAGAGGACAATATTAGAGCTGTCATCTCATATTTTCCTTCGTGATAAGGAAGAGGTTCTTGCACATTCCTGACAAGTCACTAACCATCTCTTTTCCCTTTCTTCATTAAAGTAAAAACAAAAAGCAACTGATACCTCCAGTATTTGTGGTGTGAAAGCATTAAAAGCTTTTCTTCTTGCTAAAGCATTTTTTTTTTCTTCAGAATTGACAACTGAAGTATCATTTATTCTCCTGAAGAATCAATGCTCTTACAAATCTGTCAGCAGTTTGGTCACTGACCTTCTGGAATCTGTGAGTCTCTTCCACAGAGTGTGTCCTGTTCTGATTTCTCTGAAAATTCAGTTTGCTACTGAAATAAAGGACTGACAGATGAAGAGGAATGTTGTAGATCAGTCTGGGATCTGCTGCCTGCTGCTACATTTTTGTGGAGCAGTGAGATAAGTGGGGTGCTGGCTAGTGCTCAACAGTGTTGGAAGTATGATACACAGCTATGAGTAGGGAGGCCACTTCCAAGAGTTGCCATAAAGGTGGACAAACAGTGCTGGCACTTTCATTTATAGAAACACTTGTCCACTGAAGAGTTATTTTAGATTCTAGTTATAAGCAGATATTAGTTTTTCAAGTGACCTTCCTTCAAGTGGGGCAGAATACTCAGCTTCAGTATTTATGGAAGAAAGTGAGACTGATACTGAAACATCATGCAGATCATGTGCGCGTGCCTTAATATTTGTGTCACACATCTTCTCAGTTTTAAGTGTATCCTGCTGTTGGACATACAGTAATGATACAGAAGGCATTTCTGTATGCACAGAAGCCAATGGCAGTCTACAAGTCTTGAGCCCTTCTGTATCAAACAGCAGGCTTTATGTCAGATTTTCAATAACCTGTTCACCTGCAAGGCAACGTATGCAAGAAGGACAGATAGGTCTGATGTAGTCAGAACGTTTAGGAAAAAAAAAAAAGAAGAGCTGAAGCTAAATCCTCAAAAAATCCTGAAGTTGTTTGTGAAGTACTATAGGAAATGTGGGTGCTGTTGAGCACACTGACTCATCCATCCTGTTGCCAAAACAAATAGATGACAACTCCTTTAGATCAGGGAGGGAAAAGCACTAGACAGCAACAACTAATCACCAAAGTCATCCTCTTTGCAAGCTCTTTTCTAGTTGCACAAGGACCAAGAAGTTTATCAGGCAATCAGCATGCTGCTTGCTCTTCAGTTCTCAGAGCACTTAATCCACACAGAACACCACAGTAATGGTGCAGAAGATTCTCCTAACCAAAGTGACTGGGCTTTCACAAACAGTCAGATAGGAAACTCCCAGCTCAGCAGTCTACGGATTTCAACTAAAATACAAAAATAAATGACATCCAAACTGATGTCTAGCCATAATAAAAGTGTAAGGAACACATATTTTTAGGTTTTGATAACTACAGTTTTCCTATTGTGTCTTTAGAAGTGAGTTATCCTATACTTGCACTTCGGACTGCTTTGAACCATCTGTTGGTACTGTGATCTGGAATGTGAAAAATATTCCCTCTACTTAAACTCTGACTAGTAACTGCTTAGAAACTTAGCTCTCAAAATTAAAGCACAGAATAATAAGCCCAAGCAATAGGACAGATTCTTCCAAAGCAAAATATATGTAGGATAAGAGAGTAATAGTTTGCTAGTTGAATAATGTAATAGTTGGTTGAATAACATTGAAATACAACAGAGGGTGAATACCAATTCATACAAAATGATCTAGTTTTGTCCAAACTAGCATTTCTACTTCCCTGATCTTTAACGTTAGCTGGTTCAAGTCATCAGCATGCACTGGAGACAAAATTGTGACCTAATCACAGACTCAAAGCAGCTGAGGCCGAAAGCATCTCTGGAGCTCATCAGGTCCAACCCTTGCTCAGGGCTATGTCCAGTCAGTGTTTGAAGATCTCTGATGATGAAGATTCTACAGCCTCTCCAGGCAACCTGCTTCAGTAAAGTCAAGGTGTATTCTTATGTTTAAACAGGATTTCCACTGTAAGAGTCAATCTTCCTGATGAGAGTCTTGATGGCTTTGTTGTCACTGAGCATCACTGGGAAAGTCTGGCTCTGTTGTCTTTTCTCCCTGCATCAAGCATTTACGTCCCAGCCCTTGCCAAACTGAGCAGCACCAGACCTCTCAGTTTCTCCCTGTATGACAGATAGGGACAGCTTCAATCCTTCAATCATCTTTGTGGCTCCTTGGAAGACCTGCTCCAACATGTCTATGTATCTCTCACACTAGGGATCCAAACACTGGATTCCGTAGACCAGATTTACCCCAGGGCTGGGGAAAGGATAACCTCCCTCTACCTATGTGACAGTCAGCTCGATGCAGCTCCAGCTGCTGTTGGCCTTCTTTGTTGAATTTGCTGCTTCATGCCCAACTTGGTGTCCAGTGCCCACTCTGCTGCCAACCACTTGGTGTCTACCAGGGCCCTTTTGGCAAAGCTGCTTCCCAACTGGTTGGTACCCAACAGCTTGAGCTGTTGCTTGGGATTATTTCTTCCAAGGTGAAGTGTCAAGTCCTGCACCTTGATTTGACTCAAGGACTTGACACTTCATCTTGTTGAACTTTCTGGTTTTCCTGTCAGACAATTATTTCTCCAGTCTGTCAGGGAAAACCATTCCAGCTATGTTCCTGTGTCATTTCTGAGCTTTGAACGGTCACTACCCATCTTCCTGCTCTTATCTCTAGCACTGATACACATTACTTCCATAAATGGCAGTCAAGTAATGATAACTAGGAAAAAAAAAACCCAAAACCAACACACTGTATTAGTTTTTATTGAAAAAATACACATTAAAAGTATCACTAGCTACACTAATAATATTCTCATATCTTACTATTCGAGTGAACGAATCATGAAATTTGATTGTGCTCTTGCTGAGGGCAGCTAATAACAAAACTGCAATTCTGCCATGTGAAAGCAAGACCAGAATCTCACAAGCAGATATGGTCTGATACTGAATAATAACACATTACCCAAGGCTTCTGTGCTGATATGGTATTTAAAGAATTTTTGGTTTGTAACTGTTTGTAACAGTTACCAGAGAACACTATTAGATGATGGGCCATTTGGCCTAGTGGTCCATCTATGTTGTTTGAGACCATTGCTGCATACCTGTGTCAGGTCTGTGCTCCTTTTTGCTGTTTTCCTTGCATCCTCTTGCTTTTCCCTGAACACGGAGGGACTTAAGTAACTGTAAGTCAATCCTAACCCAATCCTTGACACTGAATAATTACTGAAAGCAGACTGCACTAAAGGATGTCTTAACTGTATATTTGAGCAAACTAAGGCATGTGCCTGTGACACTTAAAGAGGGGCTTTGTTTAATATGCTTCAGCATATAGTAGTGTCTCATGCAATAAACATTAGTGAAAATGTTTCTCAAAGATAACGTGCAAGAATAAACTGACAGTTCAGAACAATTTATTTATGGTATTTTAATACCAAGTAAATGCATTTCTCAAGTAAGAATTTATAAATCTGGCAATTTACAGAAAAAAAATAAATCATAGCTTCACAAAAAGCTAACTTTTAACAGTTTGCTCCCCAAACCCCCAACACACAATTTACAATATAATTCAACTGTAGGTAGAAAGTTAACAGCGGTGTGAAATTCTTAAAAAATATTTGCAACAGCAATTGAAAATAAAATTATGATATTTACTCAGTGAAAAAGTAATAGGAATTATGTTTCCCAGTAAAGGATACATCAGAAAAGCAGCAAAAAATCCTCCTTCTACTTATTATGTGCCACCTTTCTCCCTGCCAGAGTCACCACTGGCAAAGGCAATACTTCAGTATTAATCATTGCCACGTTCAGTGTTTTTGGCAAGAAGTCATATTTAGAAGTCCAGTGTTTGAAACGTGTTCTGTCCTCACCCTGTGTGCTCCAAAGGTTGTTGTTGTTATTCCTGTTCTTTGGTGCAAGACCAAATCAGTGACAGCTCAGAGAAAGGTAAGTATAATGTTTTTCCTATGGATTCATGTTCACTCTCCACTGTTCATTCACCTCCCCAGTACAAACTGGAAACCCAGAAATTTTAGTTTCTACACCTTACATTTGAGTACTTACACAAGATGAGGGATTTGAATGTTGGTCTTTTATTTTCACCTGTGCACAAAAACCCAATGCAACCACAGGAGGAAAAATGTTCCTTCTCTAACTGAATTAAAAATCACATTTTCAAAGGTCATTGCACTTGATAATAAAAAGGCAATTGATATGCATTTGATATTAAATATATTGTACAGACCTAAAATTCTGTGCAATCCATTGCTTCAGACACACACATACTTAACATTCTTTTTTTAAAAACTAAGCTCCTAGTTGTAATTTAATGAGGAAAAACTTTTTAAAGAGTATTTTTTCGAAGACAAAAATTCCTAAGAACACATACACACACACTTATACACTCCCTTTAACTCCTAGTGCATTTAAACAGATATTTGTTTTGAAATTCTCCACGTTGTTCCCACATTGAACTTTGCTCTCATTCTAAACCTATCCAGTGACACTACACAAGAACGCTTTTTCTCTGGCCTATCCAATAGGGCTGACATTTATCATGCTGTTGGTACAAACATGAAAGCTGAAGATTATTGCCTCACTCTACCTGCAGAGGATTTAAAGTTTTCCAAGTGGACGCAACTCATTTTTTGCTCCTGCTGCCTGCGAACTCCAAAGGCCAGTTTCAGGTGCCAAGTGTTTATTATCCCAAAGCCGGGGTTTTGGGTTGTCTGCAAATTTTGTGACAACTTGCTGTTAAAACCACAGACATGGAAAATGAGAGGGAGATATTGGTCCCTGAGATATACTAAATGAGAACAAGAACTAATCACTGATATTTAATTTGGAGTGGACCCTCTTTAAGGAAAACTATGTTAGCTTCAACTTTCAAAAGTTTAACAAATAATCACTAAAAATACCCTTAAATTGGACAACAGAATATATACAGTACTGGTCAAGAACAGTATATTGTACAGAGTAGTTTTAAGAGTTATCAGTTACTGAGAACTACAGATGTGTCCTGTGAATAGTGTGCTGTATCAAGTTTGTCTTTCAGAACAAACACAAAAGGGTGAGAACAAGAAGCATGGCCTTTACCAAAACATACTTACTCCTACCTCTTTAAATGTACAGTTGCAGGACTTGATGTCTTAAATACTTATAATAATAGGCAAATTGACTACAATTCCCAGAAGCCAAACCAAACTTTCAAACTTTCTGATTGATCAATTCAATAGTGCTCCGTTTACCATATCAGTAACCTTTTCATTGCCAAACCAGTAGCAATGTTTCTTATTGTCAATACATTTTGAGCTAGTGTTTGAAGAACTTCTACCATTGAGGGTGTTTCAGAACAGAGGCAACTAAAACAAAACATCTTTGGCAACCACTGATATATGATAGATAATTCACAGCAGCTGGAAGAATAGTAAGACCTATAAGAAGTCCCATAGTGCACCATTCACTTTTTGCAGTTTGTTGTATAAAGTACCAAAACTCTGAAAATTTTAGCTAAACATTTGAAATTACCTATGAAGTTGCAGGGGTTTTTATACCAACTTTCTCAAACAATGCTAGGGCTTGTGAAATTCGAAAGGGTGATGTGAGATAGTCCACACAAAGGTCTCCAGTGCAGTTGGAACTGATTGGAAAGGGAGCAGAGAAGTGAAGGGCTGAAGACTTAAGTTTCAATGTACCACTCAGAGGTTGCTCAAGGACTGACAACAGATATATTCATGAATGAATTTAGTCACACAAGCAGTATCATCACACTGGTGGTGGAATCTCTTCAGACAACAAAACAAACTGAAACAAACAAATAAACAGCTGCATCCAGAGAGTCCATTAAGCAGTCTCATTTATCTGTACCTTAAATAAGAAAAGATATCCATTAGTAACATAGGAATTACTAATATTACAATACTCTGAATTGTTTTTAACACACTATAACACAGCTGAGCTATAGGAAGAACTCAGAATAACCATGTTTTGTTTTCAATTAAGTCAATTATAAATTGAATTATGCAAATATAAGCTAGCACTTTGTGTGTATGAGAGAAAAAAACACTAATAAAGACGGGTAAACTTTTAACAAGTAGAAGAATCAAAATAAAGTACACTAAGTTTATTTTTTTCTGAATACGAGCTTATCTTTCAGAAATGCAGGAAATACTGCAACTAACTTGTATAACTGAATTGTGATTCCTCTATGTAAATTAGTGCACAATTCAGCAGTAGCTATCACAACAGAAGAAAAACTGATTCTTAAAAAAACAAATCAACAATAAAAGGTGTCTAAGCAGGAAAAATATGATAGTACTATCAGCATTCTGTGAGAATAAGAACTTTATAACCCAGGCATAGCTAAGATCACATTTACAGTCAATCCTTTGGTATTAAACCTCACTTGAGAGGTGCCAATTTAAAAGCATACGAATGCTTTTCTTTAAATTTGAGTCTAATAAAAATTGATGTCACCTTCAGCTAACCCTCACCTCTCACAATACAAACAAACAAACAAACAAAAAAACAGCTACAGAATATGCTGAAATCTCTGAGGTGTCCAGATCCAAAACCCTTCAGAAAATCTTAAGGACACCAGCTTAAGGACATACAACTTGCTTTAGTAGTTAAATGAAGCAAAATATTGTCCCCTTCTGCACTGGGGGAAAAGAATGAAGATTATAAAATAAAGCGCAAATGATTGACCCAATTTTGATGAAATTATGAAATACAGTATTGTTCTTCTTATTCAGCCATCAGGTGCTGCATGAAAAAGCAGTTAGTTTAGGAGATCTCTAAAACAGTTTTTTTGCCATGTTAGTGTTCTCTATTCTGCCACAGCAGATTTCTGCTTCACATTTCAGCAGTTGTAAAAGCATGGCTCTGACCTACAGAGGCATGTTCAACAACAGCACTATTGCCATGCAAGACTTACTGCTGTTTCAGCACATGAAGGATGAATTCAATCCTCAGTAGATTCAATCCTCAAACTTATTATACTGATGACTGTATTGCAGTTCTATTGTTTTGTTAAGAGATAAAATGTAACAAGTTAATTAATGGAGTCACAGTACTGAAGTTAGAAGGAAATTCTGGTCAGCTAGTTCTGGCATTTAAAAGCAAAAGGATATTTACCATAGGAAACATCTTAGGGGGACGCAGCTTTGCTTCAGTCAGCAACACAAACGTAATGTACCATGTTCTACCTAACTACACAGCTGAGCAAAACTACTGCTTGTAGGTATCATCATCACTAATGCTGCTCCTATTTAGATAGTGCCATTTTTTAAAAAACACAAGAGCTGGAAATTTCTTGCAACTTCTCCTGTCCCCAAGCTTACCATGTGAAAATAAAACAAAATACTCAATAGATACTGTTTGAAAACAAGGGTAAAAAAGGGTTCTGAAGGCCACTGTTTGTTGAGGTGTTTTCCACTTGTGGGTCTAAAAGGCACAGACAAGCTTTGGGAGAAAAAAAAAAAATCTGCTTCTTTGAGATCTCAAAGTGTAAGTTTAGATACATATGCAGGTTACTGATTAGTTGATTTTAAAAAGCAGTAAACCCAGAATTTCAGTTTTTTTCAATTTGCCCATTTAATATTGATCTTCATATTAATTCAAGCATCCCCATATGCTCAGGATCCTCACCTAGAATTAATACTCAAGTTGCTTAGTTCAGCTTGTTAAAAATTTACCCACTTATCACAGTTGGTTTTATGTTATATTTCATAATCAAGTCTGTTCTCATTCACAAGATACATTCCACATTAGTGAATCAATGTCAAACCATTTGTTCAGTTTGATTTTTACTTAGCATTTGTTTAGTTTTATTTTAGTTCTCCTATGAGCTCAGACAGTCTCTTCCATGCAAGGTAAATTACAACTGAGTGGTTAATTCAGGCTGAGTTGAGTAGAAACAGACAAACACATCATAACAGCAGCATGCTAGAGTCCTCAACAGCCTGTTTAATAAACACCCCATCTCCCCAGAAAACAAAATAAAGAAAACTAAATAACCACCCCCTAAACAACCACCTAGCATCAGTGGTTGTACTGTAAAATATTTTCCATGAAAAGACATTCTGAAACAAAACAACAAAGAACAAATGACATCACCATATGAACTTCTTTCTCTTACCAGGTGAATACCTTAATGCAGTGTTTCACTTCTGGCATAATTACCATCATCCACATTAAGAACTTTCTTTTAAGTAAGTACATTAATAGGTTGAAGATGCATCTTCATTGCAAATGCACACACAGTCCCTCTACAGTTTTTGTAGGTTTCAACCCCACTTTATTGGGGTTTCTTCTCTTCAAACCTAATCAATTCATTTATCCACCAGAGTAAAGCACTAAAAGAACATTCTAAAGATTAAGTAGATGAAGGTTTCTAACCATGCAGTAATTCCAAGGACAGCAGAAAAACAAAGGGTTACATGAAGATAGGTTCCAAGAATAGAAGTCTTCCCTTTACTTGGACCAGAGCCTCAGAATAATTAAAAAGGTTATGAGAAGAAATGCAAGACAAAGGATGGAACCTAATTCTAACTGCAATGCATGCTGCAATGCAGATAATGCAAAATTCTGCTAGGTTGCTCCAATCTATATCCTTTTTATAAACTGTATACGGTCTGTATAACTAAACCAAGGGAAGTGATAGCATCAGGATTAAAATGCATCCTACAACTATGAATTCCATGGCACATAAAGATGAATTCAAGACGGCATTCACTTTGTTCCCTTAAGCACTATACGACTAATTAACACCCTTAAACATTCGTGTGCATGAACAACAAAAAAGCATCAGTCATTTATGCTGAAAATAAACAGTGGGGAAAAAAAAAAGCCCAAAAAAACAAAACCCAACACTTAAACTAGTGTAGATAGCTTTTTAAGTGATCTAGTTCAAATGGTAACTAACCTGAGACGTACTTTGCTCCGATTAACATTATCATGCTACTCATAATAAAAAAACCCAAAGGCAGACTACAGAAGATACTAGTGTCACCTGATGTCATCCAGAGGAAGGTGTTTCCAGTCAAGCAAATCAAAAGAGAAATATATATATAAATTGCAATATATGTGTTAAAAAATCATATGAACAGCAAAAAGTAACAATAGCAGTGACATTTGTAGAAAAATTTAAAAAGTTCATGCATAACCCCCCACAATAATTCAAAACAGGCTCTCAACAGGAGGTAAAATCCAAATTCCACCAACAGAACTATCTAGGTTGAGCCCATTTCCAGTATTATTCAATCCTAAGTGCTCCTAGCAGGCAGAAAACAAAGATCTAAGAAAAATAACTCTTTTTGTCCCAGTGTTGACACAAGTAATGACTGAGGTTACGTTCTGATAAACATAATCCTTTTCTGATTAGCTGAAGAACTGGTTTAATTTTCTGCTAGGCAGATTTTCTAAACTTCAAAAGAAAATATATAGATAAGATACATATCGAGCACTTGGAATTTTGGGAAATGTAACAGAATCTAGATATAAGGTGACTAAATCATACTGCACACTACTGAAGTGAATCTTCTTATTCATGCTGTTACATATTTCCCTTCCAAACAGCCTTCAGGGAACTGTTTCTATAACACCGATGTTAAATATAATACCTAAACCTACGCACAAAATTTTAGAAGGAAATATTTAGCTTTAGTTTTCAACAATAATGCAAAAAACTTAGCCTGCAAGTGTGGGTTTTGGGGGCTGGGTTACATTTTGAAGATTCTTCACTTAAATCTCTTAATTTGAGTAGTAACTCCAACAAAAGTGAAATGGAATGAAAGATAAGGCCCACAAGTTGTGTGCAGTAGGCTGATTCAGGCCTGAAAACTTAACCTGAAATAGAGCTTAAATATAAATTCAAATCATAGATCATAGAAGACTGCAAGTTTTATTTAATTGAAATCTAACAGATAGAAAATCTCTCTACTTCAAAAGAAAGACCTTTTTAGTCTCTCAAAAGCATTTGTAATGTCCTACATGTGTAAGCAATAAGCCTTTGCAATTCTTCACTTTATGATAACTTCCTATTCTTAGTTCTTGTGGGTCAAACAGGTTGCGATGTTGTCCCTCCTTTATATGCAGCAAATGATAAAGGAAAGATACAGCAAGAAAAATTACTGGATGAAACATTTCTCTTCTGCAACATGAGTAGAAGAAAGTTCACAAAATTCCTGCACTATCTCTTCTTTTATGTACAATTTTTTTTCTCTTGTAAACCATCACTATTCTGTGAAATCTAGAGTTAGTCTGATTTAATGCCCTCTGATTCTAGCCTGCAAGATACTGCTTGTATCATCATTTTAAGAGGAAAACATGCATTCCTGATTTGTTTCCAAAGTGTTTTTAAGTAATAATTTTCAAATAACTGGAATAATTGATGGATGGTAGGAATGGAAAAGGTCACCAAACTCAAGATTAATTAACTAGGCTAGCTAACTAATTAATAATATTTGGTCTGCAATAATGTTTATTTTACCATTTGAAGGAGCTTCAGATGTTTCCCAGTCCATAGATTTCATCACAGCTTTCTTCCATCTGGCATAGCGATATTCACTTTCTGAAATTAAGAAATAAACAGAAAAATCTGTCAATTCAAATTTAAGTATTTAAGCTTCAAGGACTACACTATTGGCTTTTCATCCTTTTCCATAATACAATTTTTCTGCCTCAAAGAAGTATTATAAAATATTATTTTGAATATAATATGTAAAAAAAAAAAAATAATAACCCTTACAACAACCAGAAAAAGAAATATCATAGTAATGTACAGTAAGGAGAAATAAACTTCAAAAACACTTTTCTTAATGTTCAACAGTTAGAAGATGTACAAATAGGACAAAATGAAGCAACTGTTCTCCATGCAGAAGCTCTTCAGTATTGAAAATACCGTCCTGAAGTAGGAATCCCAGAAGTAATTATAGTCAAAATGGTAGGACAAAATTCTGCACAAGAAGTTAAATAATAATTGGAAAGACAAAATGTGTTTATCCTGCACAAGGATTAATTATGTCAAATATACTCCTTCTGCTTCTATAAGCACTTACGGATGATGAAAAAGTTAGCTAAAATAGTGATCAGTGTAGGCTTTTTAAAGACAAACTAGGAGTCTCCCACAAATACTTTGTCCTTTCCAAATCTGTGAAAACACTTAAATTCACAAGAGCTTTAGGAGACATTCTTCTTCATAAAAAAACCTTCAAGATTTCTTTGATTTCCTTCCTGAAAGTCAAAAGCCACTAACTGCAGTGCCAGGTGCTAAGCTTCTTTAAGAAACTAAAAAGAAAAAAAACAAAACAGCCCAACCCTGTGGGGATGTATTGTTTTAACCTTTTCCCAGTCCTACTAGTTGAATGTTCTATTAGTCAAACAACCCAAAATAATCAAAACAGCATGTGGAATGCACTTCCCTAAACCAAATGCTACCAAGCTGATCGTTAACATTTGTATGGATATTTACATACAGCTGGTTTTATATGGGTATGTCAGAATGCAACAAAGAATAACTTGATCTGTTGAACATAAAACAGTTTACAGAGTATATTTAAGGGTTTTACCCTCTGGGTTGATCTGTGGTTCAAATCGTTCACATGTCACTGCTGTCAAATCTCCAGGATTCAGACTCCAAATTCCAACTCCTTCTGCAGCTCCTGCTGCCATAGCAGCTCCTAGAGCTGTTGTTTCAGGCATTGATGGCTTCACTAAAGTAAATCAGAGAGAGTTTTTTTAATCAAAGTCAGATGACATCAGAACTAAAGACTTACATATATATCTATATTTTCTATAACTGCTATATTAGCTTCCCGTAAGTTTACCAGCTGCAAACACCATTTTATTGCCATTCACATGGTTATTAAGTTAGTTTCAACTATGAGTCTTCAACTTGTTGAAAAACCTCATATCACAACTTCCCTCAATACTGAATCACGCAATTGCTCACTTTCATATCACGTGTAAGGCTTCTGACCTCTACCACCAGTTTCTTTAGCATACTTCTGTTAACGCTAGGATTATTTTGTTGTCCTTTCCTTCCCCAAACCAATGACCAGTGGCAAAGTTATCCATTTTGTTCTCACAGTCTAGATGTTTTGGTATTATGAGCATTGAGCATTTTTATTTAGAACAGGCATCCTAAAAGATGTTACATGCCAGTACTTAATAGCTTGTTTGCTTTCCACTGTCGCTACAGAAGAACATTCGACCCCCAGGCTGTAAATCTGTGCCATTCTCTGTTTCATGCAGAGAACTCCTTAAAAGCTGATCTTACTGATCATGCTCTTTCAAGTGCTAAATTTAAGCACTAATAGTATGGACCTTGTGCATTATGTATTATTAAAGGCAAGCTATAACATATCTATTTAAAAACTTTCCAATAGCTTGCTATCACTGAGTATCTCACATATTCATGCGTAACAGCAGAGAAGGTGCAAAGCTCAACCTGATCTCTGTCCAAGACTCTCAAGGTCAGCAGGTCAGAGTTAATTATTTAATCAATTTAAAATTTGTCAGATGGTTAGAATTTGGTACGACAACTTCAGAGTTCAATACTATCATAGTGCTATAACATTTCAACACGAGATACGAGAGTCAGAGATGTTCTAGAAGAATGAATCTCAAAATTTGATATAAGACCTAAAAATCTTTTCTGAAAAGAAATAAAAAGTCCCTCACTCACCAGGCTGAGAAGAGCAATCCGAATGGCCCTCATCAGTCATTATGAATGAATGCTGCTTTCAGCTTTAAAAAAAAGATAGAAGTTGTAATTTTATCTTACCTACTGGAATACAGAGGATGTCTGATTGGAGTTGCATGAGAACTTTGTTATTGGTCATTCCTCCATCTACTTGCAACTGACTTAATGGTATCCCACAGTCCTTGTTCATTGCATCTAAAATCTTAAGAGTATTATATGTTAAGATTTAATTGCAGAAAAATCAATGAAATCCTCAGAATGTAAAATACTGATAAGTCAACATTTGCTGCAGTGTTAAGCAGATAATTCTCCCTGCCATATACATCAAACTGGCAAAACAGTAGTAATGCAGTTTTGTTTCATGTACAGCAAGTGCATTCAATTTATCACAAAAATCCTATGTAGGAAATGTTTCTCTATAGCTAGCCTATCTTTTGCTTATATGGTCTGAAAAGAACTTTGAAAGCGAGCTGATGATCACTATGAACTTCGTTAAAACTAACAAGGAAGTCCACAGTATTACCCTACAATCATCTAAATGCAGAATATTGAGTTTTATATGGTTTTGTAATAATATTCAATCAAATGGCTCACTTACATTTTTACTGTTAGCATATCATTCTTGATAAACAGGTATTAACTATTGCAGAATGACTTTCTCTTTGTAATTTTTAATTTATTTGAATTAAAAAAAAAAAGAAGTGTGCTTCTCTCAGCTTTAAATGACAAAGCAAAATACATAAATCACACACACAAAAAAAAAACAACAAAAAAAAAACTACAATGCATGTTGCTACTATTCCGTAGTTCACAAGGCACTGAGTTATACAGTCCTCACTGCAAAAGGTCATTCTATTTATATGGAAAAACAAGTGGGTTTGTAAGCATGAAAAACTATACAGAAGTGAGTTATCACATAGATTTTTATCTAGTCCCAGAAAGTAAGTCAGGAAAGAACCAGAAGTATTGACATAAGATATCTAATAGTTAAAAAGAAGGTAAAAGGTCAGTTTTCATTGTGGCAGGAACTACATATAGGCCTGCACATTACATTTACATTACAAATAACCTGGAAAATAGGACAAACAACAGATTATGAAGGTCTGCTGACAGTACTAAGCAATACTGCTCCTCACCGTTTGTTTCCTTCACGTGTACCATTTTATATTCAGCTATGCTGAATTTCACCTGCTTTTCTCTACCATTCAGAACTTCAGCAGTGCCTCATACTCTCAAATTTATTTATACTGTTGGAGGCTCCAACTTGATCAACTTGTGAGACCACGTTGAATAATGTGATGCACTGAGCAGAGATTAAAAAAGTGAAAAGAATGCTAGAAATGAGGAGGTGATGAAGGAACAAAACAAACCATGATCATGCTGCTGCTATCTCCATTGTAGTGAACAAGGCATCCAGGTAAGCTGTGTCTAATGACAGCTGTGTGTAGCTCTTAGAAGGGAAAAAATACTTATTTTTCTATAACGCTTTCTCGGAGAAAAAAACATAACAAGGGTCATCTGACTGCACAAAGGGTCATCTGATTGCACTTTTTAGATAAAAAAGGAGAAGAAACTGGATGGCACAGTAAAATAAAACAAAAAAACCCCAACCAAATGAATGCAAATTTTGAGAGTTTTCCTGAAGAATGTGGAAGACTCCTATTTCAAGGGGAATTAAAACAGAATAACTTTGTTTCTGACAAGAAAAAGCTAAGAGTATATTTCTGAAAAATATGTTTTATCTACATCATCATGACTTAATTTACTAATCTAAGCACTTCCAGAGACCTAATAAGGCACTCCTGTATCTGTGAAGTGTTAGGTGTTAAGGATGTCCTAACAGTTAACTTCACCTTCAGCCTGAAAGCTTTATTCCCCTCCCTTCTACTACCAGCCACATGCTGTCTCTTGTTGTGACATTTGCTACAGTCCTCTGCGAGGCAGCTGAGGTCATTAATCCAGTAAAAAACAGCTCAGCAAAAGAGGGATAATTTTTTGCTGGAAAGTTCATTGAGCTGTCACGTGAGATGGAATGGATAGGAGAAGGGATAAGGAAAGAGACAAACAGACAACGAACTAGGCTATCACTTCAGTTGGCTGTAATTTGACTTCTACTATCAGAATTAAGAGATATAAACTAAGTTCCTTTCATGACTTGCTGGGGACTCAAAGGTTGTTAGCATAGCTTCAAAAACATCTGCCTTGCTGAAGTTTCTGACTTTCTTTTTCCACAGGAGTATGTCCTACTTTACTCATAGTTACTAGAGAAATAAGAAGGCTGCTTTCTTCCTCTTACACAGTGTTAGCTGGATATTGTTTTAAAACAAATTATATTTACATAACACCATATTAAAAGCATGAAATCATATTAAGGTTTGACTCCGACCCCTTAAGAGTCCACGATTTTCATTCTGTCTTATACTTCTACAGAACAGAAGGAGCATAAATTGATAGTAGATGGTGATAAAAATATATTAATGATTAGAACATTCTGATATCATACTTTTTAATTTGATTGAAAGATTAACTGTGAGTGTGAGATTTATTTTTGTTTTTGCAGAATGTTGGCAAAGACAATTAGATATGCAGTGAGCAAGAAGTGAATATCCATTTCCCATATTACGTCTGCAGCTCTTGTGTACTGAAAGCAACATCAATCGTATCTGTCAGAGCACAGAATATAGAATGTAGTCTTCTATGATGTTGAACTAATGCTACATTTCAGTTTTGGCACTGCCTTGTAATTTTAAAGTTTGTCTGTTCTGCATCTCATGATATTCACAAAATGTGTTCACCTTATTTTAAGTGTTGAGAAAAACCATAAAAATAATGTACCACCCAACCAGATCATTGTAGCTAAGTTCACAGGAACAATTCTTCAACACAAGCATCATGTAAATTAGCATACAAGTGTGGTATGAAGCACCTGACTTTCAGTCAACCTTTTTAATCCTCTCTCTGAAGATTTACAGTTACTATTATCATACTAGTTTATAATGAATGTAACAAGTAATTTGCTTTTACCTCTCGTGTTTGGAAGCAGACTGCTTCTAGTGCAGCAAAGGCAATGTGGTTTTTGTTTGTAAACTGGGTAAGGCCACAGATAATGCTGTTGAACAGAGGAAAAAGAAAAACAGCAGTTAGAACATCTTTTCCAGAAAATACTTCAAACTTGGCCTTTTAATTCACAGCTCATTCAGTTCTGTCATATAAGGACTGCTTTTTAATGTTAAAAAGCTCGTTTCTTTTTAATCTGAGTTCTCTTATCTCTGTAATAAACTGTTTTCAGTGTCCCATCAACACGATTAATTACCATAATTTACAAAATTATTGTCAGTGTGCATGCATAAAGGGTGCATATTCATACACACACATACAAATTTGAGTGTTCTTCCCTTAAGGAATGTATGATCTAGCACAACTTCTATTTTTAAAGTAGAGTATCAGTGGTTACTAAAATCTTAATAATTCTCTCATGCTTTCAGTTCTAAAGGAAAAGCCTGGCTGGGTCAATGCTGTGTATTTGCTGCTGGATACATGCAAGAACTGAGATATTAAAGGACATTTTTAGTTACTGCCATTTCAAAGATCAGCTTATAATAGTTAAGAAGCTAAGCACTGTGATCTAAAAAACTGTTAGAATACCTATGTCAGAGCTTTTTTGTTCCTTAAGTACTAAAAGCATCTAATTTCTAAGAACAGGACTTCCAGGCCTTGGGAACTGGATATTCTTAAGGATCTTTCTTCAATTTAGGAAAGTTATCTGATATGTATTATGCTTCTGTGACTCTCATGGCATGCTCTGATTCCAGCAACAGCAGGCAAGCTCACAATAGCAGAAAAGAACAAACAGAAGGCTACTACTTCAACTAGTAGATCTAACTAGTACCAGACTGCTAAGTCTTAACAAAAGAAAGGGATTGGGAGGCATTATATTGAAGAGTGTTTAATAGACAGAAATCAAAGAGGAAAGGGTGGTGAAATAGGGAAGAATTTAGAAGGTTGAATCATTTGACATAGTGAATGCAATAGCTGTGGGAAAGTAAGCTCAGAAAAATAAATTACCACTAATTTCTTATTTTTTTTATTTTATTGCCTGACAGTTTGCAGGTACACAGAACAAGAAATGTGTGAAGTAAAAAAAAGCTGCCTTTTTTCGTGTCATATAATCACAGAATCATATCACACTATGATTCCGTGAATCACAGAATGGCTGGGTTGAAAAGGGCCACAAAGATCATCTAGTTTCAACCCCCCTGCTATGTGCAGGGTCGCCAACCACCAGACCAGGCTGCCCAGAGCCACATCCAGCCTGGCCTTGAATGCCTCCAGGGATGGGGCATCCACAGCCTCCTTGGCAGCCTGTTCCAGTGCATCACCACCCTCTGAGTGAAAAACTTCCTCCTAATATCCAACCTAAACTTCCTCTGTCTTAGTTTATGAATGATAAAACTATCCTTGTTGGTCCCTTCCAACTCAGGATATTCTATTACTCTGTAATTCTGTGAACTGTCCTCCAAAAATCACAACCTTGTCAAAGTGTTTTCCACCCTCCACCCCCCTCTTCTTTTTAAAAATTTTTAGAGGTGGGTGAAAGGATGATTGGCTGAGTCAGCTAGTCCTTGTTCTTCAATCAGGAGCAGCTGCTGTTTTGAACAGATTAAATACAAAGGAAAAACTGTGGTTGCTTGAAGATACTATGGAGAATCAAGGAAAAAAAAAAAAAAAAGCAACAATTTCTCATACCTGAAAGGACTAGTATTAGTGTTTGTAAAATAATTAAAATTTCCTGCAAATGTGGTGCTTATTCAGATCCTTACCCCCTTGCACTGGGTTCCCAGTAAGGTGCATACAGTCCTGAAAATGCTGGCACAAAGTAGCAGCCATAAGAAGTTCCCACTTCTGCAGCCAGTTTTTCTAATGCACACACAAACAGTCTTTACTTAGCTTTTCACAACTACACCAGCATTTAAACATGATACTCAGAGATATTATTATTTGAAGAGAGAATATTTATAATATGTTAGATAGCTACAAAAGCAATCAAGCTATCACAATTAGAAAATACAACTAACTGGTCATCTCCTCATCTTTAACATGATGTCCACTTGCAACAATATGAACGGAAGATGGGGCATAGGAGGCTGTGGTAAATGTAAAATCAAAAACCAAAATGATTTACTTGACATTCAGATCAAGATTCTTTGAGATTTTCAAAGGTTATGCTGTGGGTAAAGAATTCTACTTTGAAAGGTCACACTTGCATTTAAGTCAAGGCAAGCACGTAAAACTGGATCAAGACCAAAGAGAGTTAAGAACTAAATTCCCATTAATTTCAAATGGATTTAGAGTCCTAAATTCTCATCTTAAGTATATAATCACCCAGCCAACTACAAGGAAATGTGAAGTTTCTTAATATCTGAATGGTAATATCAGATATCTGAACTCCCCAATATTAAAATATGTAATTTTAAAAGTTGTATTAAAGCATCCAGCATGACAAATTAAGTATTGTTAGTGCACAGCTCCTTCCTATGACAAATAAAGAAAGTATATTTTTTCAGCTTTTGAAAATTTCTTTTTTTTTTTGCATTGATCAAACTATAGCAATAGAGAGGAAAGGTAGGGAAATATAGTCAAAAATTCTTTTTTGAATGATACTTTCATACAGAATCCACTTAAATGAGTGAAGGGAGGAGAACATTTTCAAGGAAACAGAAAATGATGACAGTCCCACAAGATTTTGACAACAATGACAAGATCAAACTTATTGAATCCCTGACCTTTCAGAGGTCTATTAAAACTTATGAAGCCAGCAGGTACCACTGTGTTTCAACAGCTGGCTAATTCTAGTGACAGTAGTTTGTATTCTTCTGCATACAAATACAGGTGAGAGTGAGGCTTTCTCATAGAAAAGCAGATTGTTTTGCATTTCTGCTTAGTTTTAAGTCCAATCTGAATTCAACTTTTTTTTTCCCACTTTTCAAAAATATATCAGATTATTTAAAAATGTAATGAATTGTTTTTCAATCCTAAATCTCATTATATCAGTCTCTTTGAAACTTATAATGTATATTTTTGATGTTTTCTCCTTTTTCAAGGTTTGGTGTATTTGTAGTTTCTGTGTTACACACCGGTTTATTTCAGTTCATCTCAAGCAGAAAAAATCAGAAACACAAATTCTGAGGGAATTATAGCCAAAACAGGCAGCCATTATGGGTATCTGCCCTAGGATGGATTGGGGCTTTCAGCAAACCGGTCTAATGGGAAGTGTTCCTGCCTATGGTAGAAGGGCTGGAACTAAAAGATCTTAAAAGTTCCTTGATTCTATGATTATCCACAATTCTTTTAAGAGACAGCTTTGCAAACTGAGGTCTCTACTTCAATGGATATGACTATTTCTGCATCAATTGTTGCAAATTTAGGGCTTCAGATTGTCATGTTTATGACAGCAAAAAATACATTTATCGGTTTAGGATTCAATATACTCTGGATTTCATAACAGAGACATATATTCTTGGCTCTGGAATACTGAATATTGTACAAATATTGCAATATCAGCATCTTACTGAGAATCTGCTTGCTAGGGAAAGTCAACAAAGGTTTTCAATGATCTTAGTGATACGCTGTACAAAATATCAGTGAAAAATATCAATAAACAGGGGCTGCACGGCATAATATGTATGCATCTTCCAGATATTCTTTAGTTGATATTCTTTTGTAGTTTTTGTAGTAGATATTCTTTTGAGCTTTCATTCAACAGTACCACAGCCATCAGAATTCAACAACCCATCAAGCAAGTCAAAAAGAACATTTGAAATTAACAGCTCCAAATTGCACTCACCAACTTCCTGTGAAGTTTTAACAATACCTAGATTGTCCCTCAGCCAACGAACAACAGCACCAGCTATTGCAACAGATCCCTGAAAAAAACAAGATCACTACAATTACATGCAATTTTTCCATGGAGAGAAGTTGCCTAATTTCCTAAACAATCTTCTGGGTTCCTCTAATTTAGGGACAAAACTAATTATGTCTAGAGTCTAAATAGAAACAGCCAGAGAGACAGAAAATTTAGTCACTTTCATTTCACAGCAAAATTCCTCTGTTGACTCAATAAATGTTCCTGAATTGTTCTATCATATCACAGATAAAATTGCACGCCTCCCATCTCACTGCAAAAACTCATTTGGGCTTCTGTACAAGACAGTCTCAAGTCTACTAAAGTAAGCTTCAAGTGAAATGGAAACAGCATTATATTCTCATTCTATGCCACTGCTAAAAGAGAAGAGAGGTGTTTTCTAAACAGCTAGCTCTTACATTTAAAAGAGATGAGTTTGATTAAAACAAAAGCTTGAATCCCTACTTGTCACTCTAGAAAGTGTCTTAACCATAAGATTATTCTAGTACGGATGTAGGAGTAGAAAGAACACAGTATCTTCTGTCGAAGACATTTTTTTCAGACAATATCATTAACAACAATGAAGAAGAAAAGTGTGCATAAGAAGTGGAAATAAAAGTCACTCTCAAACAAGGTATAAAAAGAAACCAGACCTCTCACACATATGTACAAAATGAAAATCCCAAAGTTGCCAGAACACTGGGCAAATACAACTTCCCACATCCTGGTAACTATAAGCCACAAATTATTTTCCCAGAGAAGAAAATCCTGTGCGTTGTCTTGGTCTGTTCAAAACCTCAGCGGTAGCAGACAATTCAGTATGCATTTTTCAAAATAACTATTTGATCAAGCCCACAAATCAACAGAGATGGAAGAATCATTCCGCTGATCCCAATGAAGTAGTGGTATCAAACACTTGTTGAGCTGCTCCGTGCTTCAGAGGCAGAGTTTTAGAATGATGGAACTTTAAGTTATATTAAGTTATAGAAGTCCAGTTTTCTACAGAATTTGGATATCCTCAGAATTGTGTGGAGAACTGAGGAACTAAAGGAACTGGAACTAGGCACCTCTGTTTTAGTAGGTAAAAAGAGCTTAATTGTTAGATGTATCTTGTCTCAGAAATTTGGCTCAGATTTTTAAGTTTGAAGTAAAAACCATTAGAATGAAATTAAAAATAACAGACATCTAGTCATGCTCTTTTTTTTGTTAGAATAGTTAAAACACTCAGTATATCTTCCTTTTTAAACTCGATCTTGGTTTGTTTATTTACTTAGATAATTTATGAAAGACTGTGGAACTGAAAAAATGTTTTAGACATTATACCCAGAAATTCAATGTAGAATTATTTTTTTTAGATTAAGTGATCTAGGTTGGAGATAGGATTACCAAAACCACACATAAGCCTTGAGGCACAAAGCTGTAACAGAAAGCCATTTTAATTTCTGTGCAACTGAATGGTTTCACTGGAGATAACAGAAAGATACTAAAAAGCAAAACTAATCATAATCATGTATCACTATAAAAAGGAAGAAATTATTTTACTTACTTCTAATGCATAGCAAACAGGTTTGTCTCTGCCCAGTTTGTAAGCTATCGTGGTTAGAAGACCATGGTCAGAAAACACGGACTAAATAGGGTAAGAAGAAAGAAAAAAACACAGGCAGAAAATATTTACTTAAGTACATGCAAATGATTAAAAAAAAAAAAAAAAGAGAGAGATAAAACTGAGAGAAAAAAAAAAGATACATAGAAAGTTTAAACAAAATAAGTTATCTATACAAACAGCTGAGATAAAACCCTTGAAATGCTGGTGTTTTAATTTTTCATTTTCATTAGCTGCCCTGGATCTTTCCAGACTTTCTATATCAAATAACTAATAACTAGTACTACAGAAAGACAAGTGTGAAAGAATAAAGAATAAAATATCCAAGACAAAGAATAGAGCACATAAGTTACACAACACTCAGCATTTTTTGAGTGAGTTTAAGAATTATACACAAGGGAAGTGCAAGAAACTTACTATGAGAAATTCACTTTGCAGCTAGGAAATAAGAATCTTACTGAACAAACTATTACTTTCTGTTCTTTTTGATTTCAATATGCAATTCAGTACTTTTCCTTACTTCCAGCAATACAATTATTGCTAATAAGATTAAGATGTAGTTATAGTTATACTCAATTATTTAACTGAAGTTTGCTAAAAACAAGTGAAAAATGAAAAAAACACAACTGACCTTCTGACCTGTATTGCACAGCAAGAAACATCCTGTTCCATACCTAGCATGAGAGCAAAGAAAAGTTAAAACTAGGACATGTAAAAGATAAGCAGTTACTGCAGTTCTTGAATTCATTACTCCCCTAGGGAGACACCACATTTTTTCCTCTGGAAATGTATGTTACCATTAATGGACGATGAAACCATTCCAACACAGTTTATTTAAATGCAGCTTGAGGCTGAAAAATCTAGTTTCACACTTCGCTCTCTGATTATTTCTTGTACAGTACTTATCAAGGAGCAGACAGAGCTGAAAGCTGAGTCTGAATTCTTCTTTGCTGGTTGTGTTTACTTACTTCAGTTTAAGCTGATTATGAAAGCCACTTTATAAACTAAATATTTCACAACATTGAGTTCAAACTTTTAAAGGTGAAAATGCAGCAAACTTTGTTCCTGTAACAATGATTGATTTTTTTAAAAAACATATTCAATTTTACATGTGTCTCATTTGAAACACCACATGTATATTTGCACGCACACATACGAAAACATAGTTTAGTAGCCTCATACTCTGTGCTCATTTATTCTAAGTAAGGATTCATTTTTATTTATTAGTCTGAAAATCCAAAGCTTACAAATAGTAACGAGAAAATCTTTAGTTATACTGTTAGAATAAAAAGGATAAGGTAGTATCGTAAATTGGCTATCTCATCTGATATTTAGCTTTAGGTAGATATTTTTCCAAACATCTCTTATTTTCTAAAAATATTTCTTATAAAAATACTTTGTGTCAAAATTGCTCAGAAGCATGTTTGTTTTAACAAAATACAAGGCTACTAACTTTGGTTTGTGCGTAAGTATAAAAGATAAATTGAAGGTTAATTAGCAACAAGTATAAATTAATGTGTAATTAAATCTGTGAAAGTCCCATGCTGTGTATATACCTAGATGTTCATTTAAGCAAGAAACAGCAAATGAAACAATGAGTCACTTAAACACAGAGCTTTTCCTCAAATAAATATTTGAATACACCACTTGCCTGATTTAACTGATCAGCTATTTTAAACAAGGAAAAATAAGATGCTGAGAACCAGGAAAAAAATCAGATTTAAAATTCTCCATAACTGAGACACAGAAGCAAAGCTAAGCACTGTAACTTAAATGAACTTTTCCTATCTAGCAGTAGTGTGTGTTTTTTGTCATTGAAATCTATGCAATCCTAACTCACACTGCCTGTATTTGTTTAACTTTAGATCACACCATTTAAATAGCAACTACTTGGCTCTGTGTTTTGGTGTATTTTAAAATTAAAAACTGTCTTTCACACAAAGATATTTCCTCACGGTGACTTTGTTCCAAACTATACATCACAAACCATTTTACTTTAATATTTTCAATATTTTATTCAAAAGTCAGGACACTTAAATTTGTAGATCAACACAGTTGAAAGGTAGAGCTGTAGTTATATGGTAACTACAAAAGTATTTGGCAGTTAGCTCAGAAGAGAACATAATACTAAATTTAAAACAGAGCAGTGACCTACTGTTTATCTCACAACATTCATCACAACCTACGTGTTTTTTGCCTGCCCATCTTGGAAGCACATTTGCCCAACAAGAGCAGCAGACTGGTCACCCAAGCACTGAAAAAAAGAATTTATTTTTTTTTAGCGAATGTCTTCACATTCATGAACAAGTAACATGAACAGATTTAACTATAGCTCTAACCTATTAGGAACACACGGCTAATTGAAAGTGAAGAAAAAGCTGTAGAGATAACCCTCTTTCCTCTGTAAGAACTGCAAATAAAATGTGTCATGATGCTTGTAGTAAATTAAAAATTATTTAATGCATGTTGTGGAAAAAAAGATGAGGATCTGCCTCAAATTTCTGGATTATGTACATACTGAATCCCTTTTACATATAAAGCAGAGCTTGGTTCCATTTTGTAATGCTATTCATTTCCTTAGAGAGTCTCAGTTTTCAACGTAACTATGCGTTAGAGTTGACAGCTGTATTTCCACAGCCAGGTCTTCTTCAGTATAAATTCCACTTCAAAATTTATTTCATGTTAAACATGAAGCTAAAAAACTTGGAAACCAACAACATTTTTGTAGCAAGATTCACTCTTCTTAACAATTTTTGCAGTGATGTTAGGTCTCACAACAAAACTGATTTAAAGTTGACTTACCCCAGAAATTGGTACACCTGTCAAAGCTCCAGATTTCTGAGTCACAAAAAGAGAAAGAAAAGCTCCAGATCAGCTTTTCATGAATACAGTTTAAGGCAATCAAAAAGAAGCTAAACTTATATTTGACTCGGGAGATAAAAATTTGCATGCATAAAGAAATAAAGAGATGAAGTCATACAAAAATGGATAGTCGCTAATGCTGTAGAAGTTGGCTTCAAAGTATGTATTTTTTACTATTTCAATTCTGTTAAAAATCTCTACTAAGAAACAGAAAATGGATATAAGATATTGATAAGGGAGACAACATCCTGGAGAAAAATACTTCTGGTAGGAGAAACTGTAGGAATTTGTTGAATGTAGCATGAAGTGAAGAACTACAGCTACATCACATAAAGAGAGATTCCTGGGAGGGAAAAAAAAAAAGACAACAACACATGAGAGAAGAAGGGGAAAAAAATGAGTAAATTCTGTTAAGTTATATATATGAAAAGTGAAGATTCATAGCACAGAGTCTCTACCACTCACTGCTTAAAATTAACTACATCTTACTTAATACAAAGAATACGGAGGTAAATAAAACCCAGAGCTCTCCTCTTTTTATATCAGTTTAAATAGAAATGCATTGTAATTGGTTTAAGTCAGTGAAAGAAAAAAAAGTAAGGAGGCTTTAATGCCTAAAGGGTCAAATAAACAATATGATTGAGCAGAGTTGCACATTGGACTTATGCAGCTCATGACTAAAATAGGGCAGAAAAAGGTCACATGAACTATATGGCTGAGTTGAGTTGCACATTGGACTTCAGCTTCATGCAGCTCATTCCTAAAATAGAGTAGGAATGTTACAGGTACACTTGATGTCGTCTCAACAGTTCTTAATACGTATGTTTTTGAAATGACAGCGTACAGAAAACAAGGTGCAGTGTAACATGCAGTCTGTGTCAAATTTAAAATGCGGAAGTGTAACAATAAAGTGAATAGAAAAAAAAGTAGTTGTTATGCAAAGACAGAAGCCTTATTTTAAGATACAGCGTTTCAAGTGGATTAGAACCGCTTCCAAACATGACCACATGGCTTTTCAGTTGCATTCTTGCACTAGGTATCATAATAAATACACATCTTGACAACATTTATCTCTGTCTTTAAATTTTTTTCTTTGTGGAACTGTAAAAATGAATTTTCAGTGAAGCCATGCAAGTGCATTTCCAATCTGATTTTTTTTTTTTTTAATTCACACTTAATTTAACTGGATTTAAGGTAATTCAGATTAAAAACACACTACAGTGTGTTATACACCCCAGTGTAATCTGATGTTTCAGTATAATACTTATTAGACAATAGCTCTATTTTTTACTTCAATATGAAAATAAATATTCATCAGCTCGTAAACTAAAGCACACACATACATAAACATTATATTTTATATATATTATATTTTTATATATTTATTATGTTTATTTATAAATATTTATTATATTTGATATATTTATATATTTAATATTTTGCATTTTAGGAACAATTTTGGTGTGAACACTCATTGTAATATCTCAGATTTGGAAATACTTGCAAGTTTATTGGACTAGGAAGTGTGCTTTCACTAATGCTAAAATCAATGGAAATGCATAGCATATAAACAGAGTGGATAACATACAGGTGGTGAGCCTAATAGAAGCCTTTACTCACCAGGCTAGGACAGATTTTCTAGTCAGCAAAAGGAAGAAAAGAAAAAAAAAGTGGGAAGAAAAGGGAAAAGAAACACAAGTACAAATTTAAACTGACCAGCTATTCTGCTTCAGGTGGCACATTGTAGTATCTCATCTCTTATTACCTTATTGCCTAGAAGTATTTTGTTAGCTCCACTCATTCAATTTAATTATAACTCACACTTATCTGACATTTCAAATTAGTGAAATTCAGTAATGATTTCTAGTAGCATCTTTAATGACGTATTAGTAAAATTACTTACGTTTCAGGCAAGTTGGATTTACATTTTAAATAAAAATATTTTAGTTTGTCCTAATTACAAAATGCTTGGATGTCCATAGTATACAATGGGGTAAAATTCCAGGAAGAAATAACAGAAATCACAGTATCCACTTTATCCTACTTGAAGGATATTCTTATTTTAAGAATAAATTATCTGTTACTTTAACAGAAGAGTTAGTGCTACATCATATTAATCTCAGGCTCATGACAGAAATCCATATTTTACTCCTAAATAACTTTCACATTAAAAAAAGCTCATTACTTTTGATCTACTAATTATACCTTGCATTCTGACAGGTAGTTTCTACAGTACTTGTCAACAAAAATCAAATTTTTATGCTCATCAAAAACCTCTCCCATCTTGTTTTGTCTATTTGACACTTAACGTCTGGCAGATATTTACCTTTGTATAATATCTTACAGCAGGACATATTGACATACTAGACATAAATCAAACAATAGCAGTCCAGAAAAAGACACGAATTTGAATGAAAATTCTCTCAGTTGATATTGACATATTTTTACAAGATAAACTTACACACATGCACAAGCAAACATACCATCAGGCCATAAATCTCAGATGAGCTTCGTACTTTTGGAAGTATTTCCATAGGAATATCAAAGAATCTGAGCACAATACAAAATAAGTTATATATACGGTCAGTGCTAAATCAGGAAGGATCCTGCATTTATTTTCTTAAATAAGTTTAAGGTATAAGGAAAAAAATATATAAAGGGAACTTAAATATCTAGGATTTCATGCATATGTTTCACTGTTTCTCATAAATGTGACACCGAACTAGAAAGTAGAACAGAACATATGTTGGTATTTTGAAGACACATCTAACTCTTCCGTAGGAGAAGTCATTCCTCTTCCAACACTGCCTTTATAATATAGTGATTAATAAATTTAAACTCAAAATAGAAACACTATCATTGTAACTGTCTACAAATGAAATTAATTAAAAAAACAAATTATTAAATTGAACTGTTTTCATGAAATAGTCTTCTACCCACAGAAAAATTCAAGGCTCTGATTTTTAAAATTACTTGTAATTTGGACATTTGGTTAACAATGAATCTTACATATTAACAGTAAATACAGCAGTAATTGCTGATTATAATCTAGATCAGAAATTCTTTCTATTGAGTGTTTTTTAAGACATCACTTACAGAGTCCTCTTAAATAGCATTATTACTATAAAACTGAGCTTACTGGCAGAGCTCAGGATCCCAATCCAAGGAATGAATGTTGAACAACATCGTTCTACTGGCATTAGTTACATCTGTACAGTGAACACCTCCATTCTTCCCACCTGTCAAACACTGAATTAAAAAAAAAAAATATATATATATATATATCTCGACAGTATTCGGCGTGAGAAGGTACGAGTTTACTTCAACAAATTGCAAATAAAATCTAAATTCACAAAGTTTTCAGCTTGGGAGTGGGAACACTGATGTTTCTGTAACAACTAAAGCCAGATGAAGTAGAATAAAGGCGTGGGAAAGATACTAAGGGCACAGCATTACCTCCTGGATTCTTATTTTACAAAAGTGGCTAATACATCTTTCTAAAGTTCAAGTTTGCCCAAAAGCATGAGAAAAATTACCCAGCAACCTATAAATGGGAAATGACAAATGTGCATACAAAAAAAAAAAAAAAAAAAGTGTAATAGGGACAGTACAAGTTCATCTTTATTAGGAACTTTAATGGAGTTTCTTTAACAACTTATATCAACATCACCATGTGATCAGTAAGTATCAGTGTTCCTGCTAGGATCCCAAACCTCTGTCTATAAGTTCTGCTACAAACTACATAGGCTTTAATCAGCAAGTGAACTTGCAGAACTTCTGTAGGATGCAAAAGATCCTTTTTTTCTATATAAAGAAAAGTATGCAGTGGTTCAGAAGATGATTGTATATTGTTACAAGCAGTCAGTAAATATAAAAATTTTGGTTTTTTTTACAACTCCAGGAGAAAATGTTTTAGGTAGGAACTTGCATACAGGAAATTGAAATCCATTTTTAGAAGAGTGATAATAAACTCACAAACACATACCCATATGAGCCATGAATCAATAGTTCCGAACATTGCTCTTCCATCATCAACTGCTTGCCTAATCTCTTCCACATTATCCAAAAGCCACCGAAGTTTCACGGCACTAAAGTAGGTGCTAAGTGGAAGACCAGTCCTAAACTGTAAAATGAAAAACATAAATTGAAAAAAAAAAATCAAACATTTAACATAATGCAGAGATATTTTCCACAATTACTGTTGTTAAATATAAAAAGAACCTTAGTAAATAAAAAACTCAACACCCCAAACTCAGAGAAAACTCATAAAATTTTTATTTAAATAAATTGTAAGGTTTCAATAAGCTAGTCTGAAAATATCAAACCCAAAGAACTACTGCATAATGGACAGAGATCAAAGCTGAGCTAAATCCAGGTCAAAAATCCCTTATGTGGAAACAGTTGTTAGCAGAAATCCAGAGTTATCTGGGATATCTTAGTATGACCAGACAGAAAGTGAATTTGACAAAGACAAGTAGCACACTACACAAAAGACAGAATTTGTATACTACTTGAACTTAGAAGCAAGTAAGTTTATATACTTTTCACGTTTGTTTCCTAGCTATAAGAAGACATATAAAATATTTATATAATCAGTCAAGGAAAATGTAAATAAAAGAATTATGACACTATTCTGCAAGCATTTATTTTCAAACTTTGATACATACTATTATGAGAAAAAAAATTGCTTTTAATAAAATATCTTTGCAGTTCTCAGACTGGTTGCAAATGAGCTCAATACTACAACATATGATGAGAAACTATAATGAAATATTTAATATCAATAAACGATTTATGAACATTTTTTTCCTACTTGCTCTTGCTCTTTGGAGGAATATTTAGTTATTAGACAGTAAGCACACAATGAAGTCTCACAATTGCCCATCTAACCTCTCTAGTGAAATATCTAAGGCATATTACCAATTTATTTGAGGAAAATAAATATTTTCCAGTCTAAGACTGGTGTATAGCCTTATGTACATTTTTTATTATTTGACAAGCTGGAAGCTACAACTGACTTACTTCGTTTTAAGGAACTTTTCATGAAATACCTCATAACACTATATACTATTTACTATAACAGTAAGAGTTCAGCTACTATTTAATATTCTGTAAACTCTCTTACCTTAAAAAAGGATTTGTTATTTCCAGGAATTCTCTTAAGAAGCCTTTCAACTGTTGACTGAGTTCTTAGGTCAAGCCACACTAGAAACATGAATAAAAGAAATTAACCAAATGATCTATTACGACAACAATGACATGAATAAGACGTTTTCGCAAAACTTGAGTATTTGCCAGTAAGTTCCTCTCTTTATTCCTTTTTTTTTTTTTTTTTTAAATACGGATTAATATTACATTGCTACTGTATTTTTAAAGTATAGTTGTAAAAAAAAAAAAAAAAAAAAGGTTGGATAAACTCATTCAGTTTAGAAAAACTAATGATTTGCAATATCAGACATGATTTTCCACATAATAGAACATGTATTTTTCTCTGCTGGAGCACAAGTGAATGACTAATACTACTTCGTTTATAGGAGATGAATGCTATCAAATTAAATGGTTAAAACAAACAGTAGGTTGATTATTTACTATAATTATGAAACTTTGAACTAAAGTGCTATGCCAGAGTTATCATGGTAGAGCTTACAATAAAGCTGTAAACAACATGCAATTAAATACATCAGTCCTAGTCTTTCAATGGTACATTGCTAAATTGCCTGAAATTTGACATAGGCTGAGTGAACAAATCTAGATAATCACAACTTCTCAGCAGGCATAAGCAGAAAAGCCAAGAAAAGTAAAAAAATACAACTCCAAATCATTAAGTATTATTTTAAACTCATAAAAAATGTTTACTTTAAGGTTAAATCCCAAGAATCCTGACCGTTTAATAAGCTCCTTCACTTGAAATGAAGTGGCTTTGCATAAATCAGGGCTTCAAAGCATGCTAAGATGTCCAAAACCCTTCAGGAACTTTGTTTTTTTGTTAAAAGCTTATTAGGTGTTTTATAAAGTTATTAGGTAATAGTTGTAACAGAATGTGGCACTTGTGTATACAAACACACAGCTAATGATGGACCTCAAACACTCAAAAGAAGTTAGTAGGCCAGGCCACAATGAGATGCACACAGAACTAGGAAAGCATTTTTTCTACAACACACTCACTTTACAATATGACACATTCAAAAAGTATAGTAGTTACCAATAGCATTATAAAGAGGTTCTCCAGTTGTCTTGTCCCAAACCACTGTTGTTTCCCTCTGGTTGCTAACTCCAATGGCTTCAGAACAAAACAGAAAGAAGTATCCTTTTCAGAGGGTTTATTTTCCACTTTTTGGGGGTGTGGGAGGGAAAGGAGAGGTGGAGATGAGGGAGGAGCATGTAAGGAGAAGAGGCAAGTAAATGGGAAATAAAATGCTTCCAACTTTTTCATATTACAATCTAGAAAGATTACTTCTAAAAATTGAGCATTCATCTCTTACAGTGCTCTAAATCCTTTTTATTTTTTCCACAAATTAAGACAACATCAATACTGACAGGTAAACTAGTTCTCACCAATAACACTTGAACAATTTACATTTCAGAATTTCCTCGTTCACTTCTCTTGTCTGTGATTTTGCAAGATTATGTAAGTATATTCTGCAGATTCTGTGTTGCTAACATACATGAACAATATATTTTCTCATCATTCCTCCCAAACAAACTACTCTCAATGAAATTTAGCATTTTCTTTGAGTCTACGGCTAGCGGCCACCTTTCTCTTTATTGAGTTAAAAACTAGAGAATCTGACTTGCTCAACTATGAGCATTAAATCCACCAGCTTCCTCTTGGAATACCTTTTATGTTAGTGATGTCTATGTTCAGTTGCTGCAGTTTCTCACATGTTCTTTCCACACATTCATGGACCGACTTTAAGATTTCCTTTGGATCTTGTTCCACCCATCTATAACAAACAGTAAATAACAGTTAATAAAACAAAAAATGCAAGTCAAAAAGCTACTTTTAGAGAAAAAAAAATCAATTCTGAACTAAAATCAGCTGAGCATTTTGTCACAACCACAGCTATTGATATGTTTTACATATCCATAAAATGTTTAATAAATTTCAAAGCCTTTTTAAAGAGTAAATGGTATTTCATAGCAAAACTGTCTGCAGAAAATAATAATTCTCTTCTATTTCAGGCAGAGGGCTTAGGGGCAAATGGTAGACATGTCAAGAGCAAGCAAACAAAAAACATCTCAGTGAATAAGCTAAGCAATCTCTATGAATTAAGCCGGAGAATATGATTAAATTGTAAAAATAGGCAGCTTAACTGCTTTAAACAAGACTGCAAGTGAATGATTGGTCAGAATGAAAAACTAAGTCTCCCTACTTTTCATAGCTCATAATTCATACTGGAGGCCCCATGTAGTTATTTTATGCCACGTTTCCTACCACAAAGTCATTTATAGCAGATACTCTTTTCTCAGTAGTTATTCATCAACTTAAGTTTTGTTCATGCCTACATGGCAGTATATAGTCTATCAAAATGTACACAAATGAATAAAAAGTCACAGAAAATTCATACCCTTCCTTAGGGAATTTCTGCTGTATCTCAACTTGATGATGACTCAGGAGCTCTGCTGTTTTTGCATTAAATACCTGCAAACAAATTACAAACAAATTGGATTTTCTATGAACAGAGAGGTTTAAACAACAATAAATGAACATGTATTATTTGAAATAAATGTAGTTAAATGATAATTGATAGTTATTATCTCATCTATCATTAACAAAACCAACCAAACAAACAAAAAATCCAGACAAACAACCAAATATCCATAAACTGAGTTCAGATGTATGAATTCATGCAATTAAGGAGCAAAGAATATTTTGATAAGCTTTGCTGTCAATTATGGGAAATAACCATATTCTTTTCTTGAGGAGGTTTTAGAAGTTAAACTAATGAACATATGTTAGAATACATTTCTCAGTCAGTAAAAGTACTAAACGCTAGTGATAACAACTTTTCTTTGGCTTCTGCTCTGTTGCTCTGATGCCACAGATATGGCAAAAGGAGAAATCACTATCATCGTGTCACTTTTCCTAAAAGTGACAGCTTTCAAGAGACAGATAATCACATCCACTTTAGAGCCAGTAGAAGGGATCCAACTGTGAAAAATGAAGAAGCTCCTCAACAGAAACCTATTTGTTTCAGTGCAAACTGCATATCAGAGCTCACAAATAATCTGAGAAGGAAAAAAAAAAAAAAAAAAAAGCAGCAACACAATGCATTAAAAAGGAGAAGGTTACGCAGAAAGGTGACTTAGATTTGGATACATTGCAATAGAAGAAAGAGAGAAGAGAATCCTGAGTGCTATACTAATAGCCATTCTTTAGGAAACATGAAATGGAGTTTCTGCCTAGCAATAGAAACTGAAACAGAAGACACATTAACTTTCATAAACAGTGGCCTGATTCTGAAAGTAATCTTCTGTGCCAAGCCAAAATGACACCAAGTAAAACATTCAACTTGACTGTATAATGAATAACTGACAGGGCAATAACAGTGTTCCTAGGAAAATAGTTCTTTCTCACTAACACCATTCAGAACCTTTTGTCTAAAGGACATTCAGAAACCTTGGAAGTAAAATCTAACCAGAGAATCGGGTCAACTGCAGAACATGGCAGCAGGACACCACCCTATCTTTTACTAGTATGCAAACAGAGCAGGATTAGATTTAGACAATTCCTCTCATACTCAAGGTATAAAATTCAGTTATACTCGCCCATTCCCTAAGATAGGACTGAAACTTTTCTAGACTTGCTTGGAAATCTTCTCATTCCACAAATTTTAGTAACTTCTCTTAAAGCGTTTAATCTATAAACTCTTGATTTCATTTAGATAGTACAGTCTACTTTGAAACTATTGGACCAACTACTGCAAAGAACAGGTGAAGTTCTGATTCTCCAGTCTCTCCAAGATCTTAAAGTGTATCTTTAGAGAGGAACTGAAGTTTAAAAACATTTTAGTTACAAATTTAAATCACAGAATAGTGCAGGCCTTAGAGATCTGTGGCTACCTCTGGTACGGCCACCTGCTCAAAGCAGGTCACCTACCAGATTAGACCAGGTTGCTCATGGATTTTTTTCCAAGCAGATCTTGAAAACCACCGAGGATGTAAACAACACCATGTCTCTGTAAGATGCTAAAAGCTAATATTCCCACTCAGCTCCCCAGAAAAGAATTCTTAAAGAGGTACAAGGTCTTTATTTTCCATTACCAGCTGGAGACATTATAGAAAAAAAGCATCACTGTATTTTTTTCACTGTATTTACTTAGTTGTATTTCACCCGCAAGCTCTGCCTTGGCATGAAGCTATCCTAAGAGGGTAAGCTCTATCAGTACTACATGCTTGGAAGCAAGTAGCATAATTGGATAAGGGTCTTAAAATGCCGAACAATAGAGTTAATAGGAGAGATTGTCTTGCATGCATTTAGTAAGATAATTTTACTTGACGTTCCTTTTATACCAAAAGTGTAGTAACATTTACAAAGGTTTTATAAAGATTGAAGACATTACATTAAATACAGGTTCAATACATATTTATCTGACCTACGACCAACATTAAATATCACTAAGTAATCATTCACCATTAATCATCTCAGTATTCCTTGAAACAGAAAGCAGTACATAAAGATTCCTACCGTTAGCAGGAAATAAATACAGACTCAATTAGACAAGGTCATTCATTAAATCTAGAGTGTATGGCCTGCAGATAATTAAGGGTGAAGCTCTAGCAGAGAAAGGCTTTTTGTCCCCTTCTGTTCTAACAGGAGTAATTTCTCAACAAAGCCAGTGTCACTACAAGTGCATAGATCTTTCTAGTGCCCATAGAGAAGAACTAGGTAAACACGCTCTCCTAATCTATCACAAAGAAAACCACAAACTTCTGACAATCTCAACAAAAACAGTGGACGCTCCCTGTACCTTAGGACAAGGGATTAAAAAGTTTCACTGAGAACAACATCATGTTATACTGTGATAACACGATTCTGATACACAGAAGGAAGCCAAAAGTGAATGAAACATTACATTTAAATCTGGAGGAAAATGGTAAACAACGCAGGAAATAGGCTGAAGAAAGCAGACCTCCTACCCCCCACAAGCTGTAGCCAAGAAGGAAAAACCGTGTCCTTGTTTTCCACCGACAGTAGTGAGAGAAAGAAAGAGGTGACAGTGATTAATTCAGGTAAGGCCAATCACACTCCTGTTGAAACAGGTTTGAGGTGTATTTCCACCACTGCTTTCCTTCCTTTCATATTCATTAATAACTGATTTCAATATACGACAGAGATCTCTCAATTCTTGCAGATTCAAAAATGTCAGTCAATTTTGCCTTTGTTGTATCAGCAGTAGTTACAGAGGAACTGCCTAGGCCATCTGAATACATGTTGCTACAAGAGCTGCTCTGAAAGAAATGCCTCCTATTCCGTTACGTTGGTCCATGATGTCAGATGTGGATGTTGGTGGTGTGGCAGTAGGGATCTAACCTTCCCACCTGTATTCCACGATGCGTTATTGCTGTGGGACAGACAGCAGCAGAGGGACAGTCTGACATAATGGGTCTGATGTGGAAGAGTGGATGAAGCAGAGGTGTGTCACTGAACTCCTCCACATGGAAACAATGGCATCCACTGACATTCATCAACGTTCACTGGACATCTGTGGATGTTAGCAAAGTGAGGCAGTGGATGGTGCATTTCTGCAGTGGTGACAGCAGTGGTGCAGGTTTTTTTGAGCACAGCATGCAGGCTCTTGTTCATCACTGGTGAAAATGCATAGCTAACAGTGGTGACTGTTGAAAAACAGTATTTTGTAGCTGAGAACTAATCAAGTGGTGGTGTTGTGCTCTTTGTAGCTGTTCTATTTTCAACGGAAAGAAATGAGAGGCATTACTTTTGGAGTAAGCTACAAATTTGATGGAAGACAGTGAACATTCAGAAATGTGTTGAATTCTCTGGTGGGAAATTAAAGAAAAAGGATTAAATACTTCTACACAACTAATTTATCAAACAAAGAATATGAGCTAGAGCCTTGAATCTTACAACAACAAAGCAGAAAAAGAACACCTAAACAGCTACATTGAATGTAAACAAACAAAAAAATGATCAGAGGAGCTGATCATTTAACTCAAGCTCTTTCTAAAGTCTCACCAATGATGGCACATTAAGGAGTGCAAATAGTTGCATGGCATTACATATACTCTTGACTTCTTAATAGAAAAGATCCCATCAGTTGTAATAATTTTGAAAGAATGAACAGAAACGTGAAGTAAACAAATATGAGGCTCATACACAAGTAATTTATAACTACTCATAAGCTTTGTTACTTATGACAGCTGTGTAACTGCCTGCAGAAAGCTATGTTAGCCTATGCTGTATTTTCATCAGTTTCCATTAAGCCGAAACAGCTAGAGCTTTGTTGGCAAAAGCTTAGAGCTGGAGTTTTGAAATTGCATTGAAATCAACCCAAGTGGGGAAAAGATGACAGACACACAGTAATTCCACCCCCAGCATTTAATTGGAATTAGTAGGTCGATTTCATGAATGAGCACAGTTTAACTTGTCTCCTAGAAATTATCTTGTTTGGAAAGCTCCTGTTGAATAGCTCCTCTCCCCCTCCACCCCCAGAAGCACTCAAGATCATGGGAATAAAAACCAAACTGTGATGTATTTTAAAAAGCTAAGAGTGAGGGAAAAATTAAAGCATTTGCAATGTTTTTAACCCTTCTTGTTAGTTATACAATCAAATTTTGCTTGTTCCCAAACTGCTGGGCTACTTCCATAGAGAAGCAGAACAGATTCCCCTCCATGAAGCAAGCTCAATGGATGCTAAGCATTTTCATAAGTAAAGACAGTTTTTGTTTACTGAAGAGTAGTTACAGTGTGATATATTTTTATTTGCAATCTTTCTTCTGGAAATGAAAGTAAAAAGAAATAGCCCAAGGAGGTAGAAAAAAATAATCTGTGGTTGACTGACCCAATGTACATGTACTTCACTGTGTAGGCCTTCCACTGAATATATCAATTCTTGCTGCTTTTGAATAAAATGCCAGAAAGATTTTTTCTAGCAAAAACCTTTCAAGAGATCAGGTATGAGTTCAAATGGTCATTAACTCAAAACTCCACAATTTTTAGCAAGAACAGCAGAAGTCACAAGGAGTTTTATGATACAATTATTGAATAAAATTAAGTGAAAGGAGAGATGCAAATATTTGATGAAAGCATTTGGCAAAATACCTAGATCAGAACTTAATCATTAAAGTACACATGTTTAGATTATCCAGCTTGGTTATCTTAAGAAAATGAGCCAAAGCAATTGCAATGCCATTCAAAGGACTGAGCTCTGAAGTCCAGTAACTAACTCTGAACTTGTTACCTGTGCTCATCCCAACAGAACAGAAGAAAAAAAACCTCACATGAGTAACTACAGTTACTCTTGCAGAAGAAAGTAGCTCAGAAAAAATCCAAGTGAAGGTCCTCTGATGGCAAGACCACACATGGGCTAAAACTGTTTATGTGTATTATGTGTGTAAGAAATACAAGGATAAGCAAGGAGAGATGGCAACAGAAATGTACTTTCCTCAGTTCTGCTGTTTCATACAGCCTCATTCACATGAGCAGAATTTCACAAATCTTAGTTTCTATTCATATATAGAATCTCAGAATAAGAAATGCTGGAAGGAATCTCCAGAGTCGTCTATCCTGACCCACTGGTCAAGTAAGATTATATTCAAAGTTAGACCAGGCTACACTGGGCCTTCTCCAGCCAGGTGTTAAGCACCTGCAAGGATGGAAATTCCAGTCTTCCCAGGTGCCTGATCTAGCGTTTGAGTCCCTTACAGGGAAACATTTGTTCTTTCCATCTATAGGAAATTTCTCTTGCGGCAACTTGTCATCACTGCCTGTTGTCTTTTCCTGTGCACCTCCAAGAAAAGTCTGATTCTGTCTTCTCTACAAACTGTGTTTAGATAACTGAACCAATTACAGTGCCCCCATGGACTTCCCATGGACAAATAACTCTGGGTCTTCCAACCTCACCTTGCATGTTGCATGCTGCAGCCTACAGACCATGTCAGTGACTCTCTGCTGAACTAAATGGAGTTTTTTAGACACTCTGTTCCTCTGTGGGGACTTAAACCAGACACTCCACTTTCAGTGCTGTCTCATCAGAGGCACACAGACAGGAATAATTACTTTGATTTGCCGGCTGCACTCTTCCTAACGTGGTTAATCTTCACCAGCATAAGGACAATCTGCTCTCTCATGTTCAGCTTGCTGTCCAGCAGCACCCTGGATCTGCTTCCATGAAGCCTTCTTAGTCTTCTGTCCCAAGTGTTAGACTTTGTTGAACTTCATGATACTTCTGCCAGGCCATTCTCCAATCAACTGATCCTCACAATTCATGACTACGTGCAAATTTAACGGTACATTCCAAACCATCATCCGGGCTGTTGACAAAAACTTGCTATTTGTAAATTAGCCTCCATTTAGACTCTGACCTATTGATAGTACCTTAGCCAATTTTTCACCCAGATACCTTTAAACTGATCAAAAGTCATATGTTCACTGCCTTAAAAAAAAAAAAATAAATAAAATATATATATATATGAAACAGCTACACAGTCCTGATGAATACACTCACAAGGCAACAAACAATTTGATTTTAACTGGTGACTTGTTGAAGATGAAAATGGTGGGAAACATACAGAGAGAGATCACTGAGGAAGGCATGCAAAACAACTATCACAGTGAAAGGATCAAAAGGTAGCAAAAGAGCCAAGGAAATATCACAGACAGAAAGAACACCACGTTACATTTTGGCATAAAGTGTTTGAAAGAAAGGTCTCTCTTCACACTGTGGTAATCTCTCTCTAATACAAGATTCTCCAGGCGCATGCATTATTATCTGACTGACTGACGTAGTTTGTTGCAGATCCCTGCTTGCTTGGCCCTCTTCTTCCTCCCTACCCCACATTTTTCTTTTAATGCAGTGATAAAAAAAAAATTCTCAAATTCGTGTCACTTTATTATCATAACAGTTTGATCACACTGCCAAGTTTAAGAGAACGCTGCATTTTGAAAAGAATTTAGAGAAACTGAGATGAATACATGAAGAACTGAAAGAAATGACAAATGCTATACACTTTAAAAAAAAAGTGAAAAAGTATGGCTTCTTATTTATTTGTGAAAGCATTGATCCCTGAACAGAAACATATCTCATGCAAGACAAAAAGCCAAAGCTGACAGTGCACAAACTACTGACGAATGCATGTAGTATGAGAGATTTCTTGTTACAACCTATAAACAGACCTTGTAAAAAGAGACTGAATACAAATGTAAGGCTGGAAGTGTCTCTTAGTTGCACTGGTGTTTTATTTTTACACTAAGAGTTAACTCGGCAGCACGCGTAAAGCAGACAGAATTTATTTTCAGGCATTGCAAGGAACTTTTCCAATTTTTTTTTCTTTTTTTCTTTTCTTCTTTTTTTTTTTTTTTGAAAAGGGCTTCTGACAGGCATTCCAGATAGCCCACTGGTGTCATCTGTCAGTTTGGAGTTTCTCTCCACCCCCGGATCTGTGCTTTGTCATTTGACAGTCCCATGAAGGTCGTGATATTGAGAAATAATTGTAACACAGGTCAGTCCCCTGCTTCAGGGAAGAAAATTCCACGCTGGGGATTTCGCATTCATCTTCCCAGCTCAATTTGGCATTTTATATCTAGCGACTATTTCACTTGCACAGCGGAAGTTATCATCGGCGTCGATATCAAATTGCTACGACTTACTGTCTGGGAGGCAGGACAGCATTTGCAGAGATCTGCAGGCAGGAAGCTTATACATTAAGTTACATACACGGCAATAACAATGCTGTCTGTTGCATAATAGGGAGATAGATCCTTAAGCTCGGGGGCTGTTATCGGCCACCCCGTCCTTACGCAGACCGTGCCCTCCCGCAGCGCTCGGACCCCGCGCCTCTGACGCGGGTTGGGGAGGGGGCGGCACTCCGGCCACGGCAGCGCACGGGATGCGCTGACGCGCTCCTCCCGCAGGCCCGAGGTTTCAGCCGGGGAACTCAGCACGGTCACCGCGTGCTTGAACGCGGCAGCTCATCGCGGTCGCCCAAAGGACGGCTCGCCGCGTTCCGAGCCGCCCGACTCGGACCCAGCCGCCCGCAGCACCGGCTCTCCGCAGCCCCTCGGCTCGCTGCCTACGGGCAGAGCGAAGCACCCCGCGAGGCTGCCGAAAAGCCTTCGCCGTCGCCTCCCCGCCCGCCGCCCGAGCTCCGCGATGCTCTCACCAGGAAGCGGCTGGAACTGGTGCCCTGATCGATGGAGCCCACCAGCGGCCCCAGCACCATGCGGTCCGACGCGGCCATGGACCCCTTCCGACGCCTCCGACGCCGCCCCCTCAACACCTCGGGGCGGGTAACGGCCGCGCTCGCTCCACACCACCGCCTCGCTGCCACCGGCGCGTGGCTGCCGGAGTGAAGCCGGCGGGGCGGGGCGGGGGGCGCTGCCGCGCGCAATGCCAGGGCGCAGCCAATCAGCGCCCGGGGCGCGGCGGGGGCGGAGAGGAGGGGGCGGGGCCAAGAGGCCAGGAAATGGGCCACCGGCAGGAGGGGCGGGGGCGGTTGGAGGGGGGGAGATGTCACGTGATGGGAGGCGCGCGGCTCCTCCCTGCGGGCCGCGGTCGGTTGGGCTGGGGGTGCTGAGGCGGTTCGTGTGGGGGGCGCGGAGGGCTGCCGTGCGTCGAGCGAGTCCCGGTTTCGCTGGCATCCCGAGAGAACCGTTCTGAGGAGGACTGTGAACGCCCCTCCCGCTCAGGAGGCGGTGGGGCGAGGCTTCTTCGCCCCCGGGAAAGATGTCCGCCGATACCCGGCTGCTGGGATCGCCCCTTGGCCGAGGAGGGCGGGGGAGGGGGGGGGGTGTCTGCGTCTCTGTGTCTCTGTGTGTGACCCGACCCGGCGTCCGCACAGAAATAGCGAAGGTGTGCGATCTCGATCGTCGTTTCTCAGTGCTTGTTGCTAACCAGTGCTTCAAGAAAAGCTGCCCGTGTCGCAAGGCCCGCGGTGGAGTTGCAAAAGCTGAAAATGCTGACTAAATCGTACAAGAAGTCGCCCCGCAAAGCCTGGCTGTAAATGGGCTTCCGCAGGCTCCAATAAAGAGACTCTGCTCGTCTGCCGTAGTTCTTTAAAGTCTTCGTATTTTGTCCCTGCCGTGGTTTAATTAGTGCTGCCAATTGGTAATGTTTGCTGTGCCATCCCCAGCGCTTCCCACATGGCACTGCTGTGTCTGTGGGCACCAAGGTTTTGGTGTGGGTGTTGCTCCTGCGTAATAACAGCGAGTGACTGTGTTACAGCCCCAGCTACAAAGTCTGAAATGACTTTTCTTTAAAGAGTTTTTGGCTAGATTAAAAAATGACTTTTTTGAGTTGTCAAGAAAGCACCTTGAAAGAAGAAACCAAACATTAGGCTGCTAGGAAGGATTCCTTACTACCCTATAATGTAATATTCAAGATTCTTATTAGTGAACTATTCCTTCCAGAGACTGTGTTACTGAAGGACCTTCTGCAGCCCGTTCCCAGTGAGGTCCTTCATCCACTGCACCACACTCTGAAGGGCACTTCTGCCCCAAGGCCATGGGCAGTGGCTGCTGTTGACTTTAAAAGTTTCCTTGAGGGCTACAGCATCTCTGTACAGGCTGAAGCTCAAAGAAGTAATCTCAAGGGATCTTAGCCAAGTCCCAGTTCATCGGTATAATTACTAGAAAAGGTATGCTTTTTGTGTGTTTTTTGTTTATTGTTTTTTGTTTTAAATTTGCCATAGGTGTTCTGATCTTAACACCAGGTAAGACAGTTATTTTCAGCAAAGAATGAGGTCTCTCAAGATCCAAAAAAAGAATGAAGAAGCAACATCGTGACTAATACTTAGGCAAAACAGTAAATACCTATGTTTGCATGTTTTCACATTTACCTGTGTAAAATTTAGGAAGATCGCTCGGTTACAGAAAATTCCTCAGGGAAGCAAATTGCCAGTTTTCATAGAACCACAGAATGGCCTGGGTTGGAAGAGACCTCAAGGATCATGAATTGCCCAACCCCCCTGACAGGCAGGGCCACCAACCTCCACATTTAATACTAGACCAGGCTGCCCGGGGCCCCATCCAGCATGGCTTTGAACACCTCCAAGGATGGGCTATCCACAGCCTCAGCTGTTCCAGCACCTCACCACTCTCATAGTAAAGAACTCATTTTTGTACAGATGCTCTAGCAGTATTCTCTCTGTTTTCATACAGCTAGAAAAGGAGTGCTGGCAGTGATAACCAAAGCCATTTTTGTAACCCTTGAGCAAGACAGGCAGAATCAAAGAGCTTTGGCAGACACCAGAAAACAGACTCAGTGGGAACAACTTATTCTTCCTCTTTCATTCAAAGTGCACTCAATCATTCAGTCTTTATTTGTTAATTTAGTGTTTGAACACTTTTTTTATTTTTTCATAGTTTTAAGTTGCTATTTGCAGACCTGTTAGTGGGCCCTGTGCCAAGAAGGCTGTTTGCAGAGGAGGAAGGGTGGGGCTGTGACCTTACCTTTATGGTAAGGTGGTGTGAGGCTGTACTGCTGAGATGCTGTTAGAGGAATTAGCTTGGAAATGTACCTGAAGGAGCATGGGTATCTGTGTGGACTCATTTGCTCTGCTTCTTGCTTGGGTCTTGCTCAGGCAAGTCTACAGAATGCTGCTTAAATTATTACCTATCAGTTCCCCTATCGAACAACATCAAAGCTGAAGAAAAAAATCTTACTTGTAAAGAATTAGTATTCATGGTTTTGAATGTTAAACATACTCCTCTCAAGTCTGGCAGAAATAATGAAGAATCCAGTTACTTACGGAGAACTTAATTACAAAAAAGTTTAATTTGATTCCCAAACCCAACACACTCCTGAAGGTGATGCTTGTTTTCAAACTCCCAAGGGATGTGAATTACTGCAGATTTGCTTGTATTCCACATACAGCTTTTTGACCTCTTGTTCAGCAGACTAAATCTGAATGGAAGTTTTTTCCGTTCCTGAATACATATGGCTTCAGTGATTGTTTTTTTTTAATTATTATTATTATTTAATATTTTTAGGTAGCAAATGTGTTTGATATACATTAATTATAAGCACAATTGTAAGCACATCTATACTTACATTTTTCAGAGACAAGGAATTTTTTTTCTAAAGAACTGTTCTCAGTGGTTAATAACTCAATTTCATTTGTTTATTTATTTGTTTGTTTTATATTTACTATCAGCAGTATGGAGGGATATTGGTAACTAAATTCTGCTCTTTCTGGCCGATTCTTTTGTATTGACCTCAAATTGAGGACAAAATGTGACTCTGTCAGGCTACTCCAAGCATGTGATAATGTGTGAAATAAAGAGTGCATGCCAGATGTCCATGTCTTTCCATTCTGCCTGTCAGTGACGGAGATAACTCGGCAGGCTGAATCCTGCTGTACCTTACTGATGACCCCCAGTCTTTGTGTTCCTGTAGGAAGAGCTGAAGTGAAATATTTGGAGTTAGCCCAGAGCAGATGTACATACATACAGTGTGCCAGGACCTTACGTCAGGTTGTCACATACACCCTTTTGCCTACTGGGAAAGTGAATGGTATGTGTGCGTGTGCGGATGCTTGCATGTTTGAATAAATCTTGTCTCTCATACCAGCCCAGGGAGTAAACACAAATAGATTGTGACCTTGAGTGCCAGTGCCCTCCCATCTGAATCCAGGGTTTGTAGCACCCCTATGCACAGATATAAGTCCTTCCACAGATATAAAGGAAGCAGATCAGAAGGAGCGGCTCTGTGTTCTCTATACTAGGTTTATTTTGGAAGATGTCCACAGTGCTTTGTCACCATTTGGCAAGAACAGTTTTATTGTGAAGCCATGGGCTGCGGTGATGCAATAGATGTCTTGTAGGATGTGTTCTACTTCTGACCTGATATTAAACAATAGTTTTCCCTGAATTACATTTTATATTTAGAATCACTCTCACATTGTTCAAAGCCTGAGCAATCATTGTTGTAATTACTGTTTCTCACGTGGACAGAAGGAAAACTTGAATTAAGTAAACTCACCTTTTAAAGACAACAAATACTAACAGCTGTGAAAAGTACTTTGCAAACCAGTAAATCTTTACGTGTATCATATTACTGAAAATGGAAAAAACAGAAAAAAATCCTCAAGATTTTTATATAGCATTCTTGAGAAATAAAATGTTAATTCAGAGAAATAGAAATACTCATTGGCATTATAGTTGATAATCCGTGCCTCAAAATCCTTAACTCTGAGATGCCTGGTTTTCCATTTCTGTATGGAAATTTATGTTTCCATATAGAAATTATGGCAACTCACTGCAAAATTTACTCCTGAAGGAAAAAGGACACTCCATTGAAGAGAAGTATTAAAATTGAGTTTGTTTTCTACTGATTTCCTTAGAAACTGTGTTAGCTGGCTTTCTTTCTGTTTATTTATTTATTTATTTATTTCTCTCAAACGAATTGATCTGCTTGGTTCTCCATAAATGGCTACAGCTTTTCATGTGTATCTTTCTTGTACTGAATATTAGATATTTCTAAAAATAAGCATAAGTGAAATTACTATGCATAATGAAAGGATTGGGTGAATTTCTCTGTATACCAGTATTTATCACTTTTCTACCTGAACGCTGAATCACAATTGAAATTCTATTGGCACACACTCTAGACCTGTGTTTCCAGCTGTGGGTATGAAAAATTCCAGGACAACAGTATTGAAAACACTAAGAAACATTGGTGCAGTTGCATGAGAATCTGGAGGCTATCACTGCACTGGATTTAAGCAATTTCTCTTAATTCTGCACTAATCTGAGCTCTTACATCATACAATAGAATTAAAAGTAATTACAACAAAATAATGTTTCAAGTGAAACATATCTTATATCTAGAGAGTTCAGAATGAGAGGTTTGTATATGCTTTTTTTTTCTTTTTTTTTTTTTTTTTTTCAGAAAAATAATTATATGAAGGGAAATGCATTTTAGTGTATTTGAGAAAATGCATCCTCCACTTCTGGTTCTCTATTTCAGTTTGGTTATTACACGAAGAGTTCCCAACATCCACAGAAAAAGCATTAAGGATTTAGTACTGATAATTCCATGGTGGTCCACTTTATTTACTCAAGGTAATGAAAAGACCACAGGTCCCATAGAATCCATAGACTTCTTTGTCTGTGAACCTGAAAAGCTTTTGACATATCTCTGCAAAGCCTCTTGCAGCAGTGTAATGCTTGCTTATGGCATTTATTTTACAGACAGGGAGGAAGGCTCAGAGCAGCCCCACTGCTGACCATTGGCATGCAGCAAATGCTCGGCATAGCAAAGGTAAGGAACAGTACTCCTTCTGGCCATGAAACACTGCTCTCCTTATCCACCAGGTTGCTCAGGAACCAGTACCTGCTGGCCTCACAGAGAACAGGGCTGAATTATCAAGTAATAGCCAGCAGAGGCACAAGTCAAGCTGAACTCACAGCAGACAGTACTAACAGAAGGCTGTTTTAATACTGCCATCCCATTCCTGCCTGTGCAGTTTCTGTCTCTTGTGAAATGGGTCTGGTTTTTCTTGGATCTCTTTTTGAATTGTCTGAGCTCATTAATATGGCAGAAAAGAAACCTAGAGAAAATAAAAGGGCATCGGTTTCTGCCAAGAAACTGAATTGGCTTACTTACAGTGATGAATGCCAGAACTGGTGCAAGAGCAGAAATTTTCACAGCTAGAAGAATGGAAAAGGTTAAGAATAAGTAGGAGATGGTGTGGAGCAGACTAAGGACAGGATGAAGTATTAGCAACCGCAAGCTCTTAAGATTGCTGCTGCTCAAGGACCTTCAATCTCCATGTCATCAAATCAAATGTTAGTTGCCTGCCAGGAAATTCTGGAGTTATTAACAGGCACACTATTGTCAAGAAAAACTGAACTATATTGTCTGTATTTACTACACTGCTATTTTCAACTTTATGTATGTTTACATCATATATATCAGTACTTGTGTATCTCTGTCATAAAACCAATGTGAGAGCTTAGTTATGTCTAGAATCTCTTCTGGAAATTCTTTATGACCTAGCTATATCCTAAGGTAAAACAAGGGTTGCTATCAGTAGTTAGAAATGGGGACTGGTAGATAATGAATGAGGAGAGCCTGAGACTCTTCTGTTTGCTCAGCTGTGAAACAAGAAGGCTTGGAGACATCTTACTGCTGGGAGATTTGGAGGGGATGGGTCCACTCTTTTCTCAGGTGTGGTATGGTAGTAGAACAAAGGAGAAAAGACACCAATCAGAACACATGAAATTCTGATTTGATGTAAGGAAAGACAATGAATTAGCAACATTCTTTTTTCCCCCAAATGAGAGCTGTCAAACACAGGAGCAGAGAGGCTATAAAATCTCCATCTTTCAAGATACTAAAAATGCAACTGGACAGGTCCTGAGGAACCTACTCTGACTGCTGCTACTTTGAACAGGTAGTTGGACCAGCTGGCTTCCACTGTTTACCTCTAGCCCACATAGTTCAGTGTTGTTTTTCTTTTTCGAGGGTAAATGCCAATGAGTACCTCTGGCCATTGTCTGGTTCTGCTCCTTGTAACTTCATGACAGGTCCATAGACAGCAGTCAGCAACATGCTTTCTGTTCCTTTCTCTTTGTAATTTGAACAGAGAAACAAGTTGGAATAGGATGTAGAGACAGAAGACAGCATAAAAAGTGTACTAATGGATTATTTCAGAAGTACCACAAGTCAGTTTTCATGTGACATTTCTCCAAGCAGCATCCAAACAGTAAAAATACTTAAAGCAAACAGTGACCTCAGACTTGCTGCTACTAACTGAACCATGTCCAGAGGCTTTAGCAATTATTTAGTGCTTCACAAAGTGGTTTAATAAAAAAGTCTGAGGGAGGTGTCCTATAGATTTTGAAGATGAAGACAGTCATGAGATCATTTTAAGACAATCTGTCACGATGGCACCATTGTCTTAAATACCCAACTCAACAATATCTCTGTATGAGAGTGGGTGTTAATTAATAGGGACAAATGGTACTGAAGAACATTAAAAAGTTTTAAAATACAAAATGGCAGAGCCCCCCAGAAGGCCGGTGATTCTTCCATTGTAGAGACTGGAAAGCTGGGAAAGCATACAGTTTAAGCTTATCTGCTAGAAAATATGACTACATTCTTGTGATGAAGTGTGGTTTATGTCAGAAGGGATATCCCATCTGAAGAAAAGATATGTTGGACTGACTGATCTTCTATGTGCCTAAATGTTGGCTACTTTGGAAGCACAACTGCTGATAACTGAGCTGGTTACTTCTATACACAAGTCACCAAGGACTCAGAAGTGATGCAAATACCAGCCTCAGATTTCTTGAAGAAATTTCTCACCAGAAGTGGTGTGTAGAATGTGCCTTTGCTTCAGTTTCTAACAACTGAGGGATATGTAGAAAGTGCTAGAAGATTAGCAGTGACTGATGCATAACCTCTATTCCTCAACCTAAGCAGATCAAAATAAAGTCGTGGGGAGCACAACTTGATATGGTAGTTAGTTAGCAAGGCTTAAGAAGAGCTGCCATATTATTTTTTTCCTGCTTTTATGGCTCTAATCTCTTTATGCATTTTTGAGTTTTCTAGAAATTTCCTCAAATGAAAGAAGAAAGTGGGTGTTTAAACAAAACCTCTGTAGTCCCAGCAAGGACTTGATATTTAAAGTCCACTGCTTTTGCAGAAGGTCACCAAGTAAGTAAAAAGAGTCCAGCAGAGCCTGATTTATATAGGTAAAGGCATTCTAGAGAAATGGAACTATTGTCCTCTAAATCACGTTCAGTATTGCTGATTCTTTCCAACAGTATCAAAATATTTGGGAATATCCTCAGTGAAACATTGTGAGCCCTGAATTTATTCCGTGACTAGAGATTCTGTATGTAGGGTGAGAAATCCTTTCTGAATGATAGAGGAGATAAAAGGGCCATTTTCCTGAAAACAAACAAACAAACAAACAAAACAAACAAACAAACAAACAAAAAACCCATTGGTTAGAGATGAAGGAAAAGAGTGAACTTCATAGAGTGTGCAGTTATGGAATCCAAGTTTCTGACATCCCCGCCTTTCACTGCTCAGAAGGAACAGTGACAGTATTTTCCTTGAAGTGTGGACTGAGAGATGTGGTGTCAAATATGATTCTGAAGGATTTGTGGAGACTGAATCCTGCAGAAAGCCTGAGAATACATACTGTAAGTCCGGGAAAGGTTCTACAACCTCCTGTGCAGCAGTACTAGCTGGTAGGGCAGGAATTTGCTATCAGTGATGCTGGTGGATTTGTAAATGGTTCTAGGAGCTGAACCAAGTCAAGCACTTGGATCTTCTTTGCTTCTCCTTCAGGCCTTCACTGTTAATGGCAGAGGACTCTGAAGCCTATCCTAGGACCTCCTGAATGAATGACCAAAGAAAACATTTTCAGGTAAGATCCAGTAGAAGTTCTGGAATGAGAGATCAGATAAGATTTTAGCTTGACTGATGATTCCAGGAGCCAGATCAGAAAGATATTGATTCAGAGGATGGATCTTTTCTAGTTCTGAGGTCTGACACTGACATGAAGGCACATATCAATAGATATTCTTGAAGCTTGTGCTCTCTGTTTTGGAGTGCCCTGTGTTCAAAGCAATGCTGATGGACAAGTAAAATGCACAGGTTTCTTCCTGTTTCCTGAGATAGAAAAAACTCACTTGCTTTCTAGGCTGTCAAAAACGCCTCACTGGGGACACTAAAATGAACATCAGTCTTTTAGAACTTCACAAAAAGTGTCTTGCTGTGTTTAACTGGGAATTGAATTGGATTTGAATAAAATTGGGAAGATATCGCATAGATTTCTTTCTTACATTGCTAATGCAGAATTCTAAAGCTATGTTTATTGAGAAAGCTCAACAACAAAACAAACTAGAAAGAGAAGAAACTCTCAAAATTGGAATTTTTGAGAAGAGGCAGGAAGGGAGTTGACCAAGCTCTCAATGAAGCTGCCTAACAGAAAGGTGCTCTTCAGCAGTGGAAGTTGTGAGGTAAAAAACAGAAGTAGAATATCCTGAGGAGAGTCTGAGAGAGTTGAAACTTATCTATTACAAATCAACACAGCAAAAAGCCCAGTCACCCAAAGAGAAACTGGTTATGCAAACTGTTCTTCAAGAACTGAGTTTGACAGTTTGATAATTTGATAATCTGCAGAGACTAATATAAGAGACTTTTAAACATTACTTAGGATAGCTAATTAAAGAATGCACTTCCCTAGTGTAATGGTGGAGAAGGACAATACACAGAACTTAGGGAAATCATTTGTCCCTCAGACCAGTCAGTTCAGCTTGTTTCTCTCCTGCAAGCCAAGGATGACCTGCACTAGACCAGGCTGAGCAGAGCAAATGGCTGGCTGCAGTCAAGGAAAGCTAGGGTAGTGCTAGTGGAAACATCCCATTCTGCAGGATACTGCCGGATTACAACCAAGCATGAAGGCAAGAGGCAAACTGAAGAGGTTTTATTTTCCTTCAGTAGCGATAACAAAATACTTACCTATGAAGCATCATAGGGAACTAGAGTGGTCAGATTTAAGCACTGGATTCTGAAGCACTACAATCTTCTTCTTCAAGATTTGTTTGTTACAGATAAACATACACAACATAAAGATGGCTCTACCTGTGCCATCAGATATGGGCTATTTCAAAAGGTTATTAAGTGGTTAGATACAAGGTCAGTTTACATGAGTTGTAAATATGTGCACATTCTATGTCTAGAATCATTGAATCATTGAATCACAGAATGGACTGGTTTGAAAAAGTGGTTTTCCAACACCAGGTCCCTGAATTTCTTTTCTTTCTGAAGACAGTTTCTGCTCAAGTTTCCCAAAGTAACCTCTTGAAAACTACAGCCTGCTGTAGTCACATGTGGTATTCTCTCATGTTTTGGGGCTTTTGCAACTTCAGCCTACCCAGCAGTGGTGCACTAGCAGAATATATGTTCATGTTGCAACTATTTGGTATTGACTTCTGTCTAATTCCAATAATGCTCTTGGTACATTTTCAGAAGATTTTATTCATGTGCATTTGATTCTCTTCAGGTCATGACACTCTTCTACATGAGCAGAAGCTCCTTAGTGGCGGAGTTGAGAGCTAGGATGGAAGCTGCTCCGTCCATCTAGCTTAACTGGACCACATTTGTAAGTAATTGCTATAAGTACATTAAATTCTAGAAGTTGAGTTGATCATTCTGCAAAATTTAATAAAATTCTCATAAGTATGAAAGAGTAATTTGTCTATATGTGCTTTTTATTGAGAGTATTAGCCCAAAAGATATTAGGTGCATAGATAAAATTGTAAGATTAGGCATTCAGACGATGAACATCATTGTAGCAATGGTAAAAATCATATACTTACTGCAGAAATAGAAAAATCACTTTTCTAATGACATTAGAATGTTCCTACTATTATAAGATAAATTCACAGCTGACTTCATTCTATCTGAGATTGTATTTTTTGTTATAATAATACAAAGAAATTTAATTGCTCTTATATACATTCATTTCTACTATATTATTTGAGATAGGAAGTCAGTCTGATGCAATGCACTGCTCAGTGGAATTTCTTATGCTTTGTATTTAGAATTTTTCTATCCCTTCTGTGCAAAAAAAAAAATAAATTGCTGTCTAGTTAATGACCAGGGCACCACACAGCACCACACTGCATGTGTATGCATCATTGCTGAATGTTTCAAAAATATTTCTAAGAAAATTCTTGCTCTCCATGAAGTCGGAGGGAGATTTTGCAGTGAATTTAAGAGGGAATAAGATGAATGTTTCTCCCATGGATGCCCTTAAATGTTCTTGGTGTTTGTGTACGTGCATGTTTGTTTTATATGTGTTGTTTTGTCACTGCTTACTGAACAAACTAGATTAAAGTTTTAACATCAAACTACATTTTTCTTGGATGTCTTTGCCTACTATCTTTGTTTGTTGTATTTTTGTAAACAAGATAAGGAATGAGTAAATAGGCAATTCTACTTCCTTGATGCATTCTGTAGCAAGTTCTCCAATGATTACTGGTGCAGCATGTAAGCGTGCTGGAACAGGAACGGACAGAGTATCAGAAATCTCAGGGGCATTTGAAATATAAGAAAGTTCAGTTCTGGTTAATTCACAACTATTTTAAAAAAGACATGAACTTTGAAAATAAATAGTACTAATTCTGAATGATTACAATCACAATAAATGCTAATGATAAACGTAAATAGATATGATACCAAGCAGTAATAATTATTTAGTATGTATAATATACATATTTTAGCAGATAACATTACATGAATATAAAAAATATATGGGCATAAGATTTAGTATAATAATATAGTATTTCCAAACATTGTATCTAAATAATACAGTATACATCAAATAACATAAAGTAGTGTTGTTGATGTTTTGTTTTTAAGAGCTTAACACCATTGATTTTCAGAGAAGAGTATTAATATACCTGGTCAGCAACAGTACTTTTTGTGAGATTAAAGAAACCAAAAACATACAAAAAACAACAAACCAAAAACATTAAAAAACTTTTTTTTTTCTTCTCTAGAGTTTCAGTTATGCTGAGGCTTAAGTGCACAGAGTACACAGCATCCAAATGAGGACTTTTTTTGAAACCTTCTGGAAAGGCTGATTGTGTTTTGCTTCTTGCATCTTCCTTTTTACAATGCTGCAGTAATTAGAAGGTTGACGTAAATCAAAGAGCTCTTCCCTGCCTGAACTGCTATGCAATTTTTATACACCTCAGGCAGGAGGATTTACTTTTTGTCATTTTGACAACTGAGACAATGTATGTGAAACAGGTGATCCCAGTTAACAAAGCATATTTCTCATGACAGCCTACAGGGCAGGAGAAGAAGGACTTAGGAACTGCATAACAGAAATAAGCACTGAACATTTCAGATGCTTTAAAATCTGTTCAGAGCTATATAGTTTGTCAAATAATGGAGACATTTTTTTCTTCCACATGGATTAACTCAAGGAAGTTATTTTCAGCATGGAACCTTAGACTCTGTTTTTTAACACCATGTTTCTAACGCTGTCATCCCAATCCTGCCTTCAGCCCACACCTGGAGAGCTCTGCTGAGCCCAGCTGTGATGTGGAAGGGCAGAGCTGCCACCATGATATGCAGCAGCAGGGGGCAGGGCATGGCCTTCATTGGACCACAGCTGTTCTAAACCACATGACATCATACAAATGTAGAACTATTGCAGTTGGACGTGGGTTGGATGATTTTCAAGGAAGTCTCAAATATTTTTCTCTATCTTTCCCCCTTACATAGGCGTAACCACTGCTCTTCACCAGATTTTTCTTCCCTGAAGGGCTGTATCAGTATATGTCTTAGAGCACTAGACAAGTAACCAAGGCTGCACTTCAGGCCAAGAAAGACCCTTCACTTCCTTTGCTTCTGCCTTCATTTCTGTTCAATGTCTGTGGAAACCAAAACACTGGGAAGGCTCATTTGGAGGATGTGGTTGAGGGGCAGCTGCACTGAGATCTCCCCTCTTAGAGTAATATTACCCACTGCATGACAGTAGTGACACTGCAGTGACACCATTGCTACTGTGAAGGAGCGTATGTGAAGAAGTTGGCTGGGGGACAGATGCTGCTTGGTGGGTTGTGGGACACTGATTGGCAGGGGTGAATTCTTGAGTCACTGGTGGGCAGCATTATGAGATAGTTGTATTGCCACCTGCTGCCTGTGAAGGGGCACCTGGGATGCCATCTTCCTGAAAATAGTTAGAAATGCAGAAAAATATGGGGCTTCAAAGAGTTCTGGACTGATCACCACCACTGTCAGGGCTGACAGGACCATGCAGTGGTGAAGTTTTGGTCCTAGAAAGAGGAGAACCCTGGATAGTCCTAACCTTGATGTCAGAGGTCTCTTATAGCCCCACCCTTCACTGCTATGAAGTATTTTAGAATTATGTAACAGAATTAAGCACAGAACATTTCAGATGCTTTAAAGTAATTTTAGAGCTATGTACTTTGGCAAATAAAAGAGAGACATGTTTTCCTTGAAATTAGATATTTTTAGCTTACAGCCCCTCCTTGTTTTTCTCTTTCTTTTTTTTTTTTTCCCCAAGGTAGTCTCATGAAATTTGAAGATAAGGTTTATGGCATTATACAGAAAATATCTCCTGAAGGAACAACCTCTGTGCTGTTGTTGAACTATGCAAATACTCCTCACCAGGTACACTCTTAACAATCAGCCTTAGGAAGAAATCTGATACGCAGTCACTCACTGAAGAGCAGGCTGCTGTGGAGGGAAGCTGAGATGATAGTTTTTTTCCTGAATGTGTTGTGTTCTTCTGCAGGTAGAGAGGCTATTCACAGTACGTATACTGTGCTTCTTAGTCTGCATGTGTTTGGTTGACTAAGGTTCAGGGACTATATAACCAATCTCCCTGGTCATGGGAAAGTTCATTTTACAAGTTTACGAGCAGTAGTTGGTTTACTTCCTGCAGAAGGCAAAGAATGAGTAACTGGAATGTACGCTGCTGAAGAAGCAGTTCAAGGGTGGAGTGTCTATTTCTCAGGCAGTCTTACAAAATATGCCTTACCTCCTCAATGCAAATCTCGTGAGGCCCAAACTGCCCTTCTCTCCTTAGTGCCTTTACACGCATTCCATTTGCAGCAGATGATTCTGAGCACCTTTTGGATTTGTGGGCTGGGGAAATGAAAATGTAAAAGAATGATTTCTACCAGTCTGAGGTAAAAGGAGCTTCTCAATTATGAGATGCCTTCATAGCAGTCATTTTTTTAGGAGACAGAACAAAGTTTCCTCTCATTATTGATACACATGCTGTTCCTCATTTCAGCTGATCATGTTAACAGGCATTTCACTGCTTGCAAGGTATGTCCAAACTCTTAATTTTCATGACTTTAGCTGTCCAATTTATGTAGCAAAGGAGATAAATTAGATGTATGATTATCTGCTCCCCTCCTTTCCTGCTGACCACAGTCTACCAGTACTGATTGGATCAATCTATCCCTTCCAGTGCTGTGAATCAGGGTGCTGTTAATGTTTTCTCTTTCCTGGGCTTCTATAAGAGCTGCATATCAGATGGGTAGTGCCCTTCTGTTGTCAGGAAGAGCTGGTAAAACCTGCTCAGCTCATCCCAGAGGTCATCATACTTGACAGGAAAGCAACAGAACAGCTGAAGTTATTTCTTTACAGCCCTCTTCTTACTTGGAGCTGAAAGGCAGCAAGGCAGTGACCAAGCATATTCTGCTTTTTAGGAGAGCTCATGCTTGGTGCTTGGTACTTTACCTGGGATCATGGAGAAGCTGTGAAGAATAACTGTGGAGATGTGGAGATATGCTCCTCCATTTGCCAGTCTTTTCTTCAGGGTGATATACACAAGCAAACAGCAAGTCCAACAGGGCAGTCATCTGAGAGTCATCTCAGTTGACCTCAGCAGTCTCATAGAACCTGCAGGCCTACAGGAGAATAGCACATACAACATGTCTACCTTTCTCACACTCCAGACTCTAAGTGATAAGCAAACAACTTGCCTTATGGGCAAAAAGCAGCTATAATCCAGAAGAGGAATGAGTTTTGCTTTAGCATAACAGTATTGAGTCCAAAGTGCAGAATTCTGGTACACAGCTACATGTAAATTACTGTGATCGCTGCATCACATATCACACCTAGGTGAGTCTGGACTGTTGTGAAATATTTCCTACTTACTCGTAGTAGTAGTGAATTCATAGCAGAATGTCAATTACACTCTGCTGTAAAATGCGCCTCAGCCTAGTATCTGGGTGTATATAATTATGTTATTGTCTTTTCTTTTCCTTGACTGACTTTGAATGAAAGGCTGCTCAGTTTTTAAGATGATGCTGAAGCACATCCAATTTCTGATGACTTTCCATATTAAAATATCTACGAAGTCATTAAGATACCAACTACCAATCAAACAAAACTCAAACAGCAAATTAAGGGGGAAAAAAAAAAAGAAATAATCAATTTTACCTGATACATATAGCCCCTACATTTTTTCAGTATTTCTAGAATACGCAGTGCAATACAAACATTATTTAATACTGATTTTAAATTAAAATTCTCAGCTTATTAGGTACTATTCCTACTTTTATTTTTGGTTCCTTGAGGCCAGCAGACTTGTTCCAGTAATATCTTTTGCTATGGAAATGTAGCCTTTGGCTTCTCCTTTGGTTTGCTTCCTGTTAGTTTCCAGTTTTGCTTAGTGATAACTGAAATCACTTTTGTGATTTCATAACTTTTGTGATTTTCATTTTTGTGATTTCATTTTTTGTGATGACATAATCATATTTGTTTCCTTTTTGAGTAACCAAACCCACAAGACTGTCTTTTTTTCCTGAAATTTTCATATGAGCTAATAGTTGTTATCAAGTGATTTTAATAAACATATGTCTTGCTCATAGATGCATAGAAACATGTAGTAGGCAGAATAGCCTGACTTGTGAAATATCCAAAGTTGCTTTGATTGTAAAAGTCTTCCTTTGACTTTAGTCTCCGTATTTCTTCTTTGTAATTGTTCTGTTAGTTCTTTATGTAATTATGTACCCAGCTTTTATTTATTGCATTGTTGTGCTTACAGTCCCGTATTTTTGTGTACTGTGTTGGTGTGGTTTCAAACATCGTGTTCTAGATTATCCCTGCATTCTTGTATTGTTGCTGTCTTTGTCTTCCTGAATATATCATCTGCAAGCCCTCCAAGCAACACAACATCAAACGTACACTTTTCAGTAATGTACTGAGTCCTACTTCAAAGCAAGTATATTTGTTGTTTTCAGAAATCACCCTGGATCCATTTTTTTCTTTCATTGTTTTCCTCATATTTATGCAATTTAAAACTCTACTGCTGTCCTGCTATCACCTTTCCTTGCAAACTGTCTTTTGTTTTTCACCTGAAAAAGTTTCTTTGGTTTATTCTGCATATATAATTGCTT